>JACDJE010000497.1:1077000-1103544 GCA_016647715.1 Pavo muticus
CCCTTCCTCCCTCCCTTCTTCCCTCCCTTCCTCCCTCCCTTCCTCCCTCCCTTCCTTCCTCTTTCCTCTTTCCTCTTTCTCTATTTTCCCTCCTCCTCTCTCTTGTTCCTTCTATCCTTCCTTCCTTTTATCTTTCTTTCTTTCTTTCTTTCCTTTCTTCTTGTAGAGAAGAACTTAATTGTTTTTATCATATGATGTTTGAGCTGACAGTGAAACAAGACAAGTGATATAATGAATAGGGGGTGAGGCTGGATACCAAGTTCAACCAGTGCAGTCCTACTGAAATGCAATAGGCACATTTACTATGTGAGCTCTCTGTGGAGTGAGACTCAGCAAAGAGGAAGGCTGGGGCCAACTTTGTAATGCTGGGTTGCGTAAATCCCATGGGTAGCTGTCTTGTGGGCTCACTGAGGGATATGGATGTGCCTGGCATTCACCTGCTTGAAATAAAAAATGAACACAGGAAAAGAAAATAAAGAAAAAGATACATTAGGTTGAACCAAATCAAAACATTTTTGCCCAGCTGGGCACTTTTGTTTGAAGAATAACTACAGATGAGTAAGGTAAGCCTGTGGAGATAAGGTCTTCAGGACAGCTTTACATTCCTTTGAAACAAAGATTTTCAGGCGTGTTTGTAAAGCTTTTGGAGCTGGCCTTCACTCTGCAAAGTCCATCCAGAGACACTTAGCAGGGGATGACTTGCAGAAAGAATCATTGACACTGTCACTTCACTGGCAGCTCTAAGGATGGGGGAGAACAGCACGATTCAACTGTGTTGGATGAAACAAAATATTTTTATATCCTACTGTAGATGAGAAACTATGACAAGCTTGTAGAGAGCTGCCCAGAGATTCTCTGCAGGCTGTACTTTGTCATGCAGCTCCACTGAAGTCAGTAGTGAGTTTCAAGACAAGAGAGATCTGATGTGTGCGAGAGTGTCTGAGCATCACTGGCTGATGTGCCAAAGCACAGGACAACCTCTGGTCTCCACAGGGAATGGGGAAGCAGTGCCTCTGCCCCATGGATGCAGTTCTTCTCTTTACCACTGAATATTGATTTCTCTGTGATCTGTAAGAGGCTTAATAATTAACTCTTAATAATTTTATTTCTCATTAAGCCTTACATTCAGAAGAGAGGAAGCCATTCCTTGGAAAGAACAAGCTCAAAGCTGCTCACATTGGTCCACCCACCTGTACCCTCCAGTCTCCTTCACCACACTGCAGGGAGAATTCCTAGCATTAAAAAGTTACATTAAGTGGGAGATGTGGGCTCCCTTCCAGTGAAAAGAGACAACATATAGTATTAAGCAAATCCAGTATTTTTTGTGTAGACAAGGTCTAGGTGACATGTCATACGGGAAATAAAATATAGTGCAATTTCCTTTGCAATTTGACTCATTTAAGACATTCTGCTCGCCAGAAATTGAGGTCTTGAGAAATTCTCAAGCCACTTAATACACCTGCAGAACAATATGAATCTTTTCTCTGTGTTTGAAACTAGGGCGAATTATACCCATGTGTATACTGAAAAGTCGATGCATTGGAAGTTTTGCAGGTGGATGTGCTAGTTCAGCTTTTGACTGCTGAATCTTGGGTACTAAATTAATGGCTCTGTGATTTGGTAACTCACAGCTGTAGTATTCTTATCTTTCACGCCGTTTTACATTGTGAAGCAGAAGCAACTGGGTGGCATACTTTAAAACAAGCTCACGCAGAATATTACTGTTTGTTGTACCTCATTTTGTCAGAAAGGCAACTAAAATGAAAATCACTCTTTTCCTAAAGAATAAAACATGCGCAAGTAAAATAATAAAAACAAAAATAACAATAGTTATCAGTTTCTGTCAATCTCAAACCAAGCAATGCTGTTACTCCTAAATACGTATAACCCTCTCATATTTTCTGTGTGTGTTTCACAGTATTTACCAGAAAATTCTTGTGCAAAAACTTGTTGATTGAGCAGTAAAGAATTATACAATGACTGCTGCAACATAGCTTTTGTTAGTTATGTTAATTGCTATTTAACATTTATGAAATGTGGGATGCATAGCTTTTCTGTCCACCTTTCCCAGTATAACATTTTTTTTTTGATTAATCAGTGTATATCCCCTAAACAATTTCCACATAATAGGTAGCAACGAGTATAAAACCCATATTGAGGTGCTGGGTTATTTCATACCATTTAAAATTCACTCCTTTCATGTTTTCGTGTAGCTTTAGATCCCCTCCCGTTCGGCTGTGGTGCCTGCTAACAGTGAAACCATCTGCTTCCTGACCTGAAGCACAGCCACAAGTAAGGGAAGCCTTTGCAAATTGTCAGTGCCATCATGGTGCACATGCTCCTGCCCTGGTACAGGCTCTGGAAGACATTCATTTCACATGCAGTTTGCCTCTGTGCCATCCACTTGTTTCTATTTGGGATTTTTATGCATTACCAGTATGGATCGCATGCTGGAAACAACACTCATGTCAGATTTAATAAAGGGATTGAACCTCAGATGCTGAGATGTGGCATCTTCACTTCAAAAGTATGCACATATATATATGCCTTTTATATGAAGTTTTAGCTCCTAGTTTTCTAGGAAGTAATACCTTTCATTTTTATTTCATTAAATTTCCTTCCTACTTATCTGTCTGTACACACTTTTCAAATTCCTAAAAACACGTGCCATTTTAATAATTCAGTCTTTTAGCTTTATACGTATCTTCTGTTCTTTCATGTATTTTTTTTTTTTTAATAATTTTCTCCTGATTTCTTTCCTTTCAAACTTTTCTGTTCATTTGGTTTAGTGGAAGCATTGGTGGTAGGTGGACAGTTGGACTAGATGAACTCAGAGGTCTTTTCCAACCTTAATATTCTATGATTGCATGATTCTACATGTGACTGGTATATATGTATTTCATTTAATTTTTATTATTCAGGGTTAATACAGTCCTGAAGCCTTTTGCTGAGCTGATCAGAATATGCTGAGTTTCTCCCATTCTACCTGCATCTGTATGTAGTTTTCTACAATACCGTGCAGAATCAAAGTCTATAATGTCACCTTTTGGCCACTGCTCTCATTTGAGCATCTTTACTATGCATGCCCCAGGGAAACTTCACTAACTTGCATCTCTACATGTGAATCAAATGACTGAACGATGTTCATTCAAGAGTAAATGAACTGATACAATTAAAGAAAAGGAAAGATAAAGAATCATAAAATGCACTTTGTCTGAGTTTTGCATCTATATTCTTCCAGTGTATGGTAGGATGGGACATGAGCTTCAGAAAATACAATAGAAATAATTGTTCTACTAGTAGTATGCTGTGGCTTCCACTATTCAGTCTTTCCTAAGAGCTGGAGAGGGATGAACATATCTTCTGCGGAGCATGAAATGTATCTGAGCAAACCTGGGCTTTTGGTAAGGTTCAGTTGTGCAGAAATCTGTCTCAAGTACCACTTGAAAAGGGAAAGAAATGTATCTGATCACTTTTTCTTTTTTTAAAAATGATATATAAGGGACATCTAAGGGAAGAATTTTAGAAGAAAATGTTTGTTTTTGGATTTTATTTTGGCTATAAATTCAAAATCCAGGCCTATGTTACCCTCATGTTAGAAAACTTCTCTGCAGACTGGAAAATTCATAGCACTGTCATATGAGAAGTACCAGCGGTGCCTGATTATTTGACAGGAAGAGTTATCTCTACTACCCCGTTTAACACTTTTTATTTGCTTGCCTTTTTTTGCTAAGTTATTTAAGGTGAGTGCATTAGAAACACTTGAGTGTAGCAATAATCTTTGTTAAGATTAACCACTTTCTGCCCATTAAGTTTTGTGTCATGTGAACAGACTGCATCTCTGAAACCTCCCTCCAGGAGAACCAGAGAAGCTGGAGCTTCTCGCATCTCCATGTGGATTGAGGATGAAAGAGAGGAACCAGAAAGAAGGCAAGAGGCAGCTTTTTTCACAATATGATTTAGAAAGGTCATTTCTGACTGAGAGTAGTTTGAAAAGCACCAGTTGTTTGTATTGGTTCAAATGTAAAACAGTGTATTTTTTATTTCCTCTGAATATTTCTCCAAAGAAAATTGAGAATAAGATGGAGAATAAAGTAAAGCTGTGTTTGTTGCAGTTCTGATATTCAGGTAGTGAAACAGTCACAACTCAGAGAACTGTTCTATGTGTTTTCAGCAGTGGCTTTTTCCAGTAAAACTGTCATTTTTGTTACACAGTCATGATTTCAAAACACAGCAATGCAATATTCTGGCTGAAATCAAAGATAGATTACATATTTTATGTCTGTATATTTTCAAGCCTTAACAGTAAAGCTGGTTGTTGCTGGTATTTTAGAACTTTGGAAATGAAACCACAGTAATGATGTCAGAATGAAATGATGCCTCAGGAAGAGCCATTTTCTTTAGGTCTCCTGGTGAAAAATGGAGGTCTTTCCAATAGCCAGTTTTTAGTTCCACCGCAGATTTCTGGTCTGGATGCAGGATGATCCTAGCAGCCAGGATGGATCAGTGCACGAGTATGCCTGGCACTTAAACAACAATTTTTTTATTTTTATTATTACATTTCCCCCACTTACAGACAAATCAATTATCATTTATATAAACTCTCTATGTCTAACCACTCACAGTAGTCTAATATAATGATTATCTAAGATCCCTGAAGCAATCATTCTACCTTTCTTCTCAAATTGGAATGACAAATTTTTCTACGCATTTGTAACAATGGGGTAAATTAATAATAGTTATTTTTTTAGTAAAAGACTTTGATGTAATGCTTTTCTTTTTGGCTGGATGTGATTTATTCAAAAGGAAGCTTCACCCTACGAAGAGCAAACAGCTGTTTGGGTGATGAAACTGCTGTACGTATACAAAATGTGTTGATAGCCAGCCTCTTGATTCTAGAGGTGAGATATCTACTTTCCAGAGGCAGTGAGTAGCAAATTTCTGGTTCATTCTCCAAGCAATCATTTTTAGATAATTCAGTGACCTACCTAAAAGGTTCAGCCTTTGGGGCATGAGTAGCAATGAGGCCAATTTCACTCGGCAGTTAAGTATTAATCTAGTATATTAGTGGAGTCATTTTCCTGGTCAAATGAGGAGATTGCATAATGATAGTTTAAGGCCTGAACCAGGGAGACTGGTACTATTTTTAAATTCTCTGGGAGAATGCTGCACTTGCGAACGTGTCATCTGGGTCTTTTGAAACCTGTGTGGGAACATGGTGGCTTAAGACTATAAGTTCATTTCTGGCCCTAATGAGGGAGGACATTTCAAGTCTCTATACAACACTGTGCTGCAGGGAAGCCACAAAGGACCCATCTCTGTCCACTGGGTGAGAGACTGAGCATGGTGCAAATGAAGAGGAATGTGTGTTAAAATAACAGGCTGTCTTTGTGCCTGCTGCCTGATGACTGATATTTTTCTCCTGTGTAGGACTTTCCAAATGAAGAGTGGGAACGGGCCCCTGCTCTAATCGCAGCACGTGTGAGCAGGTTGTGAGATTGCCCTCCCCAGCCCCTGCTTCCAAAGGCTTGGAAATGAGCAGCGCTTGCAGTCACAGTGATGTGGATCTTGGTATCAGACTGAGGATTATTCTCATGTATTTTTCAAATCTCAAACATGTTCTTCCCTGTCAGAGATGTTTGCTTTTTCATTAGCTTATACAAAATATCGTGTGACATTTAAAACAAACATCGATTTAAAGCTTTTAAACAGTATTTTTTATATCCTACTAAATTATTCAGAAATTTAATTACGTTTCATCACTGGCCCAAATATGCAATGCTTCTTATCTAGCTGCTATAACCCTATAAGAGAGAGCTGAGATTTTGAAAAGAAGTAGGAAAAAGAAAAGTTAAGTCATATGCAACTAAAGTAGTTATGTGTTCTTGGATGAAAACAGGTGATAGTGTAATATTTTCCATCCTGGTCTGAAGAAGCGATTGTTTGAGTAGATTCAGAATGGAAGATTCCTCTCTCCAAACTGCACAGACAAGAAGACCTTTAGTGTGGGAAAAGTGACAGTCACATTAACCTGCAGGTGTGCCTGACTTTGATCTAGGAGCAAGAAGGGAGTTCACACAGGGACTTGTTCACCAGGAAGGTGCAGTCACTTTCTGAACAGAAATTCAAGTGGGAGTCTTCTGAACTCCAGCTGCTTTCAGATGTCACAGAAAGCTACAGCAAAGTTTAGAGTTCTATTCAAAGGGATCCCTACTGCTCCACCAGAGGAAGTTAAACAGAAGGAAAAGCACAATTCAGCTTGACTCAGAGACAAATATTCTTGAAGATAATTATACAATGAATTTACGTATACTTTCCTGGCTAGAAGAAGTCAGATGGAAATGAATGTTTTTAACATTAAAGTTTTAGTATAGAAAGATTCTGAAGAGCAGCCACAAAGAGAGAGGCAGAGGGACATTTAAGTGGCATGCACTGAGAAGAATCATATCATAGAATCATAGAATGGCCTGGGTTGAAAAGGACCACAATGATCATCTAGTTTCAACCCCCCTGCTATGGGTAGGGTCACCAACCACTAGACCAGGCTGCCGAGAGCCACATCCAGCCTGGCCTTGAATGCCTCCAGGGATGGGGCATCCACAACCTCCTTGGGCAGTCTCTTCCAGTGTGTCACCACCCTCTGTGTGAAAAACTTCCTCCTAATATCTAACCTAAACCTCTCCTGTCTCAGTTTAAAACCATTCCCCCTTGTCCTATCACTATCCACCCTCGTAAACAGCCATTCCCCTTCCTGTTTATATGCTCCCTTCAAGTACTGGAAGGCCGCAATGAGGTCTCCCCGGAGCCTTCTCCTCTCCAAGCTGAACAATCCCAGTTCCCTCAGCCTCTGCTCATAGGAGAGGTGCTCCAGCCCTCTGATTATCTTTGTGGCCCTCCTCTGGACCCACTCCAAGAGCTCCACATCCTTCCTGTACTGAGGGCCCCAGGCGTGGACGCAGTACTCCAGATGGGGCCTCACAAGAGCCGAGTAGAGGGGGACAATCACCTCCTTCTCCCTGCTGGCCACTCCTCTTTTAATGCAGCCCAGAACACAGTTGGCCTTCTGGGCTGCAAGCGCACACTGCTGGCTCGTGTCCAACTTCTCGTCCACCAGGACCCCCAAGTCCTTCTCCGCAGGGCTGCTCTCAAGGAGATCTTCCCCCATTTTGTATAAATACCTGGGATTGCCCCGACGCAAGTGCAGCACCTTGCACTTGGTCTGTTTGAACCTCATTAGGTTTTCATGGACCCACTTCTCCAGCCTGTCCAGGTCCCTCTGGATGGCCTCCCTTCCTTCCAATGTATTGACTGCACCACTCAGCTTGGTGTCATCCACAAACTTGCTGAGGATGCACTCGATGCCATCATCTTTGTCATTGATGAAGATGTTGAAGAGCACCAGATCCAAGACCGGCCCCTGAGGGACTCCGCTTGTGACCGGCCTCCACCGCAAAGCTGAAGTTACATGCCTCCACAGTTCATGTGTGAAGTTAACAAGGAGTAACTGAAGAACACACTTGAGTTGCTAAAGAGCAGGGGACACCTGTTATCTAGGAGATGTGCATGCCTTCACAGCAGATTAATTAAACTCCTCAAGGACTCTGTAGCTAAAGCAAAGCAATTGCATCTATATGTCATTTACTCTGAAAAAATATCACAAACGCTGATTGTTGTTTGACCTTCATTGGTCTGTTTGACTAATCAGTGGGGAAGCAAATGATTGAAAAGGTAATGTCATATGTCGTGGGAATAGAAAATCTTTTGTTTCTTCATTTGTTTACAATAGCATATTCCTTTATGGATGAGCTTCAGTAAGTTGCAATTCCATGTTTGTCTGTGTCTGAGAAGTGTCAGAAGATTGACTCTGACTTTTTGAGAGAATGCATTGCTTTTTGAGAGGCTAGAAAAAGGGAAACATTCTTCACTGCAGAATGGTGCGTCTGGATCAGAATGGAAATAAAATAATCTATTGTTCGGAAGAAGCCTATGGCGATCTCAACACTGCAGTTGGAACAGTGTTGAAGGATTTCTGTGAATGATGGTCAGTCCACAGTTCTTCTGCTATGGCCTTGATATTTTTCTGTCGCTGAGCTACAATTATAGATTACTGATGACATTGCAACTGTAATTTTTATAAACGTGCACAAAACATAGATAGCAGAAAATGTGTTATGGTGTCATGGTAAGGTGGCTGGCATGTAAAAAAAAAAACAATTTCAGCACACACACTGAGTTGTATAGCAAGAACTGTAGAATTTGATGTTTTCCATTTAAAAACTGCTGTAAAATGAAATGAGAAAGTGGAATATCATCAAGCACTTGGGCAGTCTAGGAACATCTGAAACATGCTGTATAGCCCACGTGGCTTGATTGTAACTGCAGAGGAGGATGCTTACTTGCAAATGTTAGGTTGAGTACTCTTGTCCAGTGTGATCTGCTTTCCTACATCTTCTCTTTGAGGTCCATCAATGCAGTGTCTCTAGGCAGACACAAGCAGGTTTGTTGAACTTTCAGAACCCTAGAAAATGAAATTGGATGCTTGGGTCACTCCTAAAACTGGGTGGGTGAAATAACTGAGGTTTTGGAGGAGATATTGAGGACAAATGTATCTTCTGCAACTGAGAGACTTCATGGAAAGGTGCATATTACTCATCTGATTAACATGCTGAAATGCCCAGAAATCTGATCTCAAGTCCTAGACTGATATTCCCAGAGATATGAAGCATGCCTGTGGTAACTCAGATTTTATGTAAGCCTGAGAGTTTTGTGAATGAAAGAATGGTTAAGTGTAGTTGAGTTGTTCATGCATATATATATCCCTTTTCTCTACAAATATTTATAATTGTATTAATACCACTATACCTACAGTGTTGCTGAATAGTTTGTGGAACAGTTTTTGTCCAGAATATATTTTGTATATTTTATATTTTGTATTAACCAGGGCACAATTATTGCTGTTCATCTTTGCCACAGTGGTGATGAGGAGGGTACACCATCTGGAAGAGGCCACGGTGAGAAAGTTTGAGCTGACTGACATCTTTTTTTACTGAAATAACTGCTTATTACAGCAGACTGAAAAAATTATGGAATAGTTGATAGTTGATAGTTGGATAGGAACGTGGATAACGTTGATGAAGCTTTTTGCTTCTGTGAAAACAAAGAACCTCCAAGTCTGTGGCAAGTATATGCCTTACATTTAATACATTGAATGCAGACAATTGATGCTTTCCGAATACGTACTGCAGAGTGCACAAAGAGCAAAGTTTAGTCAAAGTTCATCCTCAGGTCATACACTTAGAGCAGCCATCAATCTGAAAAACCTCTCAGTAACCTCCACATACTTCCAGACAAGATCTGGGGTCCTTTGTGTCCCGATTAGAGCATGCAGCAGTTAATTTGTTTTAAATAGGAAATTAAATAGTCATGTAAAGTGTTATTTGAGGGTCATAAAATGGTTCTCGAGGTGTATTGGTGAGGTCTGTTTGGGATTCTGACTCTGCATCTTGCTGCAGCAAAAAGAAAGAGGAGCAGAATAACCGAAGACAATAATTGCAACCTCCTCTTAATGAAAAAATCACAAGAGAAAAAGTCTTGAGAAAGTGCTAAATTGACTAAAAGGATCCTTAAATGGTTTAATTCTTGGAGACAGTGTCCCTCTGTCACGAGGCCATGAAGAACTTGTGCGCCTCTGGCAGTGCAAAAAGCACTTCTGGGTCAGGCTGCTGGCAGGAGACAGTGAAAGAGCTCCTCAATACCAAACACATGAAAAGGATAACTTATCAGAAGGTGGTGGAAGGTGTTCTCTCCTCTAGACTGAGGAGCATGGTGATAGCAGATGTGAGGCAGCTGAGAGGACTGTCGTAGTAAAATAAAGACAAGGACTGATAGTGTTTTAACATAGGTTTACTTTGGGAAGAAACAATAAGCTAAAAGCAGATATTAAGATGAAACAAAAATAAGTCAAATGCTGTTAATAAGTGGCAAACAAACATCTGGAAATGTGGTGACTTGATTCACTCAAAGCTTTCCATGATTCCTCAAATCTCTCTTACCTACAACCTGGGCTTCCTTTTTCTCTTGATAGTAACGTGCAGTTGGATTCCTCTGAAAAGGAGTTCTTCCTTTTTCAGTACTCTCTGTCTCATTGATGATGGAAACATCAAGCAGAGCAGCTTAAATGAAGTTTAAATAAACATAGTTTATCTTTTTATAGAGGGAGATTACCTTTTTATTTTTTGAAATATTGCATTCAAATCAATGATTGCAGCTCTGTGACAGTAAGACAAAGGTTTTTTACTATTATTCAGCATGTTATTTTGCTGTTTTCTGAGTAGTCACTTCTAACAATTCTTGAGTAAAACACAGCAACTTTTGAAGAACACCAAGTATGTTGGATGTTTCCAGGGGTGAACTGTGAAGTGTGACCTCATGGGACATCATTGTAAGAGTAAATGGCAGGTATGCATAATTCAAAGAGGTTACTGTAGATATGATGCTATGTAGGATGTGGTAGAAGTTCTGGTGTGATTTCAGTTAGTTATGAAAAATTTCAGCAGAATTCTGCATGTTAAGTAAGCCACTGTGCAGGAACTCTGTCTGCTGTACTGGAAGGGATCTCGTGTAGACTCACATTCATTCCACTTCCCTACAGTTTACAGTGTGACAGATACTAATGCAATAAGTGGGAAGTTCATAATCATGAACTTACCATGAAAGAAAAAGAGTACCAAAATGTTGAAGTTTTATTTGAACATGAGGCTGTAGCAAATACGTACTCTTTTCTTCTCTTTTATTCCTTAATGCAGCTTTATCAGTGGAGAATTGAAAGGAAATTTCAACAATGTATGGAAGAGTTATGGCTATTTATTACAAATAATGCACACACACATGCACAATGATTTGCAGTTTGTTACAGTTGTGCACTACCACGCACAGTGTCACACATACAGGAATTCTGGGGAATTTTGTTAGTTACGCACAACATTATCCAGAAGGTACATTGCAGAGTAGTATGTTCTGCAAGTTTGTTAGCTACTGATAGCAATTACTTTTCTGTTTTAAAGATCCCTGTCATTCATCTGAGGTGTTTTAGCTGCTACATATGGCCAAAGAGACTTGTCATAGCATCAGCTAAATAAATGTCAAGTAGTCAGAAAAAACAGCTTGAAAATCACCCACACACTTTCTGAAAAAATATCCTTCTTCAGAACAATTTAGTGAGTACTCATGAAAAAATCCCTGCTTTATGAAAATCAGGATGAGTCTCAGGTTTATCAAAGTCTAGATTGGTTCCTAAATAATTCAAAAACCCCAAAGAGGACTGTTTATTCTACTGAGAGAAATCTGCCTCTTGTTCTGTATTCTTTCTTCAGATGCCACCTGAGCTGGGGGTATGGTCTGGTGGTGGAGAAGGAGGATACAGGATTTGGGGTAGGTAGTGAATAGAACTTCTGCTCTGCCCTTTCAAGCCATGAGCCAGCATGAAAGAGGGAAGGTCTGTGTTGTGCAGTGTGTGAGCAGAAGCGGGAGGCGTGGAGAAGATTATAACAGGGGTAGGAATTAAACAGGCCCAGGAGCTGGCCATAGCTACCCAGATAAAGTGACTTTCACAAGTGGTGAATTCTGGTGATGCCAGCATTTCAGTTCAAGCGCTCCTCAAAGTCTCACTTCACCATGAATGGTGAGAGCAAAGGGTGGTAGAGAAGGGGTGTGTTGATAAAGGCGCTACCAAAAATACTCCACTAAATGCAAAGCTTGCCTTTGTCAAGCAAGAAGCACAAATGATGTTGAGGAGGATCTATCTAAGTGTGGTGTAGTCTATAACTATTAGTAACCCTGGGATAACAGAAATTTACGGAGGGATTGTCTTGGTGCTCAGGGAGACCAAACCAGTGTGCCCATTCACTGGCGACACTGAATGAGCACTGTTCCAGTGCTCAGCTGGCTGAAAGAAAGCACGTAAGAATACACTGTATTCTTTTAAACTATGGATGTTGATATGAGTTATTTAACCTAAAGAAACAGTTCTTTTATGTTAGACAAACATTATAGAGTTTTATTGTTTATTGTTAATTTGCAGTGATATACAACCAGTTTGAGTCTCTAAGTAGAAATAAAAGGGTCTGCATGGTATTCCCAAGGTTATAGCATCAGAGGATTTCTCTGATGTCATAAACTGAAAGAGCTGAGCTATTTAGTCATAGGAATCTCAAGATGAAAATTATAGCCTTGTAATGCACAGAAGGAGAGAGTTTATACATTAAAAGCCTTAAGTGGGCCATTTGTGATGATTACACCTTCTCCAAAGACAGAGGATTCCAGAAAAATAGTTTTCATACCTACAAAATGCATATTTTTCTTCCACCTAGTTTTGCCATTTTCTCATTAAAGAAGATGTCACTTTGTGCTCAACCAACAAGAAGTCAGAAAGGTTATTAAATGTAAACTTGGTCACAAAAGAAGAGTAAGACAGTTGGAATACTGTAGCTTTTAATCTGGCTTGGATAAAATTTCAGCATCTTGTCACACCAGTCCCATTATCCTCTGGAATCAGTGTTGTATTACATATCAGCAAATAATCATATAATTCTGGCAAAGACAAGACAGTGCTGAGATTACACTGAATATACAGAAAGGTTGTCAAGCAATCACAGAGTATCATATTTTTCACAGAATATCGTATTTATCTGCTGGATCTTCAACCCAGAATGCCAAATGCAGACTACTGTAAATCTTAGAGTTGGAAAAAAAAACCAAAACAATGAAGCAAAACAGAACAAAACAAGAAGAAGCCTTGCAAAATCTTACTATGAGAGCAAGAGTAGCCTCCTGCCTGAATCAAAGCTTGCTTTTCTGTTAATTTTAACAAATTTATGTTGATTGAATATATATTGTCCCGAAGACTGATTGAATAATTTGAGAAAAAACAAAAGGATAGGTAGTTTTAGAAAAAATAATCTATGTCTTTCTGCTCTCTTTCCTTGATAGAAAGATAAATTCCTGTATGTATGTATATTTAACTGTTTAACAGAAAGCTAAAGTAAAACAGAAACAGAGCTATCTAATGAGCATGCATCAGCTGATGTTACTTAAATGCTACACAAACAATTTTGAGAGACCTAGCAGGGGGCACATTGGTGTGCACTGCCTTTTGCACAGAAATTTGGTATTCAAATTAATAAAGTGTCTGCTGCATATTCAACACATTACATCTGTGGGAGATGCAACGCTCTATGCCTTTGTATTTTTGTATATGTCTGTGTATACGAGAGTTAGAAATTGCCTGATATGCAGCAGCACAGTGTGCTAGCATCAAACACCCGCACCACTTGAGATGTTCTTCTCTTGAAGAGGAGGATTAACAATAACCAGTGACATTCTCAATACACCATTTCATAACAGAACATGTAACTTCCCATTTTGATAAAGGATAGAACATATTCATATCTGTAATTCCTTGCTTGTGTATATGCAAATAAAAGAAATTTAAACTCGATATATTATATATTATACACTATTAAAAAGGTCCACTTTACATCATGGGTATAAGCATACTTATGTATCCAAGTCCTTGATTCAAGCAATTCTGGGTTGACCTTACTAATAATAGATTGTCTAAAGTTCTCTTTGTTAGTTCCTCTCTCTTTTTCAGTAACTTGTTACTTAACAGGTCTCCAAGAAAAGGATATTAAATAGGGGACAACACGAGGGAAAAATATTTTTTAAGAAGTTTAGGTAAACAAATCTCTTAAAAGAAGTTCTGTCACACATTGTTCACTGTTTTCCTAACAGAGCAGCTATTTCTGATTGAAATCTAATCTTATTTTCCACAGTAGACATAGGATTTTGTTTTTGAACTTTCCTGGTTAGAATCATGTAAAAGGTTCAGGAAAATGCATTCATTTATAGAAATTTATAGCCAAGAAGGCCAAGGTCAGTACTGGCCACAAAATGCTAACTCAGTTGCCAATCATTTCAAACAATGAGTGGTTTCCATCAGGGGTTGCAGTATGTAACTTACTGAATATTTCAGACTATCCTTTGGCATCTTAATTTCTCCAGCAGTTCTCCCATGTCAGAGGCAGAAGACTAGTGGTTCAGTTATTTATATTTCCAGAGTGAATTAACAAAAGCAGCTTTCATGGTTTTCTTCGGTGTTTCATACCATAGATATGCCTGATTGGAAAAGAAGATTTATATTGAATCGCCACTGAAAATAATGTTAGGATAATTTATGGAAAAGGAATTCACATAATGACTGCTTTTGGTAAAGCTGCAAACTGCTTCACTGGTTTTGTAAGTTGGATATTCCCAAGGCCTTGGGATGAACTCACTGCTCTTCTGATGACATCCAATCCATTACAAGAAAATGTCCTACAACATATTTAGGCATTGTTCCTGTTTTCTCCTAAGGAATAGTGTGTTACAGAAAACAAGTGGGAAGTTCGGAGCAGTAGGTTATTATGTGTAATCTGTTATTTTTATGTGAAAGATGTTTTTCCTTTTTTACACCTCCAGTAAAGTCCGAGACTGGATGGCATGAAGTGTCGGGCACCTGGCAAGGCTGCTAACTGCACACACATCTGTTTTCCACAGTGAGCACTTAGAAATTTCAAAGTACACAGCAGTTGTCAGAATCTGTCTCTATGCAGATGTGTTCCTAGATGTAAATGTTTTATGGAAATGAATGCAAGGCAACACAAGGCAATCAAGTGAACATCTCATAGGTCTCCTGGAAGGATCTCAAAGGTTGTTATCAGCCTAGACACATCCACAAGTCATGGCTTTAGTCTGAAGCAAGAAATGCTTCAACAGGTGGAAAAAAACAGCTAAGCACTACATCAATTAATATACTTAATTACTGGCTGTAAAAGGGCAACCTAAGAGTGTTTGACAAGACAAATTTTGGAGATTATATGGAGAAACTAACACCCTACAAAGAATCAGAGCAAGGCAAGAGTGACCTGCTCAGTCTCCCTTTGAGCATTCTCTTGTATGAGCCCAGAATAGTGCAGAAAAGCTTATTTCACTGAGTTAACTTGCACGGGCCTCACAGCCTGCCACTTTCGACTATTTAATGCGTACAATCATCTCCTACACAGTCAAGGGAAGGCACAATGAAGTAGTAGAAGTGCTCGTATAAAAGTAGCTTGACATCTCCTTTGGAATCTGTAGGAAATGAAAACAGCTCCCTGTTGTCGAGAATGAAAGACTATTGTTCTGCAAGAGCAAGAACCATTAAGCTAACTACACATTTGCATTGATTTGGTGAAAACTGACTGAAGTTAAATTAATACAAGCCAGATGTAAACCAATTTAGATATACTCATATAGGGGTTTTCACCAATTTAATTGATTTAAAACCAATTTCATGCAATAGCAAAGCCATATATCCTTTTTCTTTTTCTTTACAGACTGAAAATTAAGTAATCATTTCAACTTGAGTTACAAGAACTGTGCATTAAAAATGTAGACGTATTGCTATGCAGTCATGACTCTCCTAATAATTATTACAATGTGTAATATTCTAGAAAGAGATCTCAAATTCAGACTTCTCAGGCAGGATTGGAACAAGGCATTACTCTTATATGAGAGTGAAATTGTAATTTACTGCCATGCTTGTTTTATGCTGCTTATCGGGGAAAATAAAAAAAAAGTTGTGTTAAATTTTAAATTCCATATTAATATAATGGCATAAGAGTAAAGTGATGTCACATTTATTTCTGATTAAAATTCTACAAGGACATTTGCTTAAAGTGTGTTTCACTGTCATACTTGGGCCTAGGTATCTACTAGAATGCTGTCCCTCCCTGTCATTTACCATTCACGTTTTGGACACTCATTTCTCACACCTTAGGGTGTGAACTGGGCAGGTATCTTGTTGTCCTGCCTACAGTGTGCCAGATTTGGCAATCCTCTGCTGTAGCCAACAGCATGGCCAGCTCTATGGACCTCAAGGTATCAAGAAACCCTCAGGCATTTCTAAAGGAGTGAGGTTTGTAGGTTTTAGAATCACAGAATCCTAATATCATTAAGGTGGGAAAAGACCACTAAGATCATTTAGTCCAACCATCAGTCCACTGTACGTGCTTCCAACATGTTTCAACCCTCATCAGCTTTCTGCTTGTGGGGAGCCAGGTACGGTCTGTTGTGTGCACATTCATTACTGCTCTGCAAATCAGTAGTATGGAGAAGCTGCAGGGGAAGAGGGGAACACACCAAGCTCCTAAAACACATGCCAAAAGTTGCATGTTCTGTCAAAATATGAGGAATAGAGACGTCAGTGTCAAAGAGACAGGATGGCAAGGACCCTGGTTCTGCAGCATAGCACAGAAATTAAGGAAGGGCTATTTTTGAGATATAAACAGCGTGTCCGTTTATACATAGGCAAGTTCTTGAGCATGCACAGATGAAATAGAAGTATTAGGAGCGTGTGTAAAAAAGTGAAATAATGCTGCAGACTTAGCAATATAGACAAGCTTTTGCAGAAAAGATAGAGTCTGGAGAAACCAATATTTATCTTCTGAAGAAAAATAATTGACTCGTATTAAATCAGTTTAGACAAGCCTGGTTTCCTCTATGTAAGGGCAATTCGTTGCTTCTCCTTTAGGGCAAAGTTGCCTCCATAATAAAAATACATAGAAATTTGTATTTTTCTTCAGTTTTCTTAAATCATTTTTATTTTTCATAATAAGATAGATATAATTTACACTATTTAGTTTTACCTCAAGTTATATTTTATTTAATTCTTAACATTAAAAATTACTTGGCATGACATAACTCAAAATAGTGATATAAGCAATTAAATAATTAAGCACTTGTTCAGAGATATAGACATATGAATTGGTTTTTGATTACAAAGTTACCAAACATGATTTGACGAAAAATTTTCTACCCCACTGTAAATGATTTATTGATGAAACGTATTGTAATTGATAAGACAAAACCCACTATTTTCACCTCACCAGAACTGTGTGCAGACTAAGTCATCATCATACCATACTTCAGGGGTGACCTTATTGCTCTCCACAACTCCCTGAAAGGAGGTTATGGTGAGGTGGGAGTTGGCCTCTTCTCCTGCATAACTAGCAATAGAATGAGAGAGAATAGCCTCAACCTGTGCCAGGGAAGGTTAGGGTTGGCTATTAAGTAAATTTCTTCTCCGGAAGAGTGATCAGGCATTAGAATGAGCTGCCCAGGGAGACAGATGGGTCACAGTCCCTGGAGGTGTTCAAGAAATGTGTAGATGTTGTACTAAGGGACATGGTGAGCTCTTGTGATGCCCCATCTGGAGTACTGTGTCCAGGCCTGGAGCTCCCAGCACAAGAAAGTTGCAGAGCTCTTGGAACGGGTCCAGAAAAGGGCCACTAAGATGATTAGAGGGCTGGAGCACCTCTCCTATGAAGAAAGGTTGAAGGAACTGGGCTTGTTTAGCTTAGAGAAGAGAAGGCTTTGGGAGACCTCACTGTGGACTTCCAGTACTTGAAGGGAGCATATAAACAGGTGGGGATACAACTGTTTACATGGACTGGTAGTGATAGGACAAGGGGGAGTGGTTTTAAACTGCAATAGGGGAGGTCTAGGTTAGATAATAGGAGGATGGCTCTGGGCAGCCTGGTCTAGTGATTGGCATCTGTGCCTGCGGCTGGGGGGTTGAAACTAGATGATCGTTATGGTCCTTTTTAATCCAGGCCATTCTATGATTCTATGGTTTAGTGGGGAAATATTGGTGATAAGTGGACTGTTGGACCGGATGGTATTGGAAGACTTTTCCAACCTTGGTGATTCTGTGATTCTACATATCCTCTATAGTAATTCAGCCTATAAACTTAAAACCATCTGTTTCCACAGTTCCATTTTGCTGGTTCTTTTTCTTTGCAAGTATCTGCAAAAGTTTTCACTTGAGAAAGATGAATTCTTGTCAATGAACCAAGTGCTCTGATTTTGTTTCAGGGCTTTCTGGGATCCTCAGGGATATATGCCCTCAGGCATTCTGACCTCTGCACTGGAGTAATGTGGGCTGCTGAAACTGTGGCACAGGCTGCTTTCTTCCAGGTATGTAGTCACAGAAATTAAATTAAAATACAAAACAAAAACAGAGCAACTTCTCAGTGTTGGAATTTTTCTTATTCTGTGGTCAACAGAGATGCCTCCTGGCTGGAAAATTCTTGATTGTAGCTGTTAAGCAAAAGGCAGTCAATCTCCTGTAACTTGGAAACTTTCTCACTGTAGCACAAGAAGCAAAGACAAAGCCTGCAGATACTGGGAAATGTTTTTATGTAGCTTCAGAGGGTTTTTGCTCTTCTTTTCAGTTGCTGAAATCTCAGTATTGAAAATATGCTGCTTCACATTACTGATAGCACACAGTAAAATGGAGCCAGAAAGTTATTCCTTAGGATGGATGATCAAACCCCTTGTCCCTAGTCTAAGAAAAATGTGGCATTCCTATCATACTGCAGATGGGAAGGATTTAGAGGCTGTTTATACAATTTATTACCCTTAAATTTGCCTACTACACTGAAAACTTACTGAGTCAGAGACTGCCTGCTGCTGCTACGTGTTTGTACAGCGTATAGAATAATAGGGTCTGAAACTTCATCTGTTGCAAGGATATAGACATAATACACACCGTTGGGAATGGAAATTTTGAGCTGTAACAAAAATTATCCATAACAACAATTACTCTGCCTAAATAATTATACTGTAAGCAAGTAGAAAAACACAGTCCTCAAAATTTGGCCTTGTGGTTGGTTTAATGAAACTGTACTTAGTCATTTTAAAATAGTGTCTGTGCTTGTGTAAGGTTTGGCTGGACGCGTCAGAGCAAAATTGCCCATAATCAGTGTTGGTTCCTTTCTTTGCAGTGTATGTGTTTATGCACATCTGTTCTCTTCCTGTTGTCATTATCTCATGGTGCTTTGGGCACTGTCTCAGACAACTCACAGACAGAAAGATAAATAACACCAAGTGGGAGAGAAAGAGATGCAATCAAAATATGCTCAAAATTTCTATGTAAGATCTCTCCCTTGGGGCATATGGAAAGTCAAATTCACTTTCAGAAGGGGTAAAAAACTCCAAGATGTGTTCTATACCTGTACTGTCACTCCAGCTGCAAACACAGAAATGAAATTGTGCTTCAAAATTTATTCCAACTATAAAGAATCTTTATCAATGATGGCAACTAATTCTTCTTTATTTACTCTTCCTGAACTACTTTTATATAATCCTGCAGACGTGATGCTGGAGGTTCACAACCATGGTAGCATAATTAGGCACTGACCATGCACCGATTTTGTCATACTTGAACAAGAAAACAAATATGTTTTAACCCACTTTTATTCCACTACACCAGACCACAATTTGGAATCAATTTTATATGCCTCTCACTGTCTGTTTCTCTGATGTGACAACTAGACCAAGGCAATGACAATTATGCTATTCAAAGTGTGTGCTGGGTTTCAGGGGGAGCTAGGTTCAAAACAAAGTCCCAAGACTGAACACAGAGATAATGCATCATTCCATCACAGTGTTCTACCAGCATTCCCAGAGCAGCCACCACACAAGCCCATAACATTTTTCACCAGGAAATTAGGTTGTTAAACCTAGCATATGACAATGTGCTTAAGTTAAAAAAAGAAAAAAAGAAAAAAAGAAAAAAAAATAACAAACCACAATCATGACAAAATAATCAAAAACCTCCACCCCACCTGCCAAATTGTGCATATGACATCATCAGATATGCTGCACTTGTTTGCTGCCATTCAGACCAACCTGCCCTACAGCCTTTGTGCTCCATCTCCCCTTACAGGCTCAGTGAGCTGGAAAATTACCACATGCTGTCACAGTTAGCTCAGCCAGGTCTTGTTATCATCGTTTCCAAGGAATCCGTTCTTTCCATTATTCTACATATTGGGCAGACGTCCTTCCATGGAGGCTTCGGCTGCACTAGCTGGAAGGGCCAAATGTTAATGGGTCGGTATTGTTGGCAGAATAGCAGCACAATACATGGGAAAAAATACCCAGACAGCTTACTGACACTGGTTTAGGACCTCTAGACTTAGGGGGTAACATGTGAGGAGATTTTATGTAAACAAGACTCCAATAAACAAAGAGTATCATCTGTGTCTGTATTCATAACCCATAACTTTTTCTTCTCTTCCCCCCCTAGAGCAGCATAACTCTTGAGATACAAAGAGGCAAGAAAGTCACATGGATGGCCAGTGCCTTTTGCAGGGTGGATCTGTGGGATGTGTGCAGGAAGCCATGCACCAACCCTGATTTATAAGGGATATAATTGAGCCCCTGTGTAGAACAAAGCAGTTTTATTTCAAGCCTGCTTTACTATCAGTGTGACTGATAACGGAGTATGTGATTGTGGAAATTTAAAGCTTATGATCTGTGTATGTCATAGCTGATGTCTCAAAATGAAGGCAGAGCATGCCTTTCTTTGCCGGGCATCGAATTTCAAGCAAATGGATTGCACTAATGACAAATCTTGTTTTCCTTTTAGGAAACTGAAAGTCCCAGGAATGCTCAGAAAGTATATAGTAAATTTTGAATATTCAAGAAAAATAAAATCAAGATAAAGAATAATATGTTAGAGTTGTGTTGTTGCTCCCTAATGTTGATGGCGGGTTTTGTTGTTTTTTCTGTTCAAACTCTTTTCTTAGTGTTTTCCCATGCACCCCCTTGATGTCAGCAAGTTTACAGAATTTGGATCCAACTGGGAGGAGCTCCTGCTTGGGGCAGCTCTGCTGATCTCACCTACATTCACCCACATCCAGGCCAAGGCCAATGGAAGGAGGACCAGGCTCGTGGGAATGGAGCTTGGTAGGGCGTCTCCAGACAGGACGCATCCCTGCAATCAGCAATGATGATTCAGGTGCCCCACCCATGTTGGAAAGAGATGTTCAGATCCTTTAATTTGAATGGAGTCATGTGAATAACATTAAAACATTCCATGCAAATAAGTCACAAAAACATCCATGCCAAGAGGAACGCACTTTAAAAACTGCTTAAAAATTAATCCAAAGCAAGAGTGTCTGCAAGTGCCTGGGTCTTATTGTCAGATGTGAATATACTCTTCTGACTCTGATGTCAGACTGGTGCTGAGGGGGGAAGAGATTGGACATGGCAACCACTGCTCGCACTTTGGGTACTGAATCTTTTCCTTTCATTATTTTTTTTTGTATGTGAACAACAAATGTCTCGATAACATGACCTGGCTGCTCCTGTTGTGACAGCATGTGATAATTAGCCAAGGCTACTGGCATTTCAAAAAGCCTACACAAGTTTCAGATTTTTAAACTTGCCTGCAATTAACATAGCTGTTATTTCAGTTAATTTGTTTTATTGATAATGGAAAACTCTCCAAAGAATTGCACAAAAGGAAGGCACACTATATATCTTGTTTCCTGCAAATGGTACTGAATGCACGGGAAGAATTTGCAGGCTCTCTAAAACCTGTCTGAAAGGTCAGATAGTAATGAGATGTGTGAAAATACTTGCACTAACCAAAAGTTAGGTTAGCCAGTTCTCATCTCTATGAAATATATCCTTATTTCAACTAAGATTATTTCTGTGTCTGACAGCTAATTTTTAAATAGTTTCCTTCTTCAGATGACATTAAGAGCCAATTTAGATGAATTTATTTTTGCATAAAAGTAATCTATGTCAAGGCTAGATTTCCTAAGCCAAGCCCTCCAAGCAATCATCATAGTCAATGTGTAAACCATACAAAATGTCATCTTGGGATAAAAAGATTTTTTCAGGGTATGAAATATTACATTAAGATAAGCATTATAATTTAGTGTTACTAGCTTGAATATGATCTTTTTAAAAATCTTCCAAAAGTTGTAGAAGAAGCGTAAAAAAGAGGAAAAAAAAACAGGAGAGAGAGACTGAGAGAGCAAAAGAGTACAATAAATGATAACACTATTTAAAAATCAGTTATTTCAGGCATTTTGAAATGTGGTGTTTCGTCCTTAATTTTTACAGCTTTTGTGTTTGTGCACATGCATGTTATTTCCAGTATATTTAGGGAGGATGGGATCTAGAATTGAAACAGGAATAAAGTAATAGGTATGGGCCGTTGTGTGGTCTTTTAAAAGTACAATACCAAATACACAGACTGCATTATTCAGTGCAGCAGATTTTCCCTATCTTCACATGGCAGTAAAAGCACTTTGAGTGGGGAAAAAAATGCACGAAGAAATACATTTTAAAGTATGGTGGCATATAAATAACTACATTCTAGTAACATTAATGCAGTTAGGGCATTTGGTTTATTTATTTAGTTACTTTTCCACTCTGAGTAATATGATCTTTAGCCCTTGAAAATGATAATAATCTGCTACTTGCCTAGTAATATTTTTTTCTTACCTAAAACTGTGCTTCTGTCAGTCCTTGGGGCTATGCCTCCCTTCCTGTTAATCACAACAAAAAAGATCTTCTGATTTCTTGGTCTTGGGAACGGTGCTCTTCAACATCTTCATCAATGACCTAGGCGATGGCATCGAGTGCACCCTCAGCAAGTTTGCAGACAGCACCAAGCTGAGTGGTGCGGTGGACAGACTGAAGGGAAGGGAAGCCATACAGAGGGAACTGGAAACAATGGAGAAGTGGGCATATGAGAACCTAATGAGGTTCAGCAAGGCCAAGTGCAGGGTGCTGCACTTGGGTCGGGGCAATCTCAGGCATTTGTACAAAATGGGGGAAGATCTCCTTGAGAGCAGCCCTGCGGAGAAGGACTTGGGGATCCTGGTGGACGAGAAGCTGGACATGAGCCAGCAGTGTGTGCCTGCAGCCCGGAAGGCCAACTGTTCTGGGCTGCATTAAAAAAGGGGTGGCCAGCAGAGAGAGGGAGGTGATTGTCCCCCTCTACTCGGCTCTTGTGAGGCCCCATCTGGAGTACTGCGTCCATGCCTGGGGCCTCCAGTATAACAAAGATGCAGAGCTCTTGGAACAGGTCCAGAGGAGGGCCATTAAAATGATCAGAGGGCTGGAGCACCTCTCCTATGAGCAGAGGCTGAGGGAACTGGGATTGTTCAGCTTGGAGAGGAGAAGGTTCCGGGGAGACCTCATTGCGGCCTTCCAGTACTTGAAGGGAGCATATAAAACAGGAGGGGCAACGGCTATTTACAAGGGTGGATAGTGGTAGGACAAGGGGGAATGGTTTTAAACTGAGACAGGAGAGGTTTAGGTTAGATATTAGGAGGAAGTTTTTCACTCAGAGGGCGGTGAAGAACTGGAACAGGTTGCCCAAGGAGGTTGTGGATGCCCGGTCCCTGGAGGCATTCAAGGCCAGGCTGTATGTGGCTCTGGGCAGCCTGGTCTAGTGGTTGGCAACCCTGCACGTAGCAGGGGGGTTGAAACTAGATGATCATTGTGGTCCTTTTCAACCCAGGCTGTTCTATGATTCTATGATTTCAAGGAGCAAGAAGAAACCTGCTCAGCCCCACGCCCACCATCCTGTCTCTTTAGCCATCGGAAATCCACGTGCAGAGGAACCGCACAGCCCCACTCTACAGCATACAGCTGCCACATGGTTTGTAAGGATTCAGCTCCTGCACTCTGCTCTCCAGCAGCTCATACACGATGGAAAACCTTACTGACAGTTTGCACTCACTTCTTTCTCTTCTTCCTTTTGTAGAATGAAGATTACAACCAGACAGCATTGCAAGGATTTGGTCTGCTCTTTCTTATGCTGCATTTTGCTTTGGAAACATCATTTTTGTCATCTGGGTCAGGAGTTTTTTGCTTTGGGAAGCAGCTGAAGATGTTCCTGCTAGCCAAGGGACGCTGTCTTCATGGAAGTTGGCTAAGTAAATTCTTCTCTAAATAACAAAATCTACAGTATTTAAGATGTATGAGAGAAGATTTTAGAGAAGAACAAAAGGAAATAATTAAATACTTTGATCAGTGGTTAGGACAATCATCTCAAGTCTCATGAGAAAGAACTTAACCGAAGGCTACGAAGCCTCTCCTTAAACTTCTGACCATGTTAAGTAACTAATAGCACTTATTTGAAATTTCAGGTGATTCTTGTTCAAGCTCTGTGTTGAGAATTAGACCATTTCCCAAAACATTAAAAACAAAACCAAAACCAAAAAACCCACACACCAAAAAAACCAACAAATTCATAGACAAAGTAAAGAAAACAAAAAAGGGTAAGACAGGTAGGACTGGATTGTATGCTTATATATATGAGCAGTTTTAGCTGCAACTGTTTGTACCAAGCAAGGCTGAGAGGAGATACAACTGCATAAATTGTTGTTTACAGTTTGGTAGAAAGATTATTTCTTAGCAAGACCACAAAACAGATAAAGGATTTTGCAGAGAAGTCTGGTGAAGAGAAACAAGAAGACACAAACTCAGAAGTTTAATAACTGAGTTATTAAACAATCCAGTGTAAATTTTAAAAGCTACTGACCCTAGCGACACAAGTAAAAGACAAAAGGTCTGAAAATTCAGATTGAAGACCCTTAGAAATGAGAAGAGAAACTATGATGGCAAAGGAGACAGAAGATCTGTGGACTTCCAAGTACAAGTACAGTCAGCTCTCAGCATTAATTAACCTGCTTATCACCAAGGCTGAAACAGTGTACGAAACTCTTTCACCTGAGATCTTCTACAAGATGTAAGTTCTGTCCCAGTGAGCATTACCTTTGCTTTTCCCAAGGATCTGTTAGACTCGTTCATCCCTCCCAGCCTTGCGTTGGACCTAGGGCTTGCTTGACCTAGCTCTCTCAAGATATTGACAAACTGTAAAGCCAGAAGGGTCTTCCAGTGTATGAATATTAGATAATTAAGTCAAAATTACTTGCAAAGAAAATCCATGCTTCTCCATCATGTGGATATAAAAATGCCTGTATTCATACAAAAGCTTCTGAAAGACTGTAGAAAAAACAAATCATACATCAGCATGATTGTGGCCTATGATATCATTATTGTCCAAATCTTTCTTAATCACGAGTGTTACACTTGTGCTTTTGACTGCCATCTTTTCCTAATGAAAGTTTAGGTACTTTAGTATCCTTACCTGAAGAGAATAAAACAGCAGAACATCTCCCTCTGAATTTGTTGGGATTCTGGCCAAAGGATGTCATTGATATTCAAGGATGTTTAAGGCAATTAGCAACTTCTACCTGCTAATCACTTTGTCACCTTCAATTCTCTCTCTAAAAAGGAAGCAAAAACTGTTCAGCCAAGTATGTGAAAATTATATAGACTTTAGGTACTCGATCTATTGTAACATATTAGCAACTGTCTATGGTATTAGGCATTTTCTATCATATTCCATTAATACCATGGACTTCTAGCATTTGATTGGCCTAATAAGTCATGACCTTGTAACTATTTTAAGCAATTTTCATATCAAATTAGTGAAAACGAAGGCTAACATAATCTGGGATGGAAACTATGAATAGAACATGACAACATTTTTTGCATTTTTTCTTGTGTATTTATGTTTCCTTTTTCCATTTCAACGTTTTTCTCCAATATCTCATTCATTACCTTGGAGAATTAGCACATTATCTCATACTTTTTAAATTAAGTTAATAAACCATGGGGAACCATTGTAGCAGTTTTTTAACATCTATCAAATTAACAGCTGTCAAGAGAAACGATTATGGCTATTGTTGAGGCTTGTGTAAGAAAACAAAATCAGAATAAAAGTAATGAAACTACTGAAACTTAAATAAGATGCAGATTAAGTAAAATCCTAGAAGAGTTGCTTACTAATGATATACCAATTTTCTCAAAGAAGTGGGGATAACTCTTTTACATTATACAATCAATGCTAGAAAGAAAAAAGCACTACCACGTGCTCTCTAGGGATTAATCTTGTGCCAGCCAGCAAGAAGACCTGCTTGTTTTTATCTTCGCTTTCTCAGATGCTATGATTCAAGACTGACTTGAAAGCTGAAAGACTAATGGTATTTAATGGATTTCTGAGTTCTTGGCTGATTGCAACATGGTTTTCTCACTTTAAGAAATTAAATAATTTAAGAAGAGAGTGAAAGGCATTCATATAACTTCTGGATTTTTTTTCTCTAGTCATATTAATATAAAAAGATTTAAACAAAGCTCTTTCAGAATCTGCCTGCACCACAAAAGAAAATCATTGATATGGAAGAGAATCACTGCTAATGCAAATAGTGGCAAGGCAGTGATGCAGCCTATCTATGCTGATGACAGCAGTTCAGGTGGAGATTTAGTCTATGTATGTTCCCTTCCCTTCCCTTCCCTTCCCTTCCCTTCCCTTCCCTTCCCTTCCCTTCCCCTCTAGATACTCGCAGGCCACTATCAGGTCTTTCCGGACACTTCTCTTCTCCAGGCTGAACAGTCCCAGTTCTCCCATCCTCTCCTCATAGTGGAGGTGTTCCATCCCTTGGACCATTTTTGTGATCCTCCTCTGGATGCGCTCCAGCAGGCTCATGTCTTTCCTGTACTGAGGACTCCACATGTGGACGCAGTACTCCAGGTGAGGTCTCACCAGCGCAGAGTAGAGGGGCAAGATCACCTCTCTCGCCCTGCTGGACA
>JACDJE010000497.1:1112784-1155540 GCA_016647715.1 Pavo muticus
TTTTCTTCTCTGATGATTTGTTCAAGATTTAAAACTGTTTTTTTATTCTTTTAATTCTTATGGATGACTGTCCCTTAGTCAAATCCCTCCTTACAGCATATTGCCAGTGGTGTACTTCCAAGACACTCTACAAAGACAGACACATACATTATTTTAAAACTGAGATTTTAAGCAGAAAGAAAAAGAGTATTGCAATCAAGTACTTCTTCATAGAGTTTCAAGAACGTTTTGATAGGCTCTAAGCATTATTTCACTAGGTTCTCTTTGCACGGCTTTCTGATAATGCAATACAGTTGGCAGGAAGCTCACTGGATGAAGACAGTTGATCTGTCCTGTTTTTTCTTTAATTTTCTTTTCATAGTTTCAGAAGGCATCTATTTCATGATAACTGCTTCATCCATTCAAACAATAACAAAAAAAGGAAGATGGTAACAATATAAAAACTCCAACAGAAACAACAACCTGCTTCCATTCCAAATGAAGTTAAAAATCTTTTTAATTGGAACTGGACAATCTGCAGAGCAAACAGGGTCCCTTTGTCATGTTTTGAATCAATTAATGTCTTCAGATAAGAGCTAATAAGATGATTCGGAGCACATTCTCTCCTACAGATGGAAAAGTTTAAACATGCATCATATAAAAGGAAGCCGAGTGCTGAATATGTAAAATTGTATATGTTGTGCTGTGGTTATGTACTGCAGTTCAACAAACAGGGTAGATACTGGGGTAAATACTACAGGGGAAAACACTACTACTGTTAAATAACTTCTCTTTTTTTTTAATTAAGGGTTGGGCAAAGGCATGCGCAAAACCTGTGAATGTTTTCTCCTGGATGAGGAGTTCTATAGCACCTACTATCCAGGAAGACTCCCACAAGCAGCTGTGGAGGTCTCTCTCATGAGTTTAACCTATTAAAATGAAAACAGAAAAGGAAAAATAAAAGGCACATTGTCTTCTTTCTGCTACATTACTTCTATCATACTGAAGGAATTCAGATATAGAAGAATTACCAGTCTCCATCATTTTGGATTTCTTTAAAAAGTCTTCTCATGTTTTGATAGTGAAAGATAGTTTGGTGAAGGAAAATAAACAATCATCTGGGCAGCTAAGACCACTTCAGATTATAGTTGAAAGGTTTTAACATCTCTCTCCACCATCAGTACATTTACTGATTAACTGCAGTGAGCTTCAGACCCCTTTGGATTTCACCTGGCTTTACTCCATGTGTTGCAAAGCAGTGGTGATTTTGGAAGATACCATGGGTAACACTGAAGGACTGTCAGCATGACTTGGGGGCATAAGCAGCATCAGTTGCTTTGGTACCACAGCATCAGATGAAATCTGATTTTGTACCACAGCATCAGATGAAATTCTTCCAGGGAAATGGGAATTTGCAATCCACTACATGTGGATTGGTTTGGCCAATACTGCACAAAGTGGAAGAGGCTGTGAGGAAACCTCGCAACTTGGAGAATCTAAATGTTGAAAAAAGACATCAATGTTAACAAGTTTTTGTAAGGTAGGCATACTTTAAAAAGTATACTCCTTTTGGTCTCTGGTGTATCTTGTTTATTCTCCAAGTAAATGAGTAAATTCTCTATTTTAAAAATCTTTTCGCCTTTTTCCTGGTAGAATGTGGTTTAACATCTTTTTTAAATTTAGATTTACGTGTGAAAATTGAAAAAGATAAGTAAAAACACATCACTTTTTCTTTATATAGCAACCTAATTCTTGTCTAAGTTACATATAAGTTATACCATAGGAAATTATGCTTCGGAAGGGAGTGGTTTAAGGATGTTTTGATGAGACAGGCAATATCGGTACAGAGATAATTATAGTCATTCTTCCTTTTGATTTGTGTCGAAAATGCCATATTTTTGCCAGCCTTCATTTTGTTTTCTCCCATGATAGGAAATATAAATATTTTTATTCAACTGTGTCAGACTGCTGAAAGTTTCCTGTTTTCTTACTGTTAGAACAGATAAATATGTTTTCAGTCAATTCTGGAGAAATCCAATGTGAGTGACACAGGGATGCCTTAGCAAGGTGTGCCTCACCTGTGAAAATTTCAGGACAGTGTTCTTGAAGATGGTGATATCCAGCGCCCCTGGGATCTCTGAGCATATTCTCCTTCTCAGTGCTCAGCCCTGCTCTGATCTCTGTTTTGCTTTGGTGGAATGGTCCTCCCAGATCACCCCACAGCTCACACTGTGTCAGAGTCCACTGATTCTTTCCACTACGGTGGCAAAAAGGCTGGAAGCTGATTGTATAAGCAGAATTTATTCCTTGGATAACAAAAGTGATAAACTAAGAGGCTGAACTCCAAGCATTGTCCAGAGTGTATTGCTTCCTCAACCAGCTTTCTTTTAACAGTCACTCTCATGTCTTCCCACCTCCCCGAAATAAAACCAGCTTTAAACAAAGCACTATTTTCTTTCTTTCAGTTAAAATAAAACCCATTATTCCTGCAGACTGCTCCCTACATTTACAGAGCTGTTCTTAGGGCGTGACTAACAAGCTGAGATTCATGCAGGAGAGTTTTCTGGGAAAATTATTTTTAAACAGCAACAACAAAAAAACCAATATCCAAGTGATGAGGAGTGTATCAAGTCCAAATGCATTTTCAAGTATCACACAGAAGCAGGAAACCAGATTGCTTGAGAGGGTGTTAGAAGTATTAACTGGTATATCTAGGGTGTGATTAGGTCACCTGCCTCTCTTATGCAACTGTGCAGCTTCAGCAACACCTACAGTTTCCCAATGGGAATGGCAAGCATCAGTTATGTGATTGCAAATCTGATCACAGTCAAGTGACAAATCTCGTCACAACTGATTCTGCAATTAATTTTTTGCAGAAAAATTAGAACAACAACAAAAAAAGTAAAAGATTTCCAGATGTTCAATACTGCTCATCTGCTACCTTAAATGGAAGTAGCCAACTGACAAAGAAGTTTTCTTTCTAACAGAAGAAAAATCATTTTTGGCAGCAGTGTCTGTAGCATAACATCCCTGTGTTTTTCCTTGTCTTTTTTCCCCCCAGAACGTATCCAGCTGGCAAGTTTCTTTTCTGGGTCCTGTCATTTGAAGTCACAGCACTTTGCTAAAACATTTCTTAAAAAGAATTAAATATAACATTTTGTCTTCCCAATTTTTCAAAGCTTTGTGTTCTGTATATTAGACATTTGGAGTTCTGCATGTGTGAATATATGGTATGATATAATCTAATCCTAGGCACAGTTGACGTCCACAGGATTATTTTCCTTTGGCCTCTCTGGACATATCCCTGCTGTTTCACACATGTCAGGTGAAAGTGAAATAGTATTTGTCACTGGTTGCTAACTGTTACTGAGGTTCCAAGTTTCTAACTGAAATAAGCGCTGTCTAGCAGGCCTATTACGTGGTAGCAGCGGTCTACTAGTGATCCAACGTTGTTTTATGGTAATTGATTCTATTGAATTAAAAACATTTATTCCAGAATATGATTATTTTATTCAGTAATATTTTCAAAGGTGTTTATTCCCAAGTAACAGAAATATTCTTCATTAGAAGTAACAAACAGTTTTACTGTGTAGATGAATTATAGGGACTTACTCAGAATTTACTTATTTTAAAGAACAATTTATCTCTATTTCAAGATAAAATTAGCCAGTGAGAGTTACTAAGATTACCTTTGTAAGAGTTGAGAAACTAGTCATGTTTTATGGCGCATGTTTTGAATATGTATTTCATATTGTTCTACACATTCTTTACCCATTTAGAAAAGGAACTGCATATAATCAATTAATAACTGTGTGCAGTTAATTGGTCCCTATATGAAATTTTCTGCCACAGATGAGCATTTGGATGTTACTTATACTAACATATCACATTTTTAAAATCTTCCTACTCTTCTGGACATCTCGTGAGCATCATTGAGTTGCTCCCCCAACATGCACATTGTTTGGAGAAGGAGTGATAAAGCTAACACACCTGGCCTTTGTCAGTTTTGTCCATTAGTGGGTCATCACTGTATCACCTTTACAATTCATTTAACCTGCTGACTTGCAGGTAAAAAATTCAGTGTAAGAAAAATGCATATGTATCTGCTTCAACATGCACTGAAATTGCATATAATTTTTCTGTTGACTTAATCTGAAAATAGTTCTCTCATTACTTGTGGAGGCTGTGAGACTGTGTGCAAAGTTTAGAATGACCTCATTAGAATCAATAGCATCCTACTGAATGTACTCTTTTTAAAATTTCACTCCTGTTTTTATCTGTGATTTGTCCACACATTCATAGAATCATAGAATGGTTTGGGTTGGAAGGGACCTTTTCCCACCTCCTGAAGAAATGCTCTTAAGAAATAAGGAGGGAGCATCCTCTCCACTCAAGAAGAACATGTCAGAAATAAAACGCTAACTGTACTTACATTAGAGTTCATGATGAAATAATGAACTATTTATTTCACTCCTTCAAGAAAAAAGAATGCAGTCCTTGTCCTGGACAGCTTGATCTTTAAGTATAAAACAGGACCCATGATCTAGATTCTGATCTGTTTGAAGTTATCACCCCCACACCTAACAACTATCCAATTTTTCTCCCTTGAGGCTTGAAAATGTGAAAACAGCCAAGTTCTCAGCTGTCTCACATAAAACATTTCATTATAGTTTGCTAGCAAATGGATGAGATAATGAGATGTAAGCGAAATATGGTTGTTGTGTCTTTTTATCATTTATTTATTTATTTATTTATTTGGTGAGAGTACAAATTCCTTTTCTGTCCAGGGCTATAACTTCTTTTCTTCTGTAAACATTATTTCATGTCAAAGGCCAGTGAATATGCAGACAGAACATGAATAATTCTAGCTGACAACTGCACATTCATGAAATTATGATAAGAAAAAAGCTACTAATTAATGGACAGTACTACCATGTGGAAAAAGTTATGGAAGTTTTTGTAAGTTGTCAGTTCAGTTGAAATGCTATAGAAGAGTATTCACATTTCTGAGAAAACCATTTGTAAAACAATTTTGTTTATTTTTGTATAAATAAAACAACAGATTTCCTTGCCACTTTTAGTTCTTCCCTAGTGGAGATTATGGTAAGTAAATGGAAATTATTCTCATACTGAATAAAATGAAGTTTGCATGAAACTGGTTTCTAAAAGGATTTTCATTTTCTTTGGAACACTTATATGAAGCTATGATTAAGTTCAGCATGAAAAATGCAATTCTCTTACTGGGTAATTTACTAACTATGAGCTCTAGAAGGAGCCCGAAAAGAAGGTATATGAGAGCTAGAATGATTTATGAAAAATGTGACATAAAGTCACACAGAGTATAAACAATAAAGTTCTTACTAGGCTGAGAGATTTTACTACTGCCTTTTAAAATTACATTGAATTTTTTCTTCAGACTCCTCTCCAGGGATCCAGGCATTGACTTCTGAGAAATTTAGGTTAAACAGAAAAAAAAGGAAGAAATTTTATTCCTGCTGTGAATTCTAACAAAATCACAGGTATTCCATCAGTTAGCTACCTAGCTACAGAGGATATCTTGTGGATATATTCTACAGGGTATTGTGAGACGATATCAAATATCAAATAAAGGAAAAAAGACAGCAGAGAAGACTTGGCTTTTCCAAATGTGGTATCTCAAAATGAAGCCTATTAGGAACTGAATTTGTATTTCTGAAGTTTTCTGTTCTGGAGTAAATCTGTAGTAATTCATTTGTTTTTAATGAAAGTTTAGGAATTCAGGGCTAACATGGGAGGGAATAATGAGACCCTCTGTATGAGAGTGACATATCACTTTTACATTTGCATTGGTGTGTTTATAAACTTCTGTTTTGGATATCCGGCATGCATATGCACATGTTTGTATTGTTTTCCCTTTGCAAAGTACTCAAAGGCAGCATGATATATATATATGGTTGATCTATAAAATGTGATCAAATGTAAAGTACCTACATATTTATATATTCAAGGATGCATAAATCTATGTATAGCTTATATTTAAGTGTATAATTGTATGCACATTTATGTTCATATGTGACACATCTATTGCATGTAGTTGATTAACCGTATTTAGACGACAGACTTTATGTACTTGGCCGATACATTCAGATTATGTATGGACATTTGTGTACACAGGTATGTGCTGCTAATGCTTTCTTACTCTGTCTTCAGAAGCAGTTTGCTGACGGCTGCACAGAGCCCATGCAGGACTTAGTAGATGAGGCAAAGACTTATAATCACAAATTGTACAAAATAGTGTCTGTACTTTATTTTATACTACACTGAACAAGGAGTGAAGTCAGATTCCAAATGGTGTATTGTTCCTGAGTTGCAAGCTTTGACTGACAAACTTAAGACATGGAAAATAAACAGCAGGTGAGATAAAAGATCTCATACCAATGCACTTAATGATCAGACAGCTGTGCGTTCCTAATTGCTCTGCATGCTGGTAAACGGTCATTTAGTCGCAGTAGTTTATAAGTGACTCAGCCTACAGTTTGAAGGCTGTCATTTTCTACATCAGTGGTCTCTAAAACTTAGACTTCACCCTATGAAATAATTTTTCAGAGAGCTATATAGCATCAAGCTTGGCCTTTGCTAACAAATATCTGGAGAAAACCTGCCCAGGACCTATGCCGCACAACTGAGATACTAACAAAAAATGCAAAGGCCATTCCTTTTGCTGAGATAAAGATTTAAAATGAAAATTCAACTCAAAGCAAACTTATCAATGGTATAATTTTGTAGTTTCATTCAGATGCTTTTTGTAAAAAAAAGAATGAATATACCATGCAATTGTACTAAAACTACTCTTTATGGAGGGCACAGGTCCCAAATCCAAGAAGAAGTGATATTTCCGCAGTTTTTAAGATCTCTTTAGAGAACTTAGAGGTGCAGTGAGCAGTATAAAGGTTTAAATGTACAGTGGTCTCAGTAAATTTCCCGAAGATCTTCGGTAGTGCATGTCAGTACCCATTTACATAAAGAAAATCAGTTTATAAATTCATCGTACAAAATATACAGAGTAGCCACAGAAACAGTATAAATGCTGGCTCCTCATATTCTGCATTGATAAAGTGCTGTTTTCCTTGAATGAAGTGCATTTTTTTTAGTTGTACAGATTTTGAACTAGTTCAGAGTATGGACAACTCAAAAGCAAAAAAAAAAACAAACGTGAAGGAGCAGGAGCATTTTCCCAAGAGTTATACGTTCTGCTATATATTCTCAACAATTGTGCCTGATAAAGTTTAGCTGAATACATTAGGCAAACATGGACTTATGGCTTGCTATTTCCCCTCAGGAAGCTAATCAAGAAAGAGAAGTGCTATTCATAGTATTTTGCTTACAGCATCAGAGACTATTTAGGGAAATCACAAGCAAAGAAAAGAAAAACAATCCTCAGTTTCATTTTCCAAAAATAATGGCCTCACACAACCATTAAGAATTTTTGGATGACCATTTCTCTACGTTGTGCACTCTTGAGTAGGCCATTGGAAAAATCGTTTTTTCATACCATTAACTCTGTTCTAAAAAAGCACAAGTTTGAGCTCAAAAAAGCAATTAAGAAGCTACTGTAACAATACCAGGTTATTAATGGATCTTTTCAGCTGCAGAAGCCAGTAGTCCTTGGCCATTACATTGCTCCTCGTAAGGTTCCCAGAGGTGTGCTCTGCTTGGATGGGTTGGTGCAAGCCATGCTACTAGAAGACGTACTCCACCAGCTATACGCCATTTCTCAGGGAGGAATTTTTACACTGGGATTTCCATGAGCCTCCAAAAAGTCAGGGATTTTTTTCATGCTGCGAGTAGTCCCTGCTCTGTATCAACTCCTTTAGACATACAGTGGGTAGAAGAGATTCAGCTTTCCCATCAGTGCTGTACTCCAAGTTCATGCCTGTGCTTTGTGGAATTCTGTGTGGATGTTTCATGTATGTCTCCTAGGGGATTTTGGAGAAATATGAATCCTAACGAATCACATACAACTCCATACACAGTTTGTCTCCAGCATAATTGGAGGAGTTTAATTTGACCAAACTGAAAGATTTGTCTCAGCATTTCTTCTTGCTTCATTTCTGCAAGGAGAACAGCACCCATCCTTGGCACTGACCCCATCTTTTTCTGGAGAGCATCTCTGACACCATCCCCTCAAGGCACCAGGTTCTTCTTTTTTTTTTTTTTTTTTTTTTTACTTGCTCTCACTTTGGATCTGCTGTGGTCCAGCACTCTGATGTGGGCTGATGCGATGAAGTGGGAGCTTTTCTCTGAAGCTGTCCTTCAGCCTGACATCCTCTTACCAGAGCAAAATGTTTTGGCCTTCAGCTCCAGCTCCAGCAAGGTGCCAGGTCTTATAATGCAAGAAGGCTGGTTTTGTGCCTTTGCAGCTTACACTGGTGCACATGGCAGCTGCGCTCTGGGGTCCAACTGGAAGTGATTTAGAGCAAATGGAAATTAAGATACATGAAAATGGAGGTTAATCCCAGATCACCTTGTAGATAACAAACTTCCTGAAATTAATTATTTAAAACAAAAAGAGCTGTTGTATGGGAACTGTTGAATCATGGCCTGAACCTCTGATTGACCACCTGAGGCAAGCACTGAGTCAGCCATGGGAGCACAGGTGAAAGCAATTCACCTGTGTGCCTGGAAGGAGTGGAGCCAGGCTCCACCTCTCCTAGACCCCATTTAAGGGCTGACTTCCATGAAGGAAGGATCTCTTCCTGGAGATCGCTCCTTCTGGAGTCTTGTGAGCCTACAACACTGGTGAGTATCTTTCCTCTGTTTGACTATTCTTACTGGCCTGACTTCTCTATATACTGGTTAACTTTACAACCTGTTAACCTTATGACCTGTTAACCTTACAGCTGTACTTCATCTTCCTGAGGAATAGTGAGGAATTAGCTTAGCAATTCTTCGCATTGTAAGGATAAGCAGTTCTGTAATTACTGAAAACAAATAAATACATACAGTGGCACTACATAATCTGCCTGCAAGCATGCATGTACATACACACAAGTACGTTCCTCAGTCTTGTTTCTGTCTAAAATGAATCAGACAGATGTAAAAGCTGGAAAGGGAAATTTTGGGACAACCATCTCTTTGCTCTTACTGCTTCTCTGAAAAGAAGTAATCATTCCTTGCTTTCTGCTCCCTTGCTTATAATATACATATGTTATGGCTATGTCCTTTCCCACTGCTCCTTTGCTCAGCGTATCACTAGCATGTCATTTTTCCAAACAGCATGAGACACATGCCCTTTACAGTTGGTGTAGATAAATCTCTTTCCTTTATACACAAAGTTAAAAATACTCTCTTCCATTTTCTTATAAAGTAAATTTTCTGAAGGCCTAGATCAATGAAAATAGAAAATCATTTCAAAATCAAAGAAATTTTTTATTGGACTACATTCCAAAGTGAGTTTTCAGTAGGTGTTCTGCCTCATCATGAGAAAATGAACTTTGGTTCTTTTCTGGCACATCACTAAAGTGTACAGTAAAAAGCAGATAATTTTTGTCTATGTATGCAGATACCAAGTGAGTCTCAGAGTGAATATCATAGTGATACCAAGAGAGTATCATCTGAAATATAACATGAAATAAAAATAAGAGTGCTTGAAGGCAGCTCAGCAGGGTCCTACGTCTGTTGAAGTTTGAAAAGAAATATATTTTGAGTACATAAAACACTTTGTTTCTAACCATCCCTGTAAAATTTCTCTAAAGAATATGCACATTTGACACCCTAAAATGTAATTCTATTCTCTTGTTCAACATTTTCCTAGTTTTACTGAGATCTATTATGCACCATTTCTTTGCCTAAATTTTAGTCCATAGCTTAGAGGTGAACCAAATGTCAAGGTCCCAAGGGCAGTGTATGAAAAAATAGTTCAACTTTTAAGTTACTAATTAATTTTGTCAGTAAAGTATCAGCCTCTTGTTAGGCTGCTGAGAGAAAAAAGAATTAAAAGCAGAAACTGTTAATTTAGAAGGGTTTTAAAGTCTCAGTTGATGTTACTTTCCACCTATTCTCCATCAAAAGAAAAAGGAGAACCTTCTGTGTTTTCAGATTATATGTGGTTTCACATTAGCTCACTGCAGTTGCCTAATCTTGCCAGACCCCCTCAGCTTTTAACCACTTTTCACAAACATTAGGAGGAAATGTAGCTAGCCCCATTTTACAACTTCTTTGGGCTTGGAGGACTCCAGGAGTTGCTTAGCATTATGAGCTCCTTTCTGAGATCCTCTGATAATAACACATCTGGCATTATCCCTAGGCTGTTAGCGATACTTGCTGGTTTTCTGTACTTCGGATGAATGGAAAGATGTTTTCTATGCTCTAAGGTTCCCACAGTAAAACTCTGATGTCCACACTCAAGTGTATCTGTTTTAACTTCTATCACAAAACATCTCAGGTGCCAGCACTGAAATCGATGAGGCAAGGGTAGATTTTATTCCATCATAAATCTCTTGACCTTGTATGTAAAGTTTGCAGAAGAAAACACAGGGTGAGAGAAAACATAAAGTATCAGTCAGAATAAACTTGAAACAGAGAAATTAAGTGATGTGTCACCCATGTGCTCTGATACCAGCAGAAGCTGGGTACACATAAAGCTGAGAGCTGAGGACAGCTCAACACAGTTCATTAAAACAAGAAAGAGACAGCAATCAAGTACATCTTATTCATGACTTAAAGGATGACAGGACTTGTTTACTTGGAATGATGTTTTCTGCTGTTTCCATGAAGGAGGACAGAAGGAGTAATGATGGACCTTCAGTGGCTGCAGAAACCTGCACAAAGAAAGGGCTCTGTTTTAGTTAACACATTGTCAGCCTTTAATGGCTGGTGTCCTAACAGCTGGTTTTGATGTAATTTCTTTTGAGACCAGTAGACTACAAGCCATTTATTGCATTCTTCAGACCAGACTGCTCCCTGGATACAGCCTGAAGTCAAGAGGTCAGAGGTCTAAAGCCAGGAGCTGAAGAATTTGTCATCGTTTAACAGGTCATTTGTTGCTGTGCACTGTGCAAACTGGACAGTGCCTCAGGGCCTGGCAGGACAACATGGTACATTTCATTTCCAAAGGAGGAAGTGATTTTGGCCCCGCTGCAGAAGCCACTTCCTTACCTGGAGTCATTATTCTGAGCCTGGATGTCAGTGGGAGGAAAGAATGCACAGTTACGTGACTAGACAAAATATCCGAATGTAGCAGCATAACTATGGGTTGTGCAGAGCTGTGCTATTCAGATACAAATCTCCAAAATAACTGATAGTGAGGGATAGGACATGAGCAGGAAGTTATACTCTGTTCGTTATATTCTGTAGGTCATTATAGCTTCACCTCCAATTCCGCTGTTGGTTAAACAAGAAGGGCAGAAAAGTTACTGAGTAATTTAGGTGCCTGGCCACTGGATTTAACTGTTTCTGTTGATTTTTATTACATGGGAGTGGCTGCATTATGAGTTCCTTCTGTGAGTGTGCAAATAATTTGGCTTACAGTACCTGCAGTTAGCAGGTGTTTTCTGTAAGGTGCACATGAATATGGGATTTACAAGGGTCTGAGCAAACGCAGATAACTTCAAAAACATGGGAACTGGATGACTTGATGAATTGTCCCTTGAAAGATGGAAGGGAAAAGGTAACAAATATTATTCTGTCACTGCAGCCAAGAATTTGAAGCCTCAACAATAAAACTAGTTTTGAACCTGATTCTTGTGAGGAACCTCTTTTCTTTGGAGAAAAATTATATTCAACAAACAAGGAAGTAGAAATGTTCATCTGTTTCTCTTCTTTGTACAAATTACATCTTTCAGATATTAAAAGAGCTATGTGAGAATTGTCTTCTAGTAGTTGTTACTCTTTATGCATACAAGACAAAAGAGTCTTTTGCTTTTACTGCATGTCCAAAGAACATATTCAAGCAAAATGGGAAAGTGTTTCTTGGCAAACCAAAGTTTGCAGTTCCTTTTGTTACTCAACAGTGCCAAACACTGTGGACTTTACAAGGTGATGAAGCATAAGGCTGAACACTTTCTGTGAGCTCATTTCCATGTAGGGACTTTAATAAAGCAAGAAATCGTTGAAATCTTCAGAAAGACAATTTGGGAGTTCACTCTGCCTTATGACAGCTATGTAGTTGCTTTTTGAGGCTGAGCTTTCTCAGCATTGGATCACTTAATCTTTTAGGCTTAAGTAGGCTTGTGTAGCTACCCAGATTCAGCTGGGCCCTTCTGCCTGGAGCTGGATGACAACCAGATTCAGCTGGGCCCTTCTGCCTGGAGCTGGATGACAAGTGTATGTGGTAGGATCTTCAGAGCACTGACCTCAGCTGGAGGAGTGGAAGGACAAAGCCTGGGAGCTATTGCAGCCAATCACTGTGGTCACCCAGTGGGCACACAGCTTGGGTGGGAATTCAGAGTCAAGCAACTAGTTTTTCCCTCCCTCTCCTTTGCACACTCATCTCCTAAATATGAAATATTAAGATGTGAGAAGCCTCAGTGTTATATATTTTTTGTGTGCAACTTGAAAATAGACCTATTCCTGATACTATTACCTAAAAAGATCTCCCTTTTCTCTTTACCCCCAAAGTTTCATCATTAATTTAGACATAAAGTCAGATCTTGTAATATCATCAAATCTACTGTAAGACTTTAAAGCACAACCACTATTATATAGAAAATCTTTTTTGCTTCTTGTTTGCTTTTGATATTCTCTTCTTTAAGGGCAGCAGGGACAGAAAAGGAATGTATTTTCTGTCATTTGCACCTTATGAGAACTTCACTTTCTGAGAAACAAAAATGCAGATGAAGAAATGCCCTTTGCCTGATGAACTGATCTAATCTACTGTACCTTCACCTGCTCTACTTGTTGCAAAGAACTTACCTGACTTTTATATAATGCAGTGGAGACAGGATACACTGTACCTGACACTGATGCTTTCTAATGCACCCTAAAATGTTTCTAAACAGTATTTTTCTGAGCTCTAGTTCTGAATTAGTACTAAAAATACACAAACCTGTTTGGGAGAATTTCTTAAAATGAATGACCAGGGTTTAGGGGAAAGGGAAAGGGAATGGAATAGAAGGAAATGTAAGAGAACACAGGTGTAGGAAAAAGAAACATTTACCTTTTGTAGTTTTCTTAGTAAGAAAAGGTTTGACTGTTGGAATGATGATATTCATAACTCAGTGTAAGTTCTGCATACTCCAATGAATATCCAGAACCAACACACGGGAAAAAGTGGAAATAATAGTTCCAAAACTACTTGAGTCACAACTTTACAGTTTATGACTAGCTTTTTCAGGTTGGATTTGAAGTCAGAAATAGTGTGTTTTTTTTATTATGTATAGAGAGAGACCAAGTCATACACATCCATCACGTTCAATCCAGAGATTTCAAAGTGTCCAAAATAAAAAGCAAATTATAAGTCAAAAGTCCTCACACACTGATATGGAGACAAGTCGGGAAGTCTAAAAAATGTGGCCTTGAATTTGTTCAGTGTTAGTCTCACCATTGTAAATTTGTACTTAATGCTGCATCAGATTTTTCCCCAAAATATATCATTTTGATATTTTGAAATTTATTATTTTTTTTTGCTTACCTCTTTCATTACAGTGTAAAAGAAGAAGCTACCCTTTCTGTTAGAAACCAACTGGGGATGCAGTGGCTTTAGAAAAAATCCCTGGTTAAAAAAGTTGGAAACAGATGCTTTGTACATTGCAGACTTCTTGACTTGTGGAAGAAGTGCCATTCTGTGGCTAGCTGAGGCAGCGTGAAGCGAGACTGCTCAGGCTGACTGGACAGACGGTCATCTGATGTGTCCTTGCTGGAGGAGGCTGTGCTTCCCACGACCTCCAGCAGCTGAAGTCAATACCAGCAGCTCCTGTCCATGCCCACAGTGTATGAGGGAAAAAATAGCACAAGGGCCTTGCCCACTGTCAGCACCCTTTGTCTTTCCTGCAGGTCCAGAACATGATTCCTTGACGTTAGCCATCAGTTTTGCACTCTGAGCTGATCAATTCAGTCAATTTACTCTTTGGAGTAAATTGATTCTGTGGAACAAAGGGATCTGCTGGTGGGGCAGTTCCTGGGAAAGCAGCAGGCCTATGTAAACAGCCCCGTCCTTGCCTTGTTGCGGAGCACCGGTGCCATATGGTGCCACTATGAACTTATTAACTGGAGGATTAACTCATCCCATCATTTGGGATCCCCAGCTTCCAGCTGGGAGAGTTATTGATGGTCTAACTGCTGCTCCAGCCTTGGAAGTTATTTCACCCATTTAACAGCGTCAAGAAGACAGAAAATTGCCCCCTTTGTAAATGCTAATCTCACCACTCCTTCCAACAGCCAACACAGCAATTTGTTCCAGGCAAAGTCTTAAAATTGGTACACATCAAATGCATAGCAATTGGTGATTTCTTTTGAAAGCTCCTTCACTATTAAGGGTCTCCTTTTCCATATGTTCATCGTGCCCCACTTCACCCTTCAATTACAAAACAGCTCTTTCTACTAATTGTGAGAAAGTACATTGTACCCAATATGTGTACTGAAAGCTACACCTTCTGAGGCTTAATTTAAGGTCATAGGAAAAGCAGACAGATAGGCAGACGTAAAGTCTTAGCAATGCTGTTCTCATTTTAGGCGTATTCGTTTTCACTGCTACTAGCTATGCTGCTGACTGGAGCACTCCATGAAAGACCATTTTGTTAGAGACAGCAAAGCTCGTGCCTGCATGTCATTACACCTGCATTGGCAATGAGACAGCTGCTTTCCCACTGCTGCTGAATAGCACCTCACTATCAGATATTTATTTCTGAGTACCTTCTACATCCAGGGGAAAACACTGAAAAATCTTAAAATTTATAACCTGAGTTAGATTACAGTGTCTGGTCTATGTAGTTGTGTCTGTGTTGGCTCAGGCCACAGTTATTTCTTTTACCATGTAGGATTCTTTATAATGGGACTTTAGTTCTTAAAAGACTAGTAATATATTACTTGTGGATACCATCATTCACACCAAGATTGTAACATGAAGATGGAATTTGGAAAGAAAAAGTACCCCAAGTAAGAGGTGTGCAAAAAAATTGCATCTTTTTCTTGTTGAAAATGTTAAAATGTGCTCTTTGTATTGATTGCCTTATGCCAAGCAACTACAATCATAATCTTGACAAAGGATTTGTGTTTATAACTACCATGACTAATAACTAGAGACGGATAAATAAACGGCCAGACACTGAAGCAGATTTCACTGCTATGGTATTTACTATCGTATCCTCTTTGTGGGCAACTTTGGGTTGTTTTAGGTCATTATGTTCTTCAACACATACATTATCTAAAGCCCCATTCAAAATGAATACATCACTATGAAATGAGGGAAAACTATCTCATGTGAATTAGAACAGATGGAAGCTCCATGTGCTTTAAAAGGAATATTAAAGGAAGTATTATCTCATTTCACTTCATGCTGCAGCGTTTTAAATAGTCACATAAAACATTAAAACTGAGGTTAAAACAGATGTTACTGCACGTAAGTGCTGGCTGCAAACATCCCACATTTGGGTTTTCTACCATTGGAAATCCACTGAACTGACGTTCTAGCCAAATCTGTGATTTTTCAAAAGCTTTAACTCATTTGTTCTTTATAAATTCTGCTGTGTAAGATCAAGGACTGTTGCAAGAGATCCAGAGTATGACTTCAAATTTGAAGTTGCCTTTACCCTGACGTGCATCAGCAGCACCATTAGAGGGGGTTTTGCAATGAAGTCCAGAATCTGCAGTGAGATTATCACTGGCAGCTGGTTCATTCTGCCTTGGGCATCTTCCCAGCACACAGAAGAAGGAACATAGCTTTACACAGACTTTACAGAATGTCATGTTAATGGTGAGCCGCAACTCCTGTAGCAGATGATGACCAGGTAGAACCATGGCCAGACATGGGGCTATCCCATCCCAGCTGCAGTCTGCACCCACCATTCAATTCCGGTGCTGGAAGCAACACCCGTACTGTTCCATGTGTACTATTTACATGTGATGGACCTGGTCATGTGGACATCTGCACAGTGGAAGATCTCACTGGAAATCTATTTTACAAGGAAGGTGGAAAACTATTTTTTATCGTGTTGATACATTCTTTGCTGGCTTTTTCAGAGTAAAGTGTTTTGACTTCAACAAATATCTTTTAATTTTGCTTTAACACACTTCTCTTGGAAATAACTGTAAAAGGAAAAAAATATATTTTCTATTCTGCTGAAGTGATTTTTTAAAAAACCCAGTCATTTGCTAAGCCTACACTGCACTGAGCTTTCATTTTTAGCACTAAAGTCCTACAAATGCAATATAATTTCTAGAACAATGATTGAAAGTTCTAAAATTTCAGATTGCATTACTGAAAAAAAAAAAGACCGAAAAACAAAGAAACAAAAATAATTAGTAATTTACTTAACTCCTGGCTTAGTACTGGAGGTAAAACAAATTGTTTGGTTGAGAAGCAGGTACCTACTGAAACAACTTGCAAATCATGAGGAGAAAAGAGGGGCTCCTTCTATACATGCACTTACATATATACATACATATCTGTGTTTATAAGTAGCTGATATACGTGTGCATGTGCATACAAATGTGTATATATGTCTATGTGTGTTCATATATAAATAATGTTATGACTTAAGTCAACATCTTGAATTTGGGAGGGGAGAATATAGCGCATGATTTTTCTGAACACTGAAAATTGACTATACTGCTGTTTGTTTGAAGTTCAATCATGTTTCAAAAGATTAAAGTATTTCAAATTTGTAAAAAATATAGATATGTATCACTTGTCTGGCCCTTCCTATGATATGTCATGTCTGTGCCTGTTTTGATTTGGGATGGATCAACATTTTCAGCCTCAAAAATAATGATTTAAATTGGAGTCTGACAGACCCCTATAGTCCTACAAGTGGAGATGTCATTGCGAATAAAAGTAATTAAATTGTCTCTGTCAGGGAGAGATTTGGCCAGTCACACAGTATACATCTTCTGTGCAAGAATCTCTTTCATTAGCTATTAGCTCCATCAGCTTTAGGTGTTTTATTTTCGGCTAGGGCATCACGCTGATCAAACTACACCTTTTATTCCCATTAATTAGGAACGCAGCATCCTTCTCTTCTCAAATTTTGGCACCTCAAAAGCAATCATAAATATCAGATCCTTTGTCAGCTGAGGTGAACGTGATAATAATTATATTTTTTTTTCTAACAGGAGATCAAAGCTTGAGAAGAGGTGACATACATCTTGGGTATTCAGACTCAAGCTTGGAGGTCAGTTGAACCTGGAGAAGTTATTTTGCTGGTTTTATAGCATAAAAGCTACCTTTAAAAGTACTGTTCAGTGACACGTCAATACTGAACTGCAGGACTAAAGCACACTGTGTGCTTTGTTAAGGTATGTGGGTTTTTCCTCTCACATACTGTAATTCATTTGAATGGGGCCCTGGCCAACATGACAATTGTCAACTCGATGGTTGTCAGCCCATCCATGGCAAGGAAGTTGGAACCAGGTGATCTTTAAAATCCCTTCCAATCCAAGCCACTTTATGACTGTATGATTCTATGAATACAAAAAATTGGCATGAAGTTAAGGCTCAGATCTGTAAAGACATAAGGAAGACTTAGTAATTTTAAACCCATCTTTCATATGTACTGTTTTGAAAGGTTTTGAAAAGGAATTTGTATTTGCTTTCTCACCCTAAATTCTAGCCACTCTGCTCTTACCTTGGAGAGTCTCTAACCTTAGGCTGTAAGTGGGATTTCCTACTTTCCTTCTCCCTTCTCTACAGTGCATGTTTTTTTTCCAGTTGTAATGCAAATCTCCAGAGCCAGGGTAACCCCTCGCGCTTCATGGGAATTCTCTCAGTGTGGAGGTCAGCTACTAAAAGCTGCCTGTGTCTGTCCCAAGAAGATGCGCAATACACAGATGTTGGCTGTGACAGCATGTTGTGAATGTGTCCATCATTTTTCTGTGATCACTTTAAGATTGCCTCCCAGTGGGGCTGTGAACAAATGTAACTCTGGGTCCTTTCTCTTTTTAAAGAATTTCTCTTCTCTTTCCAAATAGAAACTGCCAGAGGTGACAAGAAAGTCAAATGAACCCTCCAACGATTTTACAAGCACAAGAAAAGATCCTCCAGTGGCCATTGGCAGTGAGAGTGAGCTGCTGTAATTCAGCCGTTCAGCAGGCAGAAGGTAGTCTGGCTGTGGTTGAGGAAATGAGTGCGTTTCCTATGGAGAAATTCACAATTGACAGAATGTGAAATTTTTCATGTGAAATAATGCAAGAGCAGTTTGAGGGCAATGGTCCAAGGAAAAAAAAATCTGTTTTAAATTGAGAAAGAAGGGAGCGCTGTGCTAGTTGAGAAAGCAGACCCAGTGATTTTATACAATGGTTTGGTCAGGTCATGTTTAAACATGGCACAGCTGTGGCTCTGGTACATCACACACAGACGGCATCTCTTTTTGTTAAAGTGCTTGATAGCCTCATTGCTTACTTGTCAGTATGGATAACCTCTGATGACATGAAGAAGTTGCTCATGTTAGTCTTAATGACAGCTTCATTCATTATGCCATATCATCCTTCCTCTTTATTTGAATTTTTTTAGGATTCTAAAACTCTTTTCATTCATGAGAATTACAGATAACCTGAAAAAGCTGCCCCAGACAAACTGCACATCTCTTCCCTTCTCTGGGTGCTCAGCTCTCTCTGCCATCTCACACAGCACAGTAGAGGCTAATGTCTGAAAAATGGTCTGGGGGCAATGACAGAAGTCTGTATACACAATAAGTGCTACTCATTAAAGTGGGTCCCCGGTGAGCATGAATGCTATGCAAAGGTGAAAGGGCCAGGAATTGATGACTGTCAATCTCAGTGGTCATGGGGAAGCAACAAGTCACCTTCCCATGCTGGCCTTAATCTTGCCTTGGACCTTGTTAGCTACAGGACGTGGTGGCAACGGTCTGGTCACTTCATGTGTTTTCTTGCAAGAGACTGGATGAAAAGGGCTCTGGGAATGAAGAGGGACTGGAAGAACTCCCATGTCTTTCCAGCTGAACATTAGTCAGATTGTGTGAAACGTCATCCTGCAACATTACAACCAACCAGGTTGCGAGAGGAGGCTGAAAATCTCTTAACCCCTCTGCTCACACAGACAATTTTGCACCTAGAAATTAACAGTTCCTGAAGGATTTTTTTCCACAACAGTGAATTGAATAGAATAGTTCAGTTGGAACTTCAAAGCTTCAAAGACCATCTAGTCCATCTACCTGACCAGTGTGACAGGTTTGGCCTTGTACAGCTATGTATGCCTGCCTATTAACAAGCACAAAGGACAGATCTTTAATCAGTCATTGTCAGGCAATTGTAGCATCAGACAAATAGGAACAGAGAAGTGCCCCAGACAAAAGGCACCTTTCTATCTGTAGGCATCCAGTTCTCTGCAAAATTGTTGTGATGTAATGGAAGTTATTACACAAGAAATGGCACTGTGCTGCTTTAATGTCAGTTCCTTTGTTTTACATTTTCTTCTTTTCCATTAGGCTTGATCCAGCTGCTGCCACTACCAAGGTTTAGCCAAGTGCCATGTTTTTAAATCTTTCTTCCTGGTGGCAGCAAGCACAACAGCAAAATCTGGGAGATCCAGAACATGTGAACTCCTCTCTCCTACCACTCTTACTTTTGGCAGAAAAGTAGCAGAGAGCATTTGCTTGCATGTGGGAAACAAGTGTATGTTGCCATCCTCTGGGCTGGTGGTACCTGGAAACACTGCCACAGTGAAGATTCCGTGGAAGCTTTGAGTTCCCGTCATGAGAAGAGAGTTTCAGGACCACTGTATGCATAGTGTATATCAGAAGAATTTGGGTTGGTCTGCTTTGAAACCTCTGGGTAAGTTTTGCATGGAAACTGTCTGGTGACTTAATCTTTCTTTCATTTTCTTCCCAGTATAAACGCTTTATTAGCCATTTCACATAATAACTAGATACTTTTGACCCCCTTTGACCCATTCCTTCACTCTTGTGGCACCTCACTATACCAATAAATGCCCATTCTTTGATCAGTTATCTCACTCTCAGTGCAGCCAGTAGTGATACTGGTAAGAGTTGAGGACTTAAAAAAAAAAAAAAAGAAAAAGAAAAAGAAAGAAATCAACAGAATTTTTGAATAAACATTTTCTTTTAAAGCTAGGGATTATAAAATAATTTTAAATGACTCCTGATATGAAATTTGTGAATCTGATTTGTGTCAGAAAGCCCAGCTGAAGTGCCTTTACACTAATGCATGTAGCATGGGAAATAAGCAGGGGACGTTGGAAACCATGATGTTCTTGGAAAATTATGATCTGGTTGCTATCACGGAAATGTGGTGGGACAAATCTCATGATTCAATACTCTGATTGAAGGCTACAGGCTCTTCAGAAGAGAAAGACAGGGTAAGAGGAGAGGGGGAGTTGCCCTCTATGTTAGGAAGTGTACAGATTGCAAAGAGCTGTGTCTGAGTAACAGCCATGACCAGGCCAAGAGCTTATGGGTTAGAATCAGGGATCGGTCCAGTAAAGGGGATCTAGTGGTTGGGGTCTGCTGCAGGCCACCTGATCAAGGCGAGCCTGTTGATGAGACCTTCTTTCTTCAGCTGCAGGAGGTGTTGTGCTCGCAGGCTCTTGTCCTGATGGGGGATTTCAACCACCCGGATATCTGCTGGGATAGCAGCACGGCGGGTGGCAGACGATCCAGGAGATTCCTGGAGTCTGTTGAGGATAACTTCCTCATCCAGGTACTAGATGGGCCGACCCGAGGTGAAGCCCTACTAGACATGGAGCTCACCAATGCAGAGGTGAGCATTAGAGAAGTTAAGATCGGAGGCAGCCTGAGCTGTACTGACCATGTCCTGGTGGAGTTTGTGACCTGGAGGAATGCAGGCCAGACAAAAAATAGAGTCAGGACCCTAAGCTTGAGGAGAGCAAAATTCCGGCTGCTCAAGGATCTGCTGAATAGGATCTGTTGGGAAACTGTCCTCAAGGGCATAGGAACAGAACAGAGCTGGCAGCTCCTTCAAGACACCCTTCTGCAAGTGCAAGAGCTCTCCATCTCTCAGCAGAAGAAATGGAGCAGAGGAGGCGTGCGACCGGCATGGCTGAGCAAGGACCTGCAGCTGAAACTGGTGGAAAAGAGAGAAATCTACACGAAGTGGAAGCAGGGTTGTGTAGCCTAGGCAGAGGTTGGATGCCAGGCTACTTCTCTGGAAGAGTGGTCAGGCACTGGAATGGGCTGCCCAGGGAAGTGGTGGAGTCACTGACCCTGGAGGTGTTTAAGGAACGTTTGGACATTGTGTTGAGGGAAGTGGTTTAGTAAGACATACTGGTGATTGGTAGATGGTTGGAGTAGGTAATCTTGTGGGTCTTTTCCAACCTTGGTGATGCTATGATTCTAAGAGTATAGGGACATTGTCTGCATGTGTAGAGGTAGGATCAGGAAAGCCAAGGCATAGGTGGAGTCGAACTTGGCAAGGGATGTGAAAAGTAACAGGAAGGAGTTCTACGGGTACGTAGGCAGGAGAAGACAGACCAAGGAGAGTGTTCCCCCTCTGAAAAACGAGGACAGAGAAGTGGCTTCCTCAGACATGGAAAAAGCTGAGGTACTCAGTAAGTGCTTTGCCTCGGTCTCCACTGGTGGTCAGGTTCCTCATGCCTGCCAGGACCCTGAAGCTCTAGGTGTGGGTGAGAGGAGCAGATTCTGTCCCACTGTAACAGTGGAACAAGTCCGAGACCTGCGCATGAAACTAAATGTATATAAGTCCATGGGGCCGGATGATATCCATCCTGGGGTTCTGACAGAGATGGCTGATGTGGTTGCCAAGCTGATCTCCATCACATTTGAAAAATCGTGGCTGTCGGGTGAAATCCCTGGTGACTGGGAAAAGGGAAACATTACTCCCATTTTTAAGGAAGGGAGAAAGGAAGACCCAGGGAACTACAGGCCAGTGAGCCTCACCTCTGCGCCTGGGAAGATCACGGAGCAGATCCTCCTGGTTACCATGTTAAGGCACACAGGAGACACAGAGGTGATCCGAGGCAGCCAGCATGGCTTCACCAAGGGCAGATCGTGCCTGACCAGTCTGGTGGCCTTCTGTGGTGGAGTGACGGCATCGGTGGATGGGGGAAGGGTGACGGATGTCATCTTCCTAGACTTCTGCAAAGCCTTTGACATTGTCCCTCTCCACATCCTTCTCTCTAAATTGGAGAGGTATGGATTTGAAAGACGGACTGTTCAATGGATTAGGAACTGGTTGGCTGGTCGCAGCCAAAGGGTTGCGATCGATGGTTCTATATCTGGGTGCAAGCCGGACACATGTGGTGTCCCCCAGGAGTCGGTCCTGGGACTGGTGCTCTTCCCATCTTCGTCAATGATATAAACCATGGAAGCGAGTGCACCCTTAGCCAGTTTGCAGACAACACCAAGCAGAGCAGTGCCATCAGTACGCTAGAGGGAAGGGAAGCCACCCAGAGGGACCTGGACACACTGGAGAAGTGGGCCCATGTGAACCTCACGAGGTTCAACAAGGCCAAATGCAAGGTGTTGCACTTGTGCCGGGGCAATCCCAGGTATTTCTATAGACAGGGGGAGGATCTCCTTTAGAGCAGCCCTGTGGAGAAGGACTTGGGGGTTCTGGTAGACGAGAAGCTGGACATGAGCCAGCAGTGTGCATTTACAGCCCAGCTATCTATCATCTGTGAAAAGTCATGGAGAACAGGAGAGATGCCTGAAGACCGGAGGATAGCCAATGTCATTCCAATCTTCAAAAAGGTCAGGAAGGACGACTCAGGAAACTATGGGCCAGTCAGGCTCACATCCATCCCTGGCAAAGTGTTGGAACAACTTATTCTGGATACCATCTCAAAGCAGGTGGGAAAATAAAAGGGTTATCCAGAGTGGTAAACTTGGATTTACTATGAAAAAGTCATGCTTGACTACCGTGGTAGCCTTTGTAGATGTCATGAGTAGCTGGGTAGGTGTCTTAGTAATCTGTCTTTATGCTGGATCTGATAGATGTTTTGAATCACAGGATCCTGGAATGGCTTGGGTTGGAAGGGACATTAAAGTCTATCAAGTTCCAAACTCCTTGCAGTGTATTGGTTGCTACCCACTAGATCAGGCTGCCTCGAGCCCCATCCAGTGAGGCCTTGAACATCTCCACAGAGGGAGGCTCTTTAGACATAGGGGCTTTCCCATCAGCATTGGCCTGACTTTCATGGAGAATCTGGAAACAAGGTCAGGCTGGATGAGCAGGGATGCTCCACTGTGACTCCAGGACTGCAGCCCTGGACAAGGGACTGCTCCTCTCTCGTCTCTGGCACGGTGACCATTGCCAGCAGGTCAAAGAAAGCAAACCTCAGAAGTTTTCCTGACCCATCTTATATGCAGGCTTGAAGGGAATCGTGCCCTGCCAATGCCACTTTGCCTCTGGGAATTGTACTGCACTAGAAATGCCGGCTGTGCTGTTGACCCGCAGACCTTTATTAGACTCTCTGCTGTGACGTGCACGGGCGTGGTGCAAAAGGCCTGAGGGAGGCCATCCTTGCTCCTTGCTGATGGCAGCACTGGGCCCCTCACTCTGCACTGCCCACAGGAGCCGCCGCCCTCCTGCGTGGGTGCTGCGCCCTCAGCCCTGTGAGGTGGTGACCATGATGTCACAGTGGTGGCAGGGAGTGGCCATTGTGACCCGCAGGGCCGGGAGCAGAGCAAAGGCTGCCAGGCTGGGGCCGTACTCAGTGCGGCCTGGTGAGGCGCGGAGAGAGCAGGGACTCTCTTGTTTCTCGCCATTGATGCCAATCATGTCCAAAGGGAAGGAGGAGGCCCCCAACTCTGGGGAGCCAGGTGAGAGCCCCGTATCCCTGTGCACAGCTCCCCGCTGCCGGGCAGAGGGCTGCTAGGGGTCTGCCTGCAGCTGGGAGGGGAGGAAGGGGGGTGGGCAGGGGCTCCCCTGCGCTGCGGGCAGGCAGGGCCCCTCTGCTCCTTGGGCAACTTGGGCTGTGGCTGCGCACTGGCACTGCTGGGCCTGCAGTGCCCCCTTCCTCTCCATCCCCTCCAGCCCTGCCCCTCAGCTTGCATGGTAGGCACGGAGCAGGCCCTGGGGATGGCCCCCAGGGACACCCGTCCCTGCCAGGTGCTCACCGCTGCTCACGGTTGCTCTCTCCTTCTTCTCCAGTGTGCATGCTGTGCCGCTGGACACAGGTCGACCCGGACATTTGCGGGCAGACATTTACCAATGGTGGGCTCTGTGCCCACCACTTCTGCTTGGTGAGTTCCCTCAAGGGCTAGGGCTCTTGCCAGGGATGCTCCCATCCTTTCTGGCCTCACGAGATCCTACTCTTTGCTCTCCTACAGTTCTTTGCCAATGGCCTTTTGGAATGGAGAACCCCAGTGGGGGGAATTCTTGGCTTCTCCATTGCTGCCGTCCAGCGCACAATCCAGCTGGCAGACCAGAAGGTGAGGACCTGAACAGAACGCAGAGCTTGGTGCTGGCAGAGGCTCGCACTGGCTTTGCCCGGGCCCATAGAAAGTGATTGCGGCCCTTCCAACCAGCTCCAGGACAAAGTCCCAGCAGACGAGCCTTGTCTGCCAGGCAGCTCTGCAGAGTGTGAGGCAGTGGTGCCTGCACCTTGCGCCCTGCCCAGAGAAGTGGGGCCAGTCACGGAGGCCCCGAGCCCACCGCTGATAGGGGCTGCTCTGCTCTTTCCAGCACTGCTTTGTCTGCGGCGGGAGGGGAGCTGCCATCAGCTGCGCGGAGACAGGCTGTGAGCGCAGCTTCCATCTGCCCTGTGCTGAGGACGGGGAATGCATCACACAACACTTTGGGCAGTACAGGTAAGGGCTGTCAGCAGCAGCCAAGCCGCTGTCCCTCCCGGGGAGGAACCCGCAGAGACACCTCCCAGCATCCTGCCAGAGCCAGAGCCAGAGCCCTGGCCTGGTGCTTTCCTGGTCCTCTGCCCTCCTCACAGCACTTCTTACCCTGCCCATCCCTTTTGTCCTCCTGCCCAGGTCCTTCTGCTGGGAGCATCGCCCTCAGCAGGCAGCAGAGGCAGCTCCATCTCAGAACACCATCTGTGTCATCTGCCTGGAGCCTGTGGGGGACAAAAAGTCCTACCACACCATGGTGTGCCCGGTGTGCAAACAGGCCTGGTTCCACCGGGCCTGCATCAGGGTAGGAGCCCTCCCCTCGCCCTGTTGGCATGGCCGGTGCTCAGCAGCACCCAGAACTGCTCACGCTCACACTTGTGCTTCTCCTGCAGAAACACGCCCTGCATGCTGCCACCATGCGCTTCTTCTGCCCCGTCTGTGGAGGAAAAGCGCGATTCCGCTCCAAAATGTCCATGCTGGGGATCCAAATCCCAGTCAGGTTGGTGTCCTTCTGCCTGGCTCTGCAGACACCCAGGCACAGGCGCTGTGCCTGGCCAGGAACTGCCCTGGCAGGCCCAGTCCCTTGCCGTCCTGAGAGCATTGATCTCAGCTTCATGGAGAAGCTGGGAATGAGCTTAAGGTGGATGAGCAGGGATGCCCTGGATCTGCCTCATGCCTGGGGCACTGGGGACTCATCACATTCCCTCTCTTCTCTGACAGACGACCATCTTGGTGGGATGATGCAGCATACCAGTTGCTGCGAGAAGGGCACAGGCGCTGCGATGCCAGCATGTGCATTTACCCAGGAGGCAGGGAAAGGGCACAGAAAGAGGGGTGAGTGACCTTCACAGTCCTCTGGGGCTCTGCGTGGAATCTCAGCCTCACCACAGGCTGGGGGAACAAGGACTGAGCACCAGAGCTGTGCCGGCTGCTCCCTGGCTTGGCTCGCTTCGTCCTCACAACCACAACCTGTTTGCTTCCTCAGGCCCTGGCAGCTGCTCCTCTGCAGCTCCTGTGCCACAGAAGGCACGCACCGCCTCTGCTCCTTTTGGGCCACCTGGGCCAGAAACACCTGGGAGTGCAACACCTGCGCTGGTGTGGGCACCGGTAAGAGGCAAAGAGCCATGTGCTGCGGGACTGGGGGCAGGCAAGGCCTGGCAGCAGGTGCTCAGGGCGGCCTTGCCACAGTCTCTCTGCCCCATGAGGAATGGCAGCCTGGGGCTGTGTGTTCATCCTGTTGAGCTTCCTGTCTCTCCTTACAGCCCCCCGCATCAACTCTGAGCTTGCCAGCCCCAGCACTTCCAGCCAGGAGGTACCAGTGCCTTCCCACATCGTTACAGGACCTGAAAACATCAGCTCTGGTCCTGAGGGGCAGGCAGCATCCAGCCCGTCCTGCAACTCCCAGCTACCTGAGCTCAGCGTCCACCCCAGAGTGCCAGCAACTGAGCAGACTGAGCAGAGTACGACCCGCTCACATCGATCTGAGGAGCGGGACACATATCAGCAGCGCCGAGGACGCGGTGGGAGGAGACGGGCACCAGCTGCAGGTGCTGAGACCTGCTCCCAGAGCTCCACCAGACGGGGGACCGCGCGGTCCTCCAGAAGCTCCCCAACACCTGCGCCCACAAAGCGTCCCAGGCAGAGGGGGACCGGCCGCACAAGAAGCCGGTCCCCCTTGCAATGCCGGGCCTCGGGCTCCCAGAGTCGGCCCCGAACACATCGTGGTGGGAGCCATACGACAGCCCCAGGTGCTCAGAACAGCACCCGCACCTCGGCCAGACCAGCACCGCTGAGGTCCTCAAGGGCTTCCCCTCTGCCTGCACGCAGGAGACAATCCAGGCAACAAGGGCGGGCCCACACTCGAAGCCGATCCCCAGTGGGGCGTCGCGCTTCAACTTCCCGCAGCCGGCCCCGTGGAGGCCGTGGGAGCCGGTCCAGGCAGCGGGGACCAGCCCGGGCAGGAAGCCGCACCCGGGCAAACCATCAGAGAAGACGGCCCCACAGCCAGTCCCGAAGACGGCGCTGATGCAGCCGTGTGCCATCCCCACATGACGGCTGTGGTCCCAAGCGGCAAAGAAAACAAACCTTGAAGAGAGTCCACATGCTTCATTCTTCGGTGGACCAGCCCGGGCACAAAGCCGCTCCCGGGTCCAGCATCAGAGAAGACATCCCCACAGCCAGTCCCAAAGATGGCGTGGAACCAGCCATGTCCCATCCCCACGTGACGGTTGTGATTCTAAGCGGTGAAGAAAAGAAACCTTGAAGATACTCAAGTGTTGGCTTCATTCTTCGGTGGACCAGCCAGGGCACAAAGCTGCTCCCGGTCCAGCATCAGAGAATCCACACAGCCAGTCCCAAAGGCAGCGCGGAAGCAGCCGTGTCCCATCCCCACGTGATGGTTGTGGTTCCATATTTCAAAAAAAAATAAACCTTGAAAATACTCCCCACATATTGGCTTCATTCTTCTCTGCTTGTCCTGTGGTGGGCAGTGTTAGGAGCTGAGACCACGGGGCTGTCCCCAGCACCCTCATCTCTCCCAGATGGTTGCTGTGGAGTTATCTTTAGATCTATCTGTGTCTGTGACGGGGGGCAGCATGCCCACAGGCCCAACGGCCTGAAAAAAAAAAGGGACGGGGACAGAGGGGTGTCGACGGTTTACAGGCCAGTTCAGCCCGTTTCCGTGACTAACTTCTGCAAAGCCTTTGGCATTGTCCCTCTCCACATCCTTCTCTCTAAATTGGAGAGGTATGGATTTGAAGGATGGACTGTTCGGTGGATTAAGGATTGTTTGGCTGGATGCAGCCATAAGGTTGTGATTAATGGTTCTATGTCTGGGTGGAGGCCAGTCACAAGTGGTGTCCCTCAGGAGTCAGTCTTGGGACCGGTGCCCTTCAACATCTTCATCAATGACACTGATGATGGCATTGAGTGCACCCTCAGCAAGTTTGCAGATGACACCAAGCTGAGCGGTGCAGTGGATACATTGGAGGGAAGGGAAGCCACTCAGAAGGGCCTGGACAGGCTGGAGAAGTGGGCCCACGTGTGAACCTCACGAGGTTCAACAAGGCCAAGTGCAAGGTGTTGCACTTGGGTCGTGGCAATCCAAGGTTTTTATACAGACTGGGCAAAGAATCCCTTGAGAGCAGCCCTGCGGAGAAGGACTTGGGCATCCTGGTGGATGAGAAGCTGGACATGAGCCAGCAGTATGTGCCTGCAGCCCGGAAGGCCAACTGTGTTCTGGGCTGCATTAAAAGAGGAGTGGCCAGCAGGGAGAAGGAGGTAATTTCCCCCTCTACTCAGCTCTTGTGAGGCCCCATCTGGAGTACTGCGTCCAGGCCTGGGGCCCCCAGTATAAGAAAGACACAGAGCTCTTGGAACGGATAGAGGGCCACGAAGATGATCAGAGGGCTGGAGCACCTCTCCTATGAAGAAAGGTTGAGGGAGCTGGGATTGTTTAGCTTGGAGAAGGTTCTGGGGAGACCTCATTGTGGCCTTCCAGCATTTGAGGGGAGTGTACAAACAGGAGGGGCAATGACTGTTTACGAGGGTGGACAGTGATAGGACAAGGGGAAATGGTTTTAAACTGCATCGGGGGGGTTAGGTTAGATATTAGGAGGAAGTTTTTCACCCAGAGGGTGGTGATGCACTGGAACAGGTTGCCCGAGGAGGTTGTGGATGCCTCATCCCTGGAGGCATTCAAGGCCAGGCTGGATGTGGCTCTGGGCAGCCTGGTCTAGTGGTAGGCGACCCTGCCCATGGCAGGGGCGGGTTGAAACTAGATGATCATTATAGTCCTTTTCAACCCAGGCCATTCTATGATTCTATAATTCTGTGATGATATATGTGATGAAAAAAAAAACTGTCCTGATGGGGGAAAGTATAATTATTTTGGATAAGAAAGACATAAAATATTCTGTCCATAATATGTGGTAAAATTTGTCTTTATTACTGTAATGTTGAGCAGCTCTTCATACAGGAAGTCAGTCTTCATACAGGTAAGGTCAGCTTTCAAAATCATGGGGGAAATACAGGCAAGATTTCTTTTCCTCTCCATCTGTGTTTACTGGAACACAGTAAAAGTCTTATTTAAACTGTACCCAGAAAGTGTGTCTTGAAGGAGAGGTTGTTGCTTTCACAACATAGTAGTGTGTGGGGAGAGCAAGAGAGAGGGAAAACTGCTTTGTAGCTGATCATCATGTAGTTCCAGGGGTGAATCCAGATTGAGAAGAGTATTAATTCAAAAGAAAAGTGATAGAAAATTAAGTACAAAATTGAGCATAAGCTTGACTTTGAATCATAATATCTTTATCCTTGGAGATTTGGATTGCATTACAAATATTAGCAAAGATCAAGGGCATTTTATTTTCAGGGCAAGCCTAATTGGAAAGAAGTTAATTCTACAAAAAGTAGAAGTCAGCTCAATAAATTAAAATCAATGTGAGGTCTGCTGTAGATGCGTCAACCTCATTAGGATTTTTCCCACACATTTGTCAAGCCTCAGTTTGCAATGGTCCTGTCATATCTTCCAGACCTCAAACTACTCTTCCCTCTGTTCTTTCTAAACCCCATCACCCCCTCTTATGCACATTTTGCCTTTAATATCCAATGAGAACCTTTTTTCTCCTTCCCAGTACACTCCTTTTGGAGGCAAGAAATGCTCCTTGCCACATTCCTAGGTCACTGAGAAAAGAGTGGCATTGTTTTTACCCTTTATTTTACCTGAACCCCTCTCTCTTTCTACTGTCTCTGGCAGCAGGGAATCTGTAGTAAACACTAGCTTTTAAATAGAAATGAGTGTAAATGGCAAACACAGCCATATTTGAGGAGATTTCCTAAGACAAAAGAAAACAAAACAATCTACAAAAAAGCTTAAGAAAAAAAAAAAAGGTGTTTGAAATGTTTGAATCATTTTTTAGGATTACAAATATTACTCCTCATTCTCTTCCTTAGTTTTTGAATTGATATATTTCAAGTGGCTAAAGTGACCAATAAAAATATCTTTGCAATGCAGATGAGGCAGATAATGGGCAAGAGAGAGACACAGGAAGATGAGATTGGCCTCAAATTTCTTTTTAACCTGTTTCTCTAAAGAGATAAGGCTCATGTTGTCACAGGGCATGATCATGTACTCCTATCTGTGTGCACATGTGAGTCTGTCTGCCTTTTGTTGGAATCCTTGGGCCAACCTTACTAAAACAACAGAGTGCATAGTCTGAGGCCATTCTATATTTTATGAGGAAATATGGTATCACCATCTGCCTGCCTTGCTCCAACTCTGCTCTTTGTTGGCCACTGTGGAATCCCAGTTGCTGCTTTATCAGACTGTGTGCAGCTGGTTTTATGTTCATCGTAAACAGCTGGGCAGATGAGAGACATCTTGTCAGCATCTCTGCCAAAGCACAATCTGCAGTGATCTACCACTCAGTGTGGATCTCAGCTCTGACTTTCAGTGCCGAAAATCAAATCATTGCATGCACAGTTATTAATTGTTATCCGTAACATAATAATTTATGTTGATGCCCTCAGTAAAAAGCTCCATAATACTGAAATTATTGAGAGACTTTTATTTTTTGGTAGACAGAGATCTTATTACTGCATTAACTATTCCTGTAATTGTGCTAGCAGAAGTATGTAACAGGAAGATAAAATGGGAAAATATTTGCTATGTAAAAACTGAATGAAATTATGTTAGAATATATCAACTAGAAAAGTGGTTGATGACAGAAATATTGAAAATCAGGAGCTACAAAATAAGTTAAAGTAAGGACTCACAGCACTTCAACAGATAGCGCATGGCTAAACATGGGCCATTTTGTTTATCAAAAATAGATCAAAAATATCATGTGAAATAAAGGCAAATTAGAGAGGAAAACATACAGTGTGTTACAAGACAAATAATAGTTCATTATAAGTTTAACCTGATTTAACACTTGAAAGCATGAGTAAAATGTTTCAAAATAGTCTCCATAATGACACTTAGCTAAGAACCTAACAGAGAACTGTAGTCTTATTCACAGACTGCAATTACAGTGATTTTTATGAAACACCAACTGCTATTTCCAGGATTCCCTGAAACCTAAAGTAGCCTGGTCACTTGTAAACACATGGGAATCTTTCATTCACAGGTATGCTCCTAACCGTCCAGACTGCTTGTAAAAGCAAGAAAATGTCATTGGCAAATGGAAACAATAGCTTCTAAGCAAAATATACATATATTAAAAAAGCACCTGCATGTTAGCTGGGATGTTGATTTTGTTAGAGTTTGAATTCCTGACAGAGTTAACGGTATAGAAGTTCATGGTCAAAATGTATTTTTTAATAAATGATGTCAATGATCTTCATCTTTTGAAATGTTTATGGTTCAGGCCAAAGAAAAGGGTGCATAGTTCTGAAACTTCAGTTAATCGATGTAACTGTTGTTTTGACTCTGCAAAATATTTTTAATTTAAAAGCACATACTTACAGCTGTGTCGATGTCAGCCTCTACTGAATAAACAGAGTTCTCAGGAATGAGCTAATTTTAATAATCAAAATCAATGGCATTACTTATATCCTTAATATTTGCATTTATTCAGGTGTTTTATCGTAAAACTGAAGTGAAGCTGAGATTCATTAAAGTCACAGATCAGTTATGCAATAAATCTTGCTGGCATCATAGCTCATCCATGGCATGGTCCTTTTCTCATAGGGATGCTCAGGGCCAGGCCCTGAGCTTGGTCCTCTACACCCATTGAAAGTGGGTTTTACTGACCCTGCTGCATAACTCTGCAGGGAGTTACGGAAAACAAACAAACAAACAAACAAAAAACCCCACAAAGATATGAAAGATGGCAATTGAGCAAGATGGAAGATTAGCCTGGATGCTATGGAGATTATCACTTCNAGGAAGGTGGAAATTGTTGCTGATTTGGATAAGCAAACATCTCCTACCAAGAAGACCAGGAATCAAAGTTTTGACTCTATCCATGTTCAACTTTAAACTAGATGGGACAAGGACAAACTTTCAGAAAAATAAACATGACAGACAGCACTTGACTCCTGCTGGGAATAGAATATTTTAACAGCTGCCTGGCATTTGTTAAAGATCTAGAAGTTCCACTTAATTCTTTGGGCACATCCAGGGTCTGAGGTTTCTCTAAAACAGCTCTAAAATATCCAGCAAATAGCTGTGAGAGTTGTAGAAGGAAGTGCTAAGGCTGAATGAACCTCTAGGGAAAGGCTACTTCTAACAACAGGGGAGGCCACACAGCAGCAGGAGTTTGCTCTGGCAGGTGTCTCTTCAAAGATAAAAATGATAGGCAGGGTTTTCTTTTCAGATGGTAGATGTTCTGCGGTTTTTCATTTCATGTAACATATCTCCAAGGAGGATGGGGAGGCAATGTATAACCACTTCAAAGAGGTAATCAACACTGAATCAAATAGTTTTGGTCTCACCTAAAGGATTTGTGTCACTGGTAATTTTGAGCTGCCAGATCCCTGCCCACTGTGACCACCTTGATATCAGCCAATCCCACAAAGAATATTTCCAAAGGGAATCCCAAAGAAAAGGTGCCCATCAGAGTGATTATCTGGGGAATTTTATAAAGCTGTGAAGTCATTTCATGTGCAAAATTGTACATGGCACTTTAATTGCATGTAGGGGTTGCGGATCTTATTTTTGCTTTTAGATGAATGGATTTTCAACCAAGGGGAAGCACATGTTCATTACTGACTCAGTTGAAGTCTTGGGACACGATTTCTTTCTGCGCTGAGGTTCTCTCCCACCTTACTATGGCTGATACAACCAAGCTGGACTAGAGCTGTCAGCACTATGTCTGGAAGAGACATAATCATACTGTTAGAAATGTATATCTTTTCTTATAATCTAGGAGTATTATGTCAAACTTGAAATAATATTACTAATGAACTCTTATTACTTAACCTGTCAAACATATTTTTCCACTGTGAAGCTCAGAGACCCAAGGTTAAAAAAAGAGTGCAATCATAGTTTTAATTTCTTTATCCCACTGACATAAGGTTCCAAAACAGAAAGAACACAAGGAATTATAAAAGTAACAAAGTGAGGATTGAGACTAGCAGAGTTAAGGTGGGATCAAGGCTTTGACATGATAATGTGTTAGAAAAGTAAAGCAAAAGATCATTTATGGTCTTCAGGGAAAGGCAATCCTGCTCATGGTGCTCCAACAATTTATCACCAGAATTGCTTCCACATTGAAGGAGGCACAAAAAGAATTCTTATAACTCTGTGCTCTCATAAAAACAGCTCAAGCATGTTCTTCTACGAATCTGAATCTCCACACAGAACTCCCTTGCATGTGAATATGACAAAAGTATTGACCTCAACCTATGCTGTGTACAACAGCTGACTATGAGCACAGGGGGAAAGAAAATCCATAAGCTAAAAATGATGATAGCTAATCTATGTTAGTGTGATGGCATCTTCTGGAATTAAAAACCCAAGTCTTATGGGCACAGTAACATTGTACGTACTCTGTAAGGCTGTACCATGACAAAATCCTTTGGGGAAATTTAAAAAAAGGAACAAATTACTCTTAAGTTAAGTGATACACTTTATAACCCACTTCCTATTTTAGAAACATTTCAGAATGTTAAATTACCTAAATGGCTAGGGAGGGCTATGCTTAGTCATTTACTAATTGCCGGTAGAGTCGATCCAAAAATGGAAACCCCAAGTGAGCCCACCCTAATTCTAGCCAACTCACTAATAGATGTGACTACTCTGAAAAATTTACTGGTATGCGAGGGCTGACTGGATTTGACATTGCTCATAGTTTGAACAACTGAGGTGACCTCCAAGACTTTCTCAAATTGATGTAAAAATATTTCTTTTGAGTGTAATGAGATGAGAAAGCAACATGCTTCAGTCTTCTTTGTTGCCTCTTCTTGCCATTCATTCATGAGAAGTTCCAGCAGATCATTGCCAAACACAAATGAGTTGCGGTTTTGCATTTGCATAGGACTACTACCCAGTGGTAAGATTAACAGAGCAGTCAGTGCAGCAAATTTTTGTCAGTTTGTAAGGTCTTTCATATGCTTAAACTCAGGTAGTTATTTTGTAATTATTTTCTATCTGCATCTGAAGTCTTTGATTGATTTCAATACCATTAACTTGAAATGAAAATATAGCAGAACAGGCAGTGACTGTATATCACTAATAACATATAAACCATATTGCTAACTAACCATTTAATTCAAACACAGGTTTTTATGATATAATGCCAATGTCAAAATTTTATCTGCCTGTAAATTATGTGTGGTGCTCATATTCTGTGCTGAAATACTAAAGAAAAATGCAATATATATATATATACATACATATATAATTTGAAAGAACTCAGAGGAATATTCTTACACTTTTTTTTTTTTNATTTGCATAAGTGCCTTTGAAAATATACGTAGTGCTTTAATGCCAGAGACAGGCCTGCAGAAGGGGAAGAGGGACCCTCTATCATGCCTGAGAGCACTGATAGACTTGTGCCAGTGAATTAAAATCAACAGGTTAAAGCTGCTACTGTCTTGAGCTGTTGGACCCATCTCTCAAATGGATGGCCAACTCAGAATGAGCTGATCTGCCCACAAATCAGTGCCCGACATGCATGGTTTTGAGCATGGAACATTAATGTGAACTAATTCAGATTTTGTTTTTTTCTTAGTAAACCTTGATGAAGCCTGTGTCAGTTCAAGTGCTGATACATGAATGGAGTGGATGTTTTTGCCTCAGGGTTGAGAATGTCATGGGAGAGACAGGGCAAATACTCGAGGGATGTAACTAATGCACTGACTAATTTTAATCAGTTTAATTGACTCCTTCATCTTTTGTAAGCAATCTGTTTGCCTGTGAGTACCAGGTAGAATCTTTTTATTCTTCTTCTGTCATGGTTTCCACATTAATGCTTCGAAATGGATAACTGAAAGGTGCCATTCAGCAAAGCCTTTTGACGTATGTTTAAAGTTAATGGCCTTTAATGCAGGTTTTAATAATTTGCTAAATTCACATCTATTGGCACAGGATTTTTCTAATTCATTTTGCACCACAACACTCAACAGCTTTAGTAGATGCAAAGACAATTCCCTCTCTGATACAGAACCCAAAAGGAATTGTAAAGAAGTTTGTACTTTGTCATACTTCAGAGGACATCTTGGCATTAAGCTCCAACGAAACAAGAAAAAATGGTACCACTCTTGCACAGATGCCTTTGGTTCCTCTCTTCTCACTCACACACTGACTCTGGGCCAAAGCAAGTAGCCCACACATAGCTGCTAACAGTATGAAGAGAAGCAGTGGGCCATATCTCACCTAGTTGGAGCTTCCCTAACACTGTCTTATGAAAATAATAACACCTTTTTTCTTCATGCTTGCTCGCTTTCTTCTGTGACTCCCAGCATACCTTTTCCCTGACTTGATGTCCATTTTGTTCTCTTTTGTAGGATTATAGGAGTTTCTCAAATTTGCTCTCTGTACCTTAAGGAATATGAAGATCATTTAATGTTCAACCTGTGAAGAAATTGTAGATTCAATACTGAAGCAGTAACAGAAAAGCTCAAATACTTTTAAGGAAATAAACAAGTGGATATAATTGTTCCTCAGCTCAGGAAAATATGCAGCATCATCTTTCTATCTGGCTATATTAAGGACTGTCATTATTTTTAGTTGGTAATTAGAAAAGAGGCTTACAAATTTTGTTTTGAGCTTCTTCACTGCTGTTGGATTCTCTCAGCAACAACTACCTTACAAAACATAAGGTGCCTAAAGCAACAAGCTATTTTCCTTACAAGTTTGCTACATCATTTAGCATTAAAGAAATTAATTTTGGAAACAGTGATCAGATTAGTGACCAGCAAGTGCAGAAAAAGCCCTTCTTAAAGTCCAGAGTAGATTTTAATCAATTTTTTAGGGAGAAAATTTTCAACATTTCAGCTTTAATTTTGGAGGAATCCAGTGATGTCCGAGTTTGCACATCAGCTAGCTCAATGGCAGAGATGAGACTTCCCATCAGGAGTGATCTATGGAGCTGGCAACCTCCTTGTCACTGGCGTAACAGTGAACACTCATACTATATGCCTTAAAAAGAAATGCCAAGGAAATCTATGTGGACTGCAAATCACATTGTTGAATTCATTATCCTTCTGATTTTTAATATTCAGTTCCTATTTATAGGACACAAGACACCATGATGTGAAGGATCTCCAGGGAAGTAGAAGTAGGGGTTTAACTGGCAAGTTTCCATCACTTCGTCAGGCCAAGAAAATTCAGATCACTGGAAATTTGTCACTAAAATCCCATCCCCGCTTTCCCTGTCTCTTGTCTTACAATCAGTACTTATCTTGTAAGTATCAAAGAGCTGGAAGGTAACTATTAAAGTACTGTAAGACATTGAAAAGATCAGACTGTCTTGCATTATTTTTCTTTCTGAGTTTCAGCCATACAGTGATGAGATCAGCAGTGCTCTCTGTATTTGCACAGAGCTGACATAGTATATCTGATGAAAGGGCAAACTGCAAAATAGCAATCAAATTCCTGGAGCATACAATGAAAAAATGTTTGCTTTGTCACTCTTTAATGATAAAACATGCTCGGCTCTTTCAAAATTCATCGTAACATGTTTTGATGACTTGTTACTAGTTAAGCATGAGTCTTTTTATCTCCCGGTTTTGATAGACAGTGACCCTGTCATCATATCAAAGCACCTTCTATTGCAGTAAATATAGAAGCACAGCTCTCTAGAGATATCCTTAGGGCAAAGTGTATATGCATGGACACAGAAGAGAGAAAAAAAGGGGGAGCTCTATAGCAACTAGCCTATTTAGGGTTTTTCTGTACTAGAAATACAATTGTGTCATGGGACCCACTTACAACATGATTTCATTGTAGAGTGCAGCTGGTAACCTTAATCTTTAAGCCTTGCTGTGGAACATAGTTATGGACCCATCAGCACAACAGAGTAGAACCATATTGTATTTGGGTCAGGGGATAACTATGTTGTAACTTAGTCCCTTGTCACAGCTGTGATTTTAACACAGACAAGACCTTCCAAAGCCCAAAGTATAGTATTGTACATCTTGCTCAGATAATTGCTGCTGCTACTGCTGTTATAGGAGAGCCACCTGCTGTTCCCCTTTCTTTTGTAAAGCAATCCCTTTAGCGGTCACAATAGTAATTGTGGGAAGCACTAATACAGACTGCTAATTGGGTACAGTAAGTGACAATTTTGCATAGCAAATTTATAACTTTGTTGAGAAAGATAGAAACTAAATCTTCAAAGGGCAGTGTTTGCTCTCAGAAACCGTCTGGTTCTAGTTCTTTCTGGTGCCAGTAAATGTCACGGCTGTTAAAGAGACTCCTTTCAACTTCTTCTGCTGATATAAACTTGACAGTGGCATGTGGAGATGTGCACTATCCAGACTGACACCTCAACATTATTGCCAGTGTCAGGTGATAAAACCAGTCAGAGACATGAAGAAATGGGCAGCCTGAGAGGAGCAGGGTGATCTCTACAGCAACATATTGCAGAGTCATGGCTGTGACAGACTCCTTTGGCCTCCATCTACCATGTGCAACCTACTCCATAGCCCTTGGAGCGTTCAGAAAATGGCTTATAGCTCTCTTGTGCAGAAGACCTTTAAATCTTTTTCCCTCTTAAAGGACTCTACTAGATCTTGAAGAAGGATAATAATCTTCCTATTGGTGTGTTTCATCTCAGCTGGAGAACTGTTAGCCTCCATGTCCTCTTTTCCCCCATATCATAATTAACCAGGGAGCGATGCACAGAGTGCCCATGGGAAGAATAGCCAAAGTGCTTTTTCTTTGAAATCTTTGCAGGGAAAAATTGGAAGAAAGACACATCTCCTTTAGGACACAGCACAACTTCCTGGAACAACCCTTTTATCAAGAGACGCAATAACTTAGTCACGATGACTATTCCCAAAGAAGAGGTAAACGCAACTGCCCAGTGGGGAGAGTGTGAAACCTTCAAAATACTGTGGACGGTGCCTACATACTGCAGAGACTGATGTGCTAATTGCAGAGTGAGGTAGGCACTGCAGACATGAGAGTGGGGAAGCAGCAGTCCCTCTCAGCTTGGCTCCCGCACTGCCCCCCCTCCAGGCCGGGAATACAGAAAGGGAAGGCACGTTGAGCATTGTGATGAACTTCTTTGCTTCAAGAGTTTTGTTTGCAGGAGTTGCACCTCCTCACCACCACAACTCTGAAAAGCTGTCTGCAGTGCTCAGTACCTCCTTAGTATTCCCTTTTCGATGAGAAGCAGAAGCAGCTGCTTGGAGAGTCTGGGAGATGAACACATACACAAATATGTGTCACAACATAAAAATGGCACACAGGACTGGAGTGTCAATGTCAGCCCTGGGCTGGTATGGAGATACAGTCAGTGGTGACTGCAGCCCTCAGCTTCTTCCCAGCTTTTATCTGCAGGAAGGTGACACAAGGCCTGGGGCAGGAGTCACACTCTGCCTAATTCAACCCCTCCAAATCTATGCACGCAGGTTGGGTTACTGCTGATGTGCAGCGCTATCCTAGAGAAGCCGGTCAGAGTGACTGCAGAGCCTGAGGGGATACACATCTCTGCCTGCAGCTACAGCCCTGTGGTTTTCAGGGAACTGCTGCTCCTCCTGCTCAGCACACAGAGGAATAGGTGCAGAAAGTTTTTGTGTTTGTTAACTCATTCCAGAACTTAGTAATGAAGATACTGACTTCTGTTTTCCTTTCTGCAGTTTTACACCACCCTATGTTTTTTTCTTTCTTTCTTTTCTTCTCTTCTTTTTCTTTTTTTTTTGAATGTCTGTCCTGTTATAATTTATTAATTTCATTTGTTCAGGAAAACAATTTTATTGTATTTATTGCCAAAGGTAAAAGGTAGTTTTAATAATTCTATAACAGTCAGCATCTAGCCAGCTTGTCTTCTCAGATAGATAGAATTGCTGTTCTTGTTCTATTTTTTTCTTCCAAAAAGCAGTTCATCGTTTTCCTTTCTACTGGCTCTGTCCTGTAGAAAGCAAAATAAAACAGAAAAAACTGCATTGTTTTCTGGGCCTACATAAAACCTTATGCTCCTCCTCTGTCCCCACACCAGGATTTCATTCTGCCTTGAGTCTGTTTTCTGCTGAAAAAATGCTGATGCAGAGGCAGGCAGTTCTGTGTCCACCAAAACTGTGCAGGAGGAAGCCTGACAAGGAGGGGAAAAGTACAAGCTCTTCCTGCCTGTGGGAGGAAGAGCACTGCCCACTGTGGACCCTATTGTTAAAAGACTTGCGCAGCCCAACAGCCTGTAACATCATCATAGGCAAGGTGTGCAAAGGGCTTCACAGGAACAATATTCAGCCCCCAGGAATTTAGTTTGAGGTTGTTATGAGTGCTCAGAACTACCTTACACTAACTTCTTGTTCAAATGAGATTAATATCTTAACATACATTTCTACTGGGAAATCAAAATATATTGCACCTGTTAAACAGCTTAAAATAAACAAAAACAGCAATGAACAATATAAATACTTCTTTATATATATATATAAGAAGCAATCAAAAATTATATTTAATGTCCAAAGTCATCAATGGCAAGTCCAGGAATCTCTTTAATCTTGCAGCCAAAGGACGCTGCTTCAGATATTATTCTCTCCAGTGCTCTTCTTTTAAAGGAAAATAGAAGTACATTGTCAGACAACTATGAGACTTTGTAAATTTTTTTCTTCAGCTTCGACCTTGTTACTAAATACCTGGACTTATAGTTATCCAATACTGTTCTCTTTTGTTACTTCTAGAAACACTTTTGTTATCATTTCTAGCTTTGGATGACATGATAGCTAACAGAAACCAGTCCAACATCCATGCAGTCACTTTTAATAAAATAGAGTTATAAGTAATTATTCTTCAGTGGAGCTTTGTGCACTATACTCTTTTCTCCTGCAACATCATTTTTATTTCCTTCATAAGCCCTGATCCTCCTCTTCAGAGCTCGGTAGTGATTCTCTGTCCTTCCCTTCATAGCTTCAAAAATACATGCCAGCCAGAGGCATGCCATTGATAAAAATTTGAAAAAAGAGCTTTTCTTAGAAGAATTAAGCCATGATCTCAGCCTTTCTACATGTTGTACACACCTTTCTGTGTTTTACACACCTTTTTCTGCATTGTGCATCCTCACCTCCTCTGAGGATGCTTGATATCACTCCCTCTTCTGGATGAGGAAACTGAGGCAGATTTTACTACAAGACACACAGTGTGTTGGCAGAGAAGAAATACAAGCAACAACTGTGCATGCAAGGATGGCCCGTCGTCCCATGCCAAGCTGTGATTCACAGTTCTTCAGGAATCTACAGCTTCAACCTGATGAAATAAGGTTTATAAAATACACTAACTCCAATGCCACACACAGAGGTGTGCCTACAGCCAGCTGCAGTTCATAGGTGGCATTGTGATAGGGCTCCCACTGCCCTGCTGACTGATGATCAGAGCACTGCATGCTGACAGCTCATTCAGTCTCTCCTCTTTGCTTTCCAGTCACAGTGTTAGGAGGCAGGGCTGAGGATTTGCACTGCAGACTCAGCACTCAGTGGGAATATTTCAGCAAGCCCTGGTGCATTTCTCCTGAGGGATAGTTCCTCTCATCCCAGCAGGGCAGATGCCTATTTTTGCCAAACTAAAAAAGTACAAAAGAAGGCAAACAGAAAGAAAAGAGGCAATAAATCAAAAGTATAAATAAAATTTTGGCCCTAATAATTCCTTTTCTGTCTCACTGGAGAGAACACACTGGGTGGAAGTGCTTTTGTTCTACACTTCATGCTACCACCAGTGTCCAACAAGTGCCATTAATCAAGAGCTCTGTAATTCATTAGGCATAGTTATGTACTTGAAGTGTTATTTCAAAATCTTTTTCAAAGGCCCCTGCCACAGATCTGAAAAGATGAGCTGAAAGGAATCAGCTGCTGCATTTTAAAACCATATTTAACTGCAAATAGTAACTTTCTCAACATTAACCATTATGAAAGCAGGAACTCTATAGTGCCTTGGTGAGTCACACTAGATGTTCCTCCGTCAGCACTGCAAGAGACACTGCCCAAGGCATGTTCCTCACAGACAAGGCAGACACTTAGGGTTGTACAAGGTATTCCCCTTTCTGTCTGCATCCATACTGCTCTGGGTTCAAAATCATCTTGTAGAGTAGAAGCAACTGGGTATTTATCCCTTAATTAATACATATCCTATCTAATATTACTACAGATATCCCCGATATCTTTATCAACACACAGATATGTTTTAATAGCACTAAGATGTGAAACTGAATAGTATCCACCAGTAATGGTTTCCATAGGTAGATGTTACACATGCTATAAAACAAGACTGCTATTTACAGAAAATTTTTCAACTAACATCCTTGACCTATGCCTTACAACTCAGCTTCTGCATGCAGAAAGTGTTATGCACAGCCATCATCTTTTATGGGGCTCTCTTTTAAAGAGTAGGCCTTTCCCTTTTCAGGACCTCTTTGGACAGGACACTGATAACATACTTATTTCCATCACATCCAATATTTTCCTATTTACTTGGTCTATTTCCCTAGCAATAGAGAGACAATAGATCTGAGCAGGCTACTTTGAGGGAGGGAACAGTGTTTTTAACAGTGTGCATTGTACTAGGGCTGCCCTGAAAGTATTTTATTATGTTGGCCTGCAACATCAGAGGTGGGCGTTTGTGGTATGACAGTAGAGGTTGAACCGTCCCACCAACTTCCCATCATTTTTTGTTGCTGTGTGACAGATGGCAGCAGAGAGGCAGCAGAGTTATCCTGAACTATTTTTCCATTGTTTGTAGGGCATGCTACTTCCTGATAATGAATTTAATCGGTGTTGTCTTCTGCAAGCAGAAACTTTCTTAAATTCTTCTGTAGATTCTACTGTCCTTACTCTGGTAACTCTGAATTATTTTTGCTACTTGCAGACATCATCAAGCTCTTCCTGATCATTATGAAATAGACTACATCAACTGCTGTATAGGAATCCAATTATTTAATTATCATCCTCTTCTTCAAGAAAAATCTGTATGCTTCTAATTTCTGATTTTCAGCATAGTATTTATTTATAGAAAATCCATCTCATTTATTACAAGATTTTTCTTACATCAAAATATCTTTGTATCCCTAACAGCCAGAAGTAATGGATTTTGCATTGACTGTTTCTGGTTCATCCTTTCTGCTGATAAAGTGTTAGTATGTGTGTGTAGGCTGCAGAATTGTGAGCTGTTGTTTTTTTGTCCCTTATTGTATGTATATAACATTTTTATGATCTATGTGTCTTTGTTCTTCTATTGGATGTCTTGCAGCTAGGCTGCTACCTTTGCACAAATAGGCTCCTCAAAAAAAATATAGGCAAAGAAGTCTCTCTACGCTAGAAAGTATAAAAGTTGGCAACCTGTAAAAAAGTTTTGCCTGCATGGTAACAAGCAAAGAAACTTATAAATAAAAAAGAGGCATATAAATAATGGTAGATAAATAATAAAACTGTGTATGTCACGGAATCACAGAATATTCCAAGCTGGAAGGAACCCACAGGGATCACCAAGTCTTAATCCTGGCTCCAGACAAGACCACCCAAAATCAAACCCTATGTCTGAGAGCATTGTGCAAACACTCCTTGAACTCCAGCAGCTCGGGGCCCTGACCATTACCCTGTTCCAGGCTAACACGATTACTGCCGCTAAATTGTATTGCTATATACTAGCTAGGGGTGAGTAATACTATACATTTATAGTAATGCCCAGATCCTCTCTTGAGGTACTGTGAAACTTCTTTTTCTAAGGCTTAAGCAAGTCCCTTTTATT
>JACDJE010000497.1:1166539-1176938 GCA_016647715.1 Pavo muticus
AAAAAAAAACCAAACAGCAAAAGGACTGGAAAGCTGAGTTGCGTGCAGTGCTCACTGATGAAAGCACTGTTCTCTGATCCATGCTGCTATTGTTGGTTTTAGTTTAGCTCCCTCTCAATCAATACCTACCGGGGCATGATTTAATAAGGTTTTATAATCTCCAAAAAATGGGTGGAGGGCAGTTGTGGTATTCTCATTCATCTAAGGGAGCCTTTCAGGTTTCTTTGCTTTCACCTGCTGGGACCCATTTGGTCTCTTTCAAAGAGAGTGGCATGACAAAATGAATGAGAAATGCTGGAATAAGAGTCCCTTGTTCCACCCAATAGTATAATCAATGAGTACTTGTAATCCCCATTGTACTTCACAGAGGTAGTTGTAAGACAATTAAATCTCACTTCTCAGGCAAATGATTTCGGTAGTTAACCTGAAACAGCCAACAATATTGTAGAGAAAGAATGTGTCTGAAGCAGTGATGTAATGGGATACTGCTTAGCTAGAAAAGCTAAGGTGGTTGGGGTTCTGGGGTTGTTTTTGTTGTTTATATTTTATTTTACTACTATTATTTTTTTTGGTAGCCTGGAACTACAATGTATGTGAGATATAACTACATAAAAATACTGGCAGAAAGGAGAGTAACTTTTAACTTCAATTCTCAAATGTGCAAAAGGGGTGAACAGTACATACATTTGCTCCTAAAATGCAAAATTTATATCCTACACGAACAATAAGAGATCCTTACATTTTCCATCACAATCTAAATTCTAAATGGTGGTTTCACAATTAGCAAACATTTACATAGTTAACGTCACCCTGGCATAACAACCAATTTAGCTTCAACTTCCTTTGCATCAGCTAAATTCAGTTCTAGTCTTTTTCCTCCTTACTCAGTTGCTTGCATGCCAAAAAAGAGCTTGTACTATTTTGAAGTGACATGTATTTATTTTGTAACTTGTATTTTTTTTTTTTGTCCACCTTCTGCTGTACACACCACACCCTCTGAAAAGCACTTATCTCCTGCAGCATGTCACTTTGTCTTTTTCTCGTAAAAACTGTGGGTTTAGTATCAGACTCAGCCTTGCCTCATTTACATATTCCAGCAGACTTCTAAGGATTTTCTGCTATATTTAGAATACTCCACAAAACAGAAATGGTCAAAATGCAACAACAATTATTATGCCTGGGACACCGTGGGCAGAAAATGCTAGAGACAGCACCATACTTGCACCCCTTGTTTAAAGACATAACGCAGAAGAAGAGGTATAAATGTTATTTCCTGTTTATATCTTGAAATATTGCAAATGCAAGCACCTATTCCCTCTGTTGTTTTTAATAGCAGTTTTACCAGTGTCAGTGGCCACCAGCTTTCAATTATTTATCCTAGATTTTAAAAAATGAACCTTGAGGTGAGTACTGCCTACTGGCAAATAGCTCTGCTGCTTCCTTTTTGGTACAATGGAATCTGTTGAGCAGAAAGTCCATGTCCCCCTGCTGTAAGAGGTGATGCTCTGCACTGAACATAGGACACTGCTCCTTCAGAAAGAAATCTGCCTTATTAAAACAGTCAGCCTTACTAACATGATACAGGATACTAACTTCTCAAGTGTCTTTCAGACCAGCATTTTGCAAAAATATCCTATGAATGCCATTTTATATTTTGAACTATAAGTGCCTGTTTTAAAACTAAGTTCAGTTTTCAGGAGAAGGCTGCATTATATTTCACACCAATACTGTTCTGCAAAGCAGAGATGGAGCAAGAAAACAAAAATATATCCAGCTGCTCCCCAGCAAAATTAGGATTAATCTGACTTTGCGCAGGGAGCTTCAAACCGTAGAATGATGGAATGGTTTGTGTTGGAATGGACCTTTAAACTCACCTGGTTCCAGTTATAGGCTGGGAGACCTCCCTCTAAACCAGATTGCTCACAACCCCATCCAGCCTGGCCTTGGACACCTCCAGGGAGGGGGCATCCACAACCTCACTGGGCAACCTATTCCAGTGTCTCACCACTCTCACCGTAAAGAATGTCTTCCTGATATCTACTCTAAATCTAACCTCTTGCAGCTTAAAGCTATTTCCCCTTGTTTTGTTACTACATTCCCTCATAAAAAGTCCCTCCCCAGCTTTCCTGTAGGTCCCCTTCAGGTACTGGAAGTCTGGAGCCTTCTCTTCTCTAGGCTGAAGAGCTCTAAGTCCCTCAGCCTGTCCTCATAGGGGAGGTTCTCCAGCCCTCTAACCATCTTTGTGGCCCTCCTCTGGACCCACTGCAACAGCTCCATGTCCTTTTGTTGAACTGACACAGTAGTCCAGGTGGGGTTTCACGAGAGCACAGTAGAGGGGCAGAATCACCTCCTTCGACCTGCTGATCACGCTTCTCTTGATACAACCCAGGAAATGATTGGCCTTCTGGGCTGCAAATGCACATTGCTGGCTCATGTTGAGTCTTTCATCAACCGACACCCCCAAATCCTTCTGCTCAGGGCTGCTCTTAAGCCATTCTCTACCCAACCTGTATCTGTGCTCGGGATTGCCCAGACCCCGGTGCAGTACCTTGCACTTGGCCTAGCTGAACTTCATGAGGTTGGCATGGGCTCACTTCTCAAGCCTGTCCAAGACCCTCTGGATAGCATCCCTTCCCTCTAGCATGTTAACTGTGCCACTCAGCTTGGTGTTGTCTGCAAACTTCCTGAGGGTGAACTTGATCCCACTGCCCATGTCACCTACAAAGATGTTAAATAACACCAGTCCCAGCGCTGATTCCTGAGGAACACCACTGGTCATGTCTCCACTTGGTCACTGTGCCACTGATTGCAACTCTCTGATTGGCTGAGATTGGATAGTATGCTATGATTATGCTGTGTTGAGTGGGAAGAAGTGTTGTGTGTGGGATATGGTGGGGAAAAAAGAGTAAAAGAAGAAGGACAGTGCTTAGAAATGGTTTAGAGATGGCTTGAAGGCAGAGGAAAACTGCAGTGTGGGTCTGGTGTGAGCTGGGGAGATGCTGATGAGCAGGAGGACCAGTGCCCACATGCACACACTTCAGTGCTGCTCAACAAGACTTGGTGGCAACTGGATATATTCTTTTTTTATTCCTTTGGTTCCTTGGGCAGCTTGCTATGTGGAAGGGATTTCAAACAAATATGTGAATAGCTGCCACGAGAACAGCAAGCAGGTGTGTGCAGTTTCTGAATGCAGCATGAAGACATCTGAGTTTGGTTCCTGTGCTGGTGTGAGAGAAAGCAAGGGGCAGAGGGGCAGCAAGTGCCCCACACCTGGAAAAAAGTTCAGAAGCATTAATCATGCCCCTTAATTTTCTTTTCTTCTTTGTTTTGCATGTTAAGCATTTTGTTCTGGGTTTATTTTACTCTTTTCTTGGGGAGAGGCAAAAAGACATGTTGATTTTTCTATGGAGCTGGGTCTTCTGGGAGAGAAATTCCACATCAAAACAAATGAACAAACAAAAAAGCACAATGCAAAACAAAGACAATTAAAATCTAAACAAACCAACCAACCAAAAACAGAGAAAAAGAAATTATATTCCTTATTTGTGTTGTTGTGTCTGTGTTCATGTGCCAACACAGGAGTGAAAGACTGTGACCAGAAGGCAGCTTGTATAAATAAATTTTCAAAAAAAGTAAAACACAAAGCAAAACATTGGCTAATGCAGTTAAAAGCCCTTCCATCTCTAGTGCTTTTCACACATAGGTGCAGCAGCAGAATTTATTTTTCTCCTTTATGTTGCCCTACCTTTAATCATCAGCTTAATGGGAGCCGCTCCCCTTCGTACTTTTCCCTACCTTGTTCCCACAGTGGGGTCGAATGAGAGGAACAGATCTGGCTGCTCTACAACCCTATTAGGGATCACCGCCTGTCAAAGCTATCTCAGTTATTAGGAATTGTGCCGAGTGTGTAAGACCAGGTGCTTCATTTAACAAAACTTCAACTTTCTGCAACAAGATCCTGTGCAAGGATTCACATGCACAGTTCCATTCTTACAATGGGAATGGATTTCTTGCAGATTTCAAGGGAAATGCTCTCATTTATATTTAGTGAGCCTCAAAGTTTCTGCCACAGTTCTTGCAGTTCTGATACAAAATGAGTTTCTATGCAGACCTTCTGACCTTCAGGAATCCCAACTGGGCTGAGCCTGGCTTGAATCTGCAGGACTTTTCATTGAGATTCAACCCATTTCTTGTAGAAACAGGGAATTCTAAGTTGTAGGATTCTGAACTTTAACAAGTTTATGGCCAGAGAAATTAGCTGGTTCAATAAGAAGTGTAAACATTCAGTTGCTTACAGTGTCAAAAATCTAAAAGCAATGTGCAGCTTCTAGGTGGTCCCCTGTGGAGCCAGAGCTTGGATTCAATGGTCCTCACGGGTCCTTTCTGACTCAAGATAGTCTATCATTCTATGATTCTGGGTTTTACAGCAGCAGGATTCATCTCAAGTTTCTAGAGCTGGATTGTTCTGCCTCAGACAAATTCTGTATAAAACGGCAATTCTATTTCAATCTTCTTTGAGAGGGAAAGTCCCGCAGGTGCGGTAGGTAGCGGCACGCAACGAGAGGGGCCGGGCCGGCGGCGCGGCGCTGCGCGGTGCGCTCCTGCCATCTAGCGGCAAGCCCAGTCGCCGCCGGGAGATGCGCCGCACAGCCCAATCCGATGGATGGATTGGTAAAGGGATAAATTAATGTTGTCGTGGTTGTCACTGCTAATAACGGTAATAGCAATAATGATGATGATAACAGTAAAGCGAAGAAGAGAAAGATCTTTAAATTTCTTCTCAACGAGAGCTGACTCCAGATGCATTTCTGACCACCTGCAAAACACGTGCCCAGAAGTGTACAGGCTGAAGGGGAGATGCACACCCCGCCCTACCTTGGACACTAGTGGGTAGACTCTAATTTCTGTGCTCTCAAATAATCAAATCAAAGATTCATAGAATCATTTGAAATGGATGAGACTTTCAAAGCTCATAAGTCCAACTCCCTTTCTATGAACAGGGACACCTGCAGCTCGATCAGGTTGCTCAGAGCCCTGTCCAGCCTGGCCTTGCATGTGCCCAGGCACACGGCATCCACCACCCCTCTGGGCAATCTGTTCCAGTGCTTTACCACCTTTACTGTAAAAAAACTTCTTCCTTATGTCTAGTCTAAATCTCCTCTCTTTTAATTGAGTGTATCTCTGCACCTCACCTCCCTTTAAATAGAGCATGTAAATCTTCATTTAATCCTGAGTGATAATGACTTTATAGACACAAATTGTTATTATTACTGAGATATCATGTGGACCAACACTTACTCCCCATATGCCACAATGAAGAGATACAACAGAAAACTGTCCGTATATAAGTCTTGCCATAAACACAATTGAGTCTTGTCTGGTTATAATAATCTAAATATAGAAATGAGACTAACCATTATTAAATATTATTAAATAAATAAAATATTAAATGGCACAGCCATGAAATAATTGACTAAAATGGTCAGCAATGCAAAGTATTCACCACGAGTTAGGGATGAGCTCTGCAGATGCCCTACAACAGCTTTCAGGATGATGACTGTGGGATAGAGCACTTTTGGCCATGGATAAATAGCCAAAATAGTCTGTTGCATCAGCAGTCTAAAGCACCCTGCAGGAATGTGGGGTCTGTATGAAGAGATTATCGCAGGAATGGAGAATAACAGAATATACTTATTATTAAGAAAGAAAAAGAAAAAGAAACAAAGAAGGATGCTCCCATGATTCTTTCTAGGCCCAGCTGGGTAGCAAACAAGAACCCAACATGCTGAGTCCCTCAGGGCAGACGGCTGTTGCCCAGGACCCACCATCATTACAGTGTGACTCATGCAGGGCTTTGTGGGGTTGCTGAATGGCAAACAGAAGTAGCCTCAGACTCCATCTTAGAGGCTCTCAAGGAGTATCTGGGTGTGAATATTAGAAGAAGCAAACAATACAGACATTTTTCCTGCTAGGTACATTCAAAAGAACAGGAATAAAAACCTTCTAGGACCAAGCTAAAGAACAGACAGAAATATCTTATTGCACCATTTCAAGTGGTACGATTACACAACAAATAACTGATTAAAATATCGAAGTGTAATTGTTTAGCCTGGAAAGTTCTCTACTACCCTCTTTCATGAAGTAATGTAACATCCTTTTNTATTCCATGATCTGCAGTTTTGAGCAGGACCTTCTTTAATGCATTTTATTTATGTAAAAATATTAACTCAAAATTTATATGAAGCGCTCAAATGTTCCGCTAGTGAAAGCACTTGCAGCCTTTGCAGTTGACTTTACCATCACATGGTGCTACCATGCTCAGTCCCCTGTGTTGTTACGCTGTTTCTGGTTTTTGTCCACTCTTGGCTTGCTAGAGCAAGCCCAGCCAAGAGGTAGTCCCTGGATCCTTCTCTGTGCCTTTATAGATGTCATCTCTGGCTGTTGACTTGACACAGAAGTTGCACGAGAGGTCCATAACACGCATGATTTTCAGTAGGAACAAAAGATGTGCCCACCTTGCAAAGCCCTGCAAATACAGCCCTTTAATACAATTTCCAGCCAAAATACAACCTCACCCTTGTCTCATTTTAAAGTTTTTCAAGATGCTCATATGCTATTAAGGGCTATCTCTGTAAACTCGTGTTAAAATCACTGTTGTGCTTGTGAGAAGTTGCATTAATTGTATTTTTCTCTGACTAAAACTGTATCTAATGGTAATTTTATAGGCATTCAGTCAGATGTTTAAAAACTTTCAATTAACTTTTCATGAGTCATTTTGATACCGGAGACAGAGAAATTTTCATTGTAATTTCTACGTGCAATGGTGATGGGATAAGCATGGAAACATACGATCCATACAAGCAAGCATGAATACACATGCTCACACACACACGTATATATTAGGTAGAGGCGTGGATTTGGAGACTTTTTTTCATTTTTTTGCATTCAAATATTCAGCCAGTAATAGATTTATGGAATTTACACAAAGTGATGATATTGTCACTTAATGATATAAAATGACTCCTCCCGAGATATCCAACTAGTCTACACTTCCCTTACATTACCATACATTAGTAACAATCCAAAGTAATTGTAATGTATTAAAATTGAGTTCCTTGGCTGGAACAACAATATATTCAGAAAACAAGAGTAGCTGATAAATGGTTTAATAGCCACCAATGTTCAGGGAAAATGGACTTGAAGAAATTTAGAAGAGGAATAAAAATAAGAGGAATGTGAAAAATATTATTGTGATGCTAGAGATGCAAATTGAAAAGGCACATTCTAATCTGTGTTTATAGAAATGTTACCAACTTCATATTGTTTCTTTAATAGAGAAATTAAATGCTCAAATTATTTAATAGGGTTGTGGATAGAATTAAAACACAGGGGCTGGAAAGGGATGTTATAACTTTCCACAGTAACTGAATGCAGGCTTTTCCAGCTACAGTCACAGAAAGATTTAAGTGTAAGAGTTACACATAAGAAGGATTATAGTCATGGTATGGGATCTGTTCTTTTATTGCATCCAAGATGAAGTCAGTGTTGGTAACTAAACATTTCACATCTGTTACCTTCACATAATCCTAGTGTGCATTTATTTCTGAGAATATTAAAGAAGTACATATTTTGAACATGTATCAGATAACCTAACTTTAGTATTAGTAGTACTTTGGTCTATACAAATACAGTGCATAGCAATGTAGGCATTGGCAATACCATGTCCTGAGAGGATAAGAGTGCCTGGAAAAATGATGATGAATCTTCTAATCAACCTTCACATTCCGATATCCTACAGTCCACAGTAACATCAAATACATTTTTAAACAAATGCATGAGCTCGTGTGCATTTTACATTATTTCACATTGGCCAAAGCAGCATCATGACAAAATTGATAAAATCTGGTTTTCTGCAGCTGGAGAACAGACTGTGGCTCTCTCTAGTCCCAGGAGACCTGACAGTACTGAAACTTAAATACTAATGAAACAATACAGGGGGTGCTTGACATCCAGCTACAGCTTCTATTGTCTTGCTGCTACATTAAATGCATTGCAAATTGGTTAATCTTTAAGGTTAAAAGAACAAAAAATGATCCTGCTTGGAAATTCCAGCTTCTTTCTGTGAGCTAACTTTGCATTTTTTTTCTCTTCTTCCCAAGAACATCGCCAAGAAAGAACACAAGAAAAAAATAAACGCATGGCTACTAGGAAATCCTGCAGCAAAAATAATTGCCAGCATCTGGCTGAAGATAAGTGGAAGTACAGTAATTCAGTGCACCCTAAGTGCACTAAGTGCACATCAAGTGTTTGGCAGTCTCGTTCCTGCACCTGAGTATTGTTTTCTGAAACAGTTTTTGAAATGACTTCAGCTCTGTACCTAGAGAGACAAGAAGATAAGAGAGGAAAAATCTTGTAACATTCTGAGCCCTCAGATCACATTTTCACGGAGTTCTGTATGGCAGACGGAATTTGCAACCAAATACATGATGTCTCTTCCTTCTAGGTAGTACTGATCTGCCTAGAAGTGAGTAATCGTTAATACAAAACTAGCACATAACATTTGCACCTGAAAATTCAAATCAAATGAAAATACAGTTGGTCATAGTTTTCAAAAAGTTAATTGTTCATCCTGAGCAGCACATACTGATTTAAAGCTCTGTAACTGGCAAGCTGTACTTATTAAACATACTCAACACATTGTACTCAAAAGTTTAACTATGATTTCTACAATACGACTTGAAACTCCCTGGTTTAAATCCCATCTCTGTGCTACATATTATTATATTTCCTATGAGCATATTGAATAAAACCCGAAAAAAAAAAAAACACCAACAAAGAAGAACAAAGAAACCAAACCAAACCAAAACCAAAAGGCTGTAATACTTGATACTTTGGTTCTAATTAAAATAGTAACTGACCTTCATGCAATGTAGAGACAGGAATAGTAGAGGAGGACTGCAATAAATTTTCATTAATTTTTTACATTAATGCAAGTTGCAAGTTACAGAATGAAATCACAGAATAATATTGATGAACTTGGCATGGAGAAGGCAAACAAATGGAAAATAATAAATAGCAGCAAGGCAGCTATTAGGATAAGGCTAGCATAAATCAATCAAAAATGAATATGGACATAAACATATAATACAATGAATTGATTCCCTTATGTTCCTTTTCACAAGTATACTTTTCTTTATTCTGTGCTTTTTTTTTTCCTTCAGGATTTTTATGGGTACATTCAAAGCAGTAGCGAAATACACCAAATTTTAAGGGATAAAGATGTTTTAATAGTATGAACACATTATTTTTAAGTCACTGATTTTATTTTATTACAATTAAAAGAATTTTCAGCAACTGAACATCGAGTTCAGAATTTCTATAGCAATTTCACCTATGGAAGAAATATACATGTGGTATCAAAAGAGGCATTTAATACAGCATAGTGCAATTCCCCTAGTAGTAAACAGAAAAACTAGATTTCATTGATGGTGGGGAATAAAATTACTATTTAGATCATTATGATTTCAATAAGGATTTGATTCTTCACAAAAACTAATTCAAAATAATTTTTTTTTAGAGTTTATTGAATGTATAATGTATAATACTATATGTTATATTATACAATTGAGCTTTTATCATAGAAAGATGGTGCTTTTTAAAATAGACTGCTTTCATCCTTAATCTATTTTTACTCCTTCAAACAATGTCCTCAGTCTAAGATTCTGCCTGTGACAAGAAACACCTGTGGACTCCTGATAGGAGAAAAACATTTAAAGCAAAAACATTCTTCAGAGGGTGGCCTGAGACTCTGTTATCACAAGAAAAGTACCTATAGGATCAAATGTGCATTTGTTCATGCTTTCTCACTGCTCTGAGAGGCTTTAAAAATAAACAGACCTTTGAGAGTTGATTAATTTAATAGGCAGCCCTACTTAAGAGGTCCCCTCAAAAGCAGATGGAATCAGGTCACGTCAAGGGGACTGCCATACAGGAAATTATTATAGTGGGTTTCATAGATGGATGGCATGATAGGCAAGTCACAAAAGTAGCCTAAAATAAAACATGACTTCAAATAAGAGATTTTTTATTTCTTCTTCTAGAACCAGTCTTTAACAAATGGCTTCGTTTGTTCTGTTCACAGTTTGTTCAAAGCCAGTTTTGTTATAATTAAAGGCAGCCGGAAGTCAGGGGCAGTTTTCATAATTGCTCATAATAGTAAAAAAAATCATAATAGAAATAATCTAGAGACTTCGCTGACATTGCGATTTCTTGCTACAGTATGGAAGATGAATCGTAGTACTACAGGGACAGCTACCGGCTGTCTGCAACTGGCAAAGCTGGGATAATTGTGTAACTTTCTCGTATAATGGCTTAAACAAAAGTAAATAATTTTAAAAAA
>JACDJE010000439.1:0-32693 GCA_016647715.1 Pavo muticus
TGACACTTTTAACTGTTTTTTCCAGAGTCCCCCCAGTATTTCTACTGTTACAAATGTTTTTTTTTTTTTTGAGCCTACATGATCATTCATGTGAGAGCTATTCAAATGTTGCATTTTTGAAGGATTTGGAACATAATCCCTTTAAATTTTACATCAAAGAAAGTGAAAAAAAAACTGCCCACTAGGGCTGATTAAAACATTTACATGTTAGTGTTTGTTTTTGTCAGTGGTTTACAGGCTGGTTCGACCTGGTTCTGTGACTAGTGGGGCAGGGGGACCCACAGACCCATGCTCCGGGAAAGGGAAAAAGGGGAAAAGGGTAGAGAGATGGGACTAAAAACAAAACAGTGGCAACAATCTGAGAAGAAACAAACTAGTTTACTAAGATATTGGAATGCAAGATAACACACTATAATACAATATAATACAATTAAAGTTAATAAATCAAATAAAATGGGAGAGAGTGTCTGAAAGCCAAAGGCCTTACTCTAAGTAAGCTGAGATGATACAGCTGGGAGCAGAGGGGAGCCAGAAGATCAAAAAGGGAGGTCAAGTGATCTACGAATGGTTTTTATCTTTCCCTCTGATTGGAAATGGTAACAGAACAGCGAACAGTCCTCTGGGAGATGTAGTTCTTCTTCTCTTCTGGGACAGGTAACCAGAATTGGAGCATTAAGTCTTTAACTCCCAGTGCACTACATGATATTATGATGTGGAATACCAATAACAAAAAATCATAAAACCATGACAGGTTTTTTTGTTTTGTTTTGTTTTTACCCTGAAACTGGCTGAAATCTTAACTCCTGAACCGGAAATCACTGTTGGATAATATCAATACCACATGTACCTTGCTAGGCATTTTTCTTTAAGGTCAGCTGTTACTGATATTGTGTCATCTTTCCAAGGTGGTCATGGCTTGAATTTGATTTTGCAGCATTTAAATGGTGACCTCAAAAACTATGAAAAAGGCTTTTGCAAAACTGTATTCTCCAAAATCACAGCTTTCATAGGCTGAGTAAGAACTAGGAAGGATTTCTAGCACTAAAACTCTTTCCAAACAGAATGAGGCAGAATAGAAATATGACAGGTTTTTAGACAAATTTGTATTCTGTATACAGTGATCTTGCAGGTCAAATCCTTTTCTTCAGACTCGCTCTCAGGAACACAATAATTTCCTGCACCTTAAAAATTGTACCTATTGTTCTCTGATTCTCCAGGGAAAGAAATACCAGAATCACAGAATTATAGGAAAGTCTGTGTTGGAAAAATCTAGTTCCAACTCCCCTGTCACAGAAAGGGAGACCTCCCACTAGATCAGCTTGCCAAAAGTTCTGTCCTACCTGGCCATGAAAAATTCCAGTGATGGGGACACCCACAACTCTGGGAAGTCTGTTCCAGTGCCTCACCACCCTCATAGCAAAGAATTTATTTGTAATAGCTAATGTAAATCTACTCTATTTTAGCCTAAAATCATTATCCCTTCTCCTGTCACTACGTTCCCTCTCTGAAGCCTCCTCTTTCCCAGGCTAAACAACCCCAGCTCCCACAACCTTTCCACACAAAAGAGATTCTCCAGCCTTCTGATCCTCTTCATGACTTTCTTCTGGATTTGTCCATATCTTTATTATACTGGAAGCACCAGAGCTGAAAATAGTACTCCAAGTGTGGCCTCCTAAGAGTGCAGTAGAGGGAGAGAATCATCTTTAACGTGCTGACTATGCTTCTTTTGAGGTAGCCCAGGATATGATTGGTTTTCTGGACTGCAAGAGAACATTGCCAACTTTTCATTTACAAGCATCCCCAAGTTCTTCTCTGGAGGACTGTTCTCTGTTTACTAGTTGTCAAGCCTGTATTCATGCTTGGGGTTGTCCTGGCCCAGGTGCAGGACCTTGCAATTGGTCTTGTTGAGCTTCATGAATTTCATATGGGTCCACCTCTCAAGCCTGTCAAGGTTCTTTTGGATGTCATCCTTTCCCTCCAGTGAATGAAACGCACCACTCAGCTTGGAGTAGACCACAAACTTGCTGAGGCTGCACTCAATCCTGCTGTCCGTGTCACTGACAAAGATCATACCAGTCCCAAAAGAGACTCCTGAGGGACACCACTTGTCATTGGTTTCCACTTGGACATTCAGCCAACAAGTCTTTAAGTGTGACTGTCAGATATCTTACTGAGTGGATCATCCATAAAATCCATGCCTCTTCATTTTAGGAACTATGATGTCACACAAAACAGTATCAAATACTAAGCACAAATCCACATAGATTACTATAAGAGACATTTGAAATTATTTCTTCTCATTGTCTCCCTGCCCTTGGTCCTTTGACTTCATTCTTCCAGAACTTTTCATGCATTAGCCCTGATAATACTGAGAGACTGCCATTTAAAGAAACAGTGAAATTGTGAACTAAACACAGAAACAGACATCAACTGTGACAGCATCACAATTCTCCATAAACTTGTCTTCCCAGAATTTTTCTGAGTTCAGAAAATATGACGTCAGATGTCAAAAAAAAAGTGTTTGCCTTACCCTGACACAAGACATAACTTCTTAAGTTTTAATGAAGGAGATTCAGAATACCCAGCAGTACAAGTAATGACTGCACAAAAAGTGTTTTTTCCACATGGAAAAAAAAACAGTTCTTTGCATAGAGAGTCCATAGATGGTTTCAAAGAAGCTGGACACAGAACAATAGGAAATATTATTCTCTCAACATAGCATCCTTGCTGAAGAGCAGAATAAATGTTAACTTACATAGATCAGTGTGCTAATAGTATACTTGTACTAGGCTAGACTGATCATACTACTCTTTAATCTACACTTTTATAAATCTGCTTGTTACTGAGGAAATCTGTTCAGTAGCCATTAGCAGAATTTGTTTTAAAAGGCACTGCACTGTTTCATACAAACTGCACATACTTTAAATACACATGTATTGATATTTTGCAAAGGTACCAAAACCCATATTGCAAAAAAAAGTTTGTTTTCGCTGGACTTGGATTAGGTACATAAACAGTTAATTCAGATTTACTTCATGGTAACAGTAGCCTTAACCTAAAATAATTCCACTGTTTAAATGGTTCTCATTTTATTCCTGCATTTGGTGTTCAGTCCAGTTGACAGCCGGTCACCAGAGGTACTCCCAAAGGCTGAGTCTTGAGGCCAATTTTATTTAACATATTTATTAATGATCTTGATGAGGGGACTGACTACACCGTCTGCAAGTCTGCAGATTATGCCAAGTTAGAATCACAGAATCATGGAATGGCCTGGGTTAAAAGGGACCACAGCGATCATCTAGTTTCAACCCCCCTGCTATGTGCAGGGTTGCCAACCACTAGACCAGGCTGCCCAGAGCCACATGCAGCCTGGCCTTCAATGCCTCCAGGGACGGGGCATCCACAACCTCCTTGGGCAACATGTTCCAGTGTGTCACCACCCTCTGTGTGAAAAACTTCCTCCTAATATCTAACCTGAACTTCCCCTGTCTCCATTTCCCTTTGTCCTATCACTATCCACCCCCATAAACAGCTATTCCCCCTCCTGTTTATATGCTCCCTTCAAGTACTGGAAGGCCACAATGAGGTCTCCGCAGAGCCTTCTCTTCTCCAAGCTGAACAAGCCCAGTTCCATCAACCTTTCTTCAGAGGAGAGATGCTCCAGCCCTCTGATCATCTTAGTGGCCCTCCTCTGGACCTGCTCCTAGAGCTCCATGTTCTTCTTGTACTGGGGGCCCCAGGCCTGGACACAGTACTCCATATGGGGCCTCACAGGAGCTGAGCGGAGGGGGACAATCACCTCCCTCTCCCTGCTGGCCACCCCTTTTTTAATGCAGCCCAGAACACAGTTGGCCTTCTGGGCTGCAAGCGCACGCTGCTGGTTCATGTCCAGCTTCTTGTCCACCAGGACCCCCAGGCCCTTCTCTGCAGGGCTGCTCTCAAGGAGATCTTCCCCCAGTTTGTATAAATACCTGGGATCACCCTGGCCCAAGTGTAGCACCCTGCACTTGGCCTTACTGAACCTCATTAGGTTCTCATGGGCCCACTTCTCCAGCTTGTCCAGGTCCCTCTGGATGACTTCCCTTTCTTCCAATGTGTCGACTGCACCACTCAGCTTGGTGTCATCTGCAAACTTGCTGAGGGTACACTTGATGCCATTGTCTGTGTCATTGATGAAGATGATGAAGAGCACCGGTCCCAAGACTGACCCCTGAGGGACATTGCTTGTGACCAGTCTCCACACTGACACAGAACCATTAATCACAACCCTTTGGCTGTGTCCAGCCAACCAATTCCTAATCCATCGAACAGTCCATCCTTCAAATCCACGCCTCTCCAATTTAGAGAGGAGAATGTGATGAGGGACCCTGTCAAAGGCTTTGCAGAAATCCAGGTAGATGACATCCACCGCCCTTCCCCCGTCTATCGAAGCCGTCACTCTATCATAGAAGGCCACCAGACGGGTCAGGCATGACCTGCCCGTGGCGAAGCCATGCTGGCTGTCTCGAATCACCTCTTTATCTTGTATGTGCCTTAACATGGCTTCTAGGAGGATTTGCTCCGTGATCTTCCCAGGCACAGAGGTGAAGCTCACTGGCCTGTTGTTCCTCGGGTCTTCCTTTCTCCTCTTCTTAAAAATGGGAGGAATGTTTCCCTCTTTCCAGTCACCAGGGATTTCACCAGACAGCCATGATTTTTCAAATATGATGGAGTGCGGTTCGGCAACCACATCAGCCATCTCTCTCAGAACCCTAGGATGGATATCATCCGGCCCCAGAGACTTATATACATTCAGTATCATGAGGAGGACTTGGACTTCTTCCACTGTTACAGTGGGATGAAATGTGCTCCTCTCACCCACACCTAGAGGTTCAGAGTCCTGGCAGACATGGGAAGTCTGACCACCCTCGAAGACTGAGGCAAAGCACTCACTGAGTACCTCAGCTTTTTCTATGTCTGAGGAAGCCAGCTCCCCACTACCTTTCATCAGAGGGGGAACACTCTCCTTGGCCTCTCTCCTCCTGCCTATGTACCTGTAGAACCCCTTCTTGTTATCTTTCACATCCCTTGCCAAGTTCAGCTCCATCTGTGCCTTGTCTTTCCTTATCCTGTCTCTACACACACAGACAACAGCCCTGTCTCCCTCCCAGGCTACACAACCCTGCTTCCACTTCCTGTACATTTCCCTCTTTTTCCTCAGTTTAAGCTGCAGGTCCTTGCTGTCTCGCTCCAATTTATAGGAGGGAGATGAGGTTCTTTTAATGTATGTATACCCGACGTGAGATTAAGAAGCAACGGTTCAAATGTTGGTCCAACCAGGTTTATTACAAATCCTAATTAGGGAGATGGGGAAGTGGAGGACGAATACTATTACTAATTAAGGTGATGGGGAAGGGAAGGCGGGCGATAGAAAAGATAGGAAAGGAGCAAGAATTGCATAAAGCGGGGATAGTCACCACCAGAATCCAGCAGAGGTCCCGTTGTTCGATGGTCCAGGGCAGAGGCTCAGGGGAGGAGGGCAGCAGCAGCGTGGCTGGTCTCAGGCAGCAAGACGGTGCAGGTACCGGGTAGGTCCAGGGAGAAGCAGCGGTGCAAGTCCAGGAGAAAGCAGCAGGTCTCCGGTAGCAGGCTCAGGAGAGTCCGTCAGCATGCAGGCATTCCGTAGGGAGGAATCTGATGGCAGACACCTTTCTTCTTCGGGAGAGAGCAGCAGCAGCAGCATGGCCGGCCTTAGGAAGCAAGCAGGTAGAGCGCAGAGCAAGTCCAGGAGGGAGAGAGGCAGGTCGCGAGGCTTCTCATGTCAGGAACTCTCCTTGTTCTTCTTCATGAGGTTTCTGTTGTCAGAAAACCTCCTTGCTCTTCATGAGGAATTCTGTTGTCAGAAAACCTCTTTGTTCTTCATGAGGAATTCTGTTGTCAGAAAACCTAAAAAACATAGTTGTTTGTCCCTTTTTTATCCTTCTTCTTCTGCCTACGTGACATTCCTGGGCGCTTGGCTAAGAGTCATGTGCAGCACCTCCTGAGAGGGCCATCTCCTTCGAGATAAGCCCACACAAAAGAGTGCTTTCCAGCCATTTATCGGCTATTAATCTGCGGCTTATCTCCCTTTCGTTGCCACTGGCCTTGTCCATCTGTGCTCTCCAGACAAAGGATTTTGTAACCCAGGCCCAGGACCTGTCCATCAGTGTTCTCCAGACCAAGAGTTTTTTTCAGTCTTTGCCCAGGACTTGCCTGGACTTGTCCATCAGTGTTCCTCAGCAAACTTTGAGGCAATGGTATAAAAATAATAATCTCTTACACTTGCTCAGCCACAATGGTCGCCTGCCTCCCCTGCTCGACTTCTTCTGCTGGGGGATGGAGAGCTGCTGCGCTCTCAGAAGGGTGTCCTTAAAGAGCTGCCACCTCTGTTCAGTACCCATGACCTTAAGGACAGTTTCCCAGGGGATCGCACTCAGCAGTTCCTTGAGCAGCCGGAAGTTTGCTCTCCTGAAGCACAGGGTCCTAGCTCTGCTTTTTGCCAGGCCCGCATTCTTCAAGATCACAAACTCCACCAAGGCATGGTCACTACAGCCCAGGCTGCCTCCAATCTTAACCTCTCTAATGCTCTCCTCTGCATTGGTGAGCACCAGGTCCAGTAAGGCTTCACCTCGGGTTGATCCATCTATTACCTGGACCAGGAAGTTGTCTTCAGCAGACTCCAGGAATCTCCTGGATTGTCTGCCACCCACCATGCCACTAACCCAGCAGATATCCAGGTGGTTGAAATCCCCCATCAGGACAAGAGCCTGCGAGCGCAACACCTCCTGCTGCTGAAGCAAGAAGGCCTCGTCAACAGGCTCCCCCTGATCATGTGGCCTGTAGCAGACCCCAGTCACTAGAAGGGAAGACTTTTGAACTGTTTGAGGATAGGAAGGCCTTGCAGCAGAATCTGCGTAGGCTAGATCAGTAGGCTGTGTCCAGTGGCATGACATTCAACAAAGGCTGCGCTCATGCTGCCACTGCTCACAAACCTAATTTGCTGGGTGAGTCACTGCTCCGTGCCAGTGCTCAGCTAATGGTATTGCAGAGCAAGGGCAGAGCAGTGGTTTCAGCTTCTACTTTCAGGCCTTCAGTTCTTGTTTCCCTCCCTGTGGCTGGAAATTCATGTGCTGACACTGTTATTCAAAGAAAGCATTATTTTCCTGTCTGCCAAAAGGAAATCTGAGCAAAGCAAGGGAGGCCGAGCAAGTGAAAGAATGAACAAGCTGAGCTCAGACAAGTGTCTAAAGCAAGTGTCTAAAGGTGAGAACTGTGTCCAGCACTTAAGTCATAATAACCCAGTGCAGCAATAGAGGCTCAGAGAAGAGTGGTTGGAAAGCATCAAGGCAGAAAAGTCCTGGGAGTGCTGGTCAGTAGTTGGTTGAACATGAGCTAATAGTGTGCTGTTGTGGCCAAGAAGGCCAACGGCGTTCTGGCCTACATTCGAAACAGAATGGTCAGCAGGACTAGAGACATAATTGTCTCTTTGTATTTGGCACTGGTGAGGCTGAATCTCAAGTACTGTGTTCAGTTTTGGGCACCTCACTACAAGGATATTGGGTTACTAGTGCGTGTGCAGAGAACAAAGCTGGTGAATGGACTAGAAAACAAGTTTTATGAAGGCAGGTAACTGGAACTTTATTAACAGTCTTGAGAAAAGGAGTCTGAGAGGAGACCTCATCATTCTCTACATCTACCCAAAAGGAGATTGTAGCATGGTGAGGGTCTCTTTTTCAGCTGATAAGTGATAGAATATGAGGGAAAAGTCTAAGTTTGCATCAAGGGAGGATTAGATTGGACGTTAGGAAGAATTTCTTCATGGAGAGAGTGGTCACGTGTTGTAACAGGATGCCGAGAGAAATGGTAGGGTCTTCATACCTGCATGTGGGCAAGACACTAAACATCGTGGTTTAGTGCTGGGACTCAGTAGGTCAGGGTGATAGTTGGTTTTGATGATCTTGAAGGTCTTTTTCAACCTGTGATTCCATGATTACACCTGAGTTTAGTATTAAGAGCTACAATACAGTTATGCAGTTTTTATTCATTTTCTGGGGAAGTATTTGCAGCATTTCATGCAATTTTGTCTTTTATGTGCATTGAAATGCTATAAACTGCTAAAAGCTGAAGAAACTGACTTGTGGCGTAAAACTATAACATGGTCTAACAATTGCAGGAAAGTACTTTTCATAACAGACTCTTAACAAGAGCATATATAAACAGTGAAAAATAGCACTTTCTTATCTTCTTAGTACTTCACTACCAATCAGTCAGCTTTAACTAAGTCTCAGATGACCTAAAAATCTCAAAATTTCAGCTAGAACTCTGCCTTAGCTTGTATGATTGAAAAAAGTATATATGCTATGTTAGCTTTCTCTCTACATGCGTTAACACAGATAAACTGATCCAGTTCGGAGCTACCTTGTCTTCAGTATTCAGCTGATTAAATAAAATTCCAATCTGAGTAAAACGAAGAAAGAGATAGCAATGGTAAACATGCATACAACATGAATAAAAGAGTATTAGACACCAAAAGGGAGAATCAAATGTAATTTCAATATTTGATAATCTTCTCAATGTTAAATTATACCTAAGAATCTTTTATGAAAGATATATGTTTTTACCAATTGGAAAGTAAATTAAATTTACTTTCTAATTCAACTCTTGCAGTAAGAGGATTTTTTTTTTTTTTAATTCAATTTAAAGTTAACGTCATAAACTGAAAAAAAGTGAGCAGTGTTAACTGGGTAGTTAGTTAGAGCAGAATTTCACCTCAGCTCTTCCCATGTGTGACTGATCAACAAATCCTTAAAAGAAATATCAGAGGAGATGGGCACAGGGATGTGCTCAGGAATCTCAAGAAGGAATACAGAGAATTGTATACATAGCTATTGTAAAGAAAGTAAAGCTCATCTCAATAAAGAGACAACAGAGTGACTTCTGTTTTTGATGAAGGGTTGTATCAATTGACTGGATCAACTAGTTTGTAAATGACCTTCCCTGATGTTGTAGTTTAACCCCAAGCAGCTAAGCATCACATAGTCACTCTCTCTAAAGTGGGATGGAGGAGAGAATCAAGAAGGTACAGGTGTGAAAGCTTGTGGTTTGAGATGAGGACAGTTTAATAGGTAAAGAAAAGCTGCACGTTCAACCAAAGACAAGCAAGGAATTCATTTGCTACTTCCCACTGGCAAGTAGATGTTCAGCCATTTCCAGGACAACAGGGCCAACCATGTGTAATTATTTCTTGGGAAGACAGATGCCATCATTATGGAACATCCTCTAGTTTTCATTGCTTTTATTGGTATGGAATATCCTTTCATTCTGATTGGGCCAGTTGTCCTTGTTGTGTCCCCTTCCAGTTTCCTGTGCATCTTCAGCCTACTCACAGTGAGCAAAGTCCTTGACTCTGTGTAAGCACTGCTCAGCAACAACTAAAGCATAATTATCACCACTATTTTCATAAAAAAAATAAAAATTGTGGCATTATATGCACCTCTATGAAGAAAACTAATTCAATCACAGCCAAAACCATTACATCCATGTTGACAGAGAGGCATTAATGGTTCCCCAAGATAGCCAACCCAGCATGTCAGAAATGTATATTAGTATCTTAAGATAAAGGCCTTGCTTTAGATCTCTATTTTTTTTTCCTAAACATAGATATTCAGTACTATCATCTGAGATGGTCTGCTAACAATCAGAACAGAAAAGTGTAAATGCCAGATCACCCTTTATAGTATCTGCTAGCCCCACATAGACGACTCAGATAGTCTTGGGGTTTGAAAAGAGACAAAGCATCTAGGAAAATGAATTGAAAGCTTTAGGTGGGATTCAACTTTAGTTTATTGACTTGTTAATTCAAGTGTCTAAATATATCCACATGAACCATGTGACTAAACTCTCACGTTACTTGATGGACTCCACTTTGTTATAATCAATTGAGTTTAGAGAGATATCCAGTTCACCTTGGCATAGATTTTTCCTACAGATTTTCTCACTGTAATTGTGCATCTAGTCTACAACAATAGTTTATTCACATTATAAACCAATATACATCTCTTATGAATTGTTTTCATACATAGCTTTAACTGTGAACTGGTATATATATATATATATGTATATATATATGATACTACTGGAAAGATTTGAATCATTTGATTTGAAAAATTATGATTGTATGAAAAAGTAACTTAATGCATAAACTACTGCAGCTTGAGTTTGCAACCACACACTGAATCAAATAGTTTAGCCCAGTCATATTCACATTCATTTTGCACTGTCTACAGTGGCACAAACATTTTTATGTCTCTAAAGTGACAGTTCTTAATGTTTACAAAACTAATTGTGTAAAAAGGAGCTGGATATCTTAAATAGTGTATTCTAAGTTATTGATTTAATGAATACAATCTAGAACAGGTGTTGAGATTTTGCAGTCAAAATGTGCAAGATAGGTTTTTTCCCATTCTAATTACATTATTTCTCATAAGAAATCAAACAAAAAATTAAACATAATCCACCATAAATCTACTATATCTATCATAAATCCACTATATCCATATACATCCACTATAAATATTACTAATTATAAGCTATAGAATGGGAAATGACAAAAGATTACATTTCAGTTTACCTATGTCTGATCCCTATCTATAACTAATAAGATGGAAAATAAGGGATACAACTGCATAAAACTGTTGTACCCACAGTAGTAGGACTATGAAATCAATTTCTGTGTTTTATGTTTACATATTTGCTCAGAAATTGCTTTACACCTTCTCTGTAGTATAATTCTTTGGTTTGCATGTGTGGAGAAGTCTGTGAGAATATTTTCAGACAGAAAACTTCTAACAATAGACTACAAAAGTACATACAAAAAAGAATACACTAGAATACACTAGTTAATATAGTACAGAAAAGACGGTAACATATATCAACCTTATTTTTTCTCTGGGACATAATTAATTGCTATAAATCCAATGGCTCACAAGTTTTTACAATGATAGATGTCTTAAAATAATTTTATATTTCTTTTAGTAAGTATAGCTTGAAGCATCCTGCATTTCCATAGTAATAAAGAAATTTGTAGTTCACAGTGAGATCACAAGATAATAGCATATTTCAATAGCCTGATTTCCTTGACGTTTTGAGTTATTTTATGTAGTGTATTTTAAACCAAAGAGCTACTCTTTCAAATGCAACAGTGCTTCGTATTTTAATCCAATGGTTAGGTTTTCTGTATGCAGTGAGGAAAAAAAGACATGGCTATAGCCATTAATAAGCAAACAGTAATACTTAATCCTCTTTCTGCCTCACCAACATAAGTTTAAATTATCTGAGAAATTATATCCCCATCACATGGCCTCATGTTCCACCAATAATTGTGTGTCCATCATAACATCATGTAGTGCACTGGGAGTCTCAGAAGAGAATAAATGTATTACAGCTCCCAGAAAACTTTGCTGTTCCATTTCCATTTTCTGTTTTCTGGTTGGTGGGAAAGATAAAACCGACTGGAAATCACGAGACTATCTCTTTTTGCTCCCAGTACAGTACATGATGTTATGATGTGGAATGCCAATAATAAAAATCATAAACCCACAACGCCTAAAAAGTTACATTTTTTTCCACTAGTTTTAAGTATAATTTGTCTCAATATGGCTTGTATAAAGACAGATATATACAAGTAGAAAAAAAAATGGAAAGTGTAGTATCTATCTCAACTCAGTATCTTCTTGGTTTAGGTTAAAACTGTATCTTTATTTAATCCTACTGTCTTTCCTGGAAAGTGATCAATGGACAAATTATTTGCTAAAAGCCCCTTTGAAGAGAACATACCTCTGAGCCTGAAGAGTACAATTACTTACTAAGACAGTAGCAGCATATTTATCTATTCACAAGAATCTATTTTTAAATTATTAATCTTTTATTATATTATTATTATTACTCAATTTCATACTGTAAATATGTATGCTATTATTAGCAAGTGAATTCTGTTGTGTCTTGGTGAAATTACAATGTAACATAACTATGTACAGTGTGAAAAGAAATACATTTTTAAATTGATTGAAACTGACTGACTGACTGACAGCATTAGCAGGTGTCTCCTATTTTTCTCTTATAAGATATGACATTTGTATTTGAGAGATGTTGGACTGAAAAGACAGAATATGTGTATTTACCTTGGCTAACAGCAGATAGACATTTATTTGAGAAGTAAATGGAGAAATTGACAAGATGTTATCTTGAGAGCTTTTCTGAGATCTGCTGATTAAAGTCTACGATCTTTCAAATGCAACAGTACCTCACTTAGATTAGTGTCCTTTCTGTTAGAGTAATCAGTGTCTGATGCATAGTAGAAGTTTTTTTTTTTTTTTTTTTTTTTTTTTTTTTTTTTTTTTTTTAGATAAAAACAATCTAGAAAGGTAAATATTAATCTATTGCTTAGGTATTCTGTATGCAGTAAGCAGAAAAGGTTTAACTAGTCATCAAAAACAAAGACTGCACCATGAAAAGAATTCTAAAGGCTGGAATTAGTCAGTTGTGGTAGTGCTTGGGGTAATTGTCAAGAGACAGGGTTATTTAAAGTAAGAGAAAATAGGAAAGGTGGGAGCCTGTGTAACATTTTTAAAATGATGCTTCACATATTCAGCTACACTCTAAAAATTCTGTGTTCCCTTTGAAAGAATCAGCAGATCAAAAAAACTGTGATGTGGCCTGTACATACAAACTCGCCAGCAGTTCTAGCCTTGATCAAGACATTGGCGGCCTTACGCAAAAGACTGAGACCTAGGGATTAAAAACAGCCTTTTTCAAGAGAAGCTTTTGTAGAATACCAAACAACTATATTTGCGATTATTTAGAAAAAGGTACGGTATTGGTAAGGAAAGAGATTTGGACTGGGGAAAAAGGTTAGGTTTTGAAACAGTCTAACCTTTTATTCTTGATAGCACAAGTACAAACCGCAACCTGTTTTCCTTTTCTTCTGGTCAGTTGACATTCTAGAGAGAAGGGATGCCATACAAAGAGACTTTCATAGTTCTTCACATGGTCAGAGCAATTCCAAGCATGAATGCAAGCTAGGCAATGAGTGGACAGAGAGCAGCCCTTCAGAGAAGGACTTTGGGATGCTAATAGATTAGCTGGCGATATGTGCTTCCAGTACAGAAAGCCAAAGTATCCTTGGCTGCATCAAAAGAAGTGTAGTTAGCAGGTCTGAGGAGGTGATACTCCCTCTCTGCTTCACTCTTCAAAGGCCGCATCTGGAATACTATTTTCAGCTTCAGGGCTCCCAGCATTAGAAAGATGGAGACCTGTTAGAGCAGGTCCAGAGTAGGGCCATGAAGATGGTCAGAAAGCTGAAGCATCTCTCCTGTGAAGAAAGGATGTGGGAGCTGAGGTTATTTAGCCTAGAGAAAAAAGACTTCATAGAATCATAGAACCATAGAACATACTGAGTTGAAAGGGACCCGCAAAGATCACTGAGTCCCACTCCTGACTGCACTTAGAATTCAAACCATATTTCTGAGATTTTTGTTCAAATGATTTTTGAATGCCAGCAGGCGTGGTGCCATGAAAACTTCCCTGGGGAGCCTGCTTCAATGCCCAACCACCCTCAGTGAAGAACCTTTTCTTAATAGCCAACCTGACCCTATCCTGGTGCAGATGCATGCTCATAGAATCATAGAATGGCTTGGGTTGGAAGGGACCTCAAGGATCATCAAACTCCAAAACCCCTGTCACATGCAGGGCCACCAAACTTCATATCTAATACTAGACCAGGCTGCCCAGGGCCCCATCCAGCCTGGCCTTGAACACCTCCAGGGATGGGGCATCCACAACCTCTCTAGGCAGCCTGTTCCAGCACCTCACCACTCTCTCTGTAAAGAACTTCCCCCTGAGAGAATAGACTGAAGGAACTGGGGCTGTTTAGTCTGGGGAAAAGGAGGCTGAGGGGAGCTCTTATTGCTTTCTTCCAATATCTGAAAGGTGCTTACAGCGAGAGTGCGGTTGGTCTCTTCTCACTGGTGACAGGTGACAGGATGAGGGGAAATGGCCTTAAGTTGCACCATGGGAAGTTTAGGTTGGATATCAGGAAAAACTTCTCTACAGAAAGGGTTGTTAAGCACTGGAATAGGCTCCCCAGGGAGGTGGTTGAGTCACCATCCCTCGATGTGTTTAAAAACCGTTTGGATGTGGTGCTCAGGGACATGATTTAGTGGAGGGTTGTTAGAGTTATTGGTGATGGGTGGATGGTTGGACTGGGTGATCTTGTGTGTCTTTTCCAATCTTGGTGATTCTATGATTTAGTGGAGTTAAGTTAGGGTAGTATGGTTAGGTCGCAGTTGGACTAGATGATCTTTAAGGCTTTTCCAACCTAAGCAATTCTATGATTCTAAGTTGAGGGAGAGAAGATTTAGGTTGGATATCATAGAATAGAATAGAATCATTAAAGATCATCGATCATTAAAGATCACCAATAGTTTTCACTAAACCATGTCCCTCAACACAACGTCCAAACGTTCTTTGAACACCTCCAGGGTCAGTGACTCCACCACCTCCCTGGGCAGCCCATTCCAGTGCCTGACCACTCTTTCAGAGTAGTAGTATTTCCTAACATCCAGCCTGAATCTCCCCTGGTGCAGCTTGAAGCCATTCCCTCTAGTCCTGTCACTAGTTACACGAGAGAAGAGGCCAACCCCCAGCTCACTGCAACCTCCTTTCAGGTAGTTATAGAGAGCAATATGGTCTCCCATGAGCCTCCTCTTCTCCAGACTGAACAATCCCAGCTCCTTCAGCCACTCCTCATAAGGCCTGTGCTCCAGACCCCTCACCAGCTTTGTTGCCCTTCTCTGGACATGCTCCAGAGACTCAGTGTCTTTCTTGCAGTGACGGGCCCCAAACTGGACACAGTACTTGAGGTGTGGCCTTACCAGTGCTGAGTACAGGGCGACAATTACTTCCCTGCTCCTGATAGCAACACTATTTCTGACACAAGCCAGGATGCCATTGGCCTGCTTGGCCACCTGGGCACACTGCTGGATCATGTTCAGTCGAGCATCAATCAATACCCCCAGGCCCATTTCCTCTACACAGTCTTCCAGCCACTCTGCTCCAGGCCTGTAGCTTTGCCTGGCATTGTTGTGGCCAAAGTGCAGGACTTGGCATTTGCTCTTGTTGAACTTCATCCCATTGGCTTCAGCCCAGCTATCCAGCCTGTGCAGATCCCTCTGTAGGGCCTTGCTACCCCCAGGCAGATCGACGCTTCCAGCCAACTTGGTGTCATCTGCAAACTTACTGAGGGTGCACTCAATGCCCTCATCCAGGTCATCAATAAAGATATTGAAGCGGACAGGCCCCAGCACCGACCCCTGGGGAACACCACTCATGACCGGTTACCAGCTGGATTTAACTCCATTCACCACCACTCTCTGGGCCCAGCCCTCCAGCCAGTTCCTTACCCAGCCAAGAGTGTACGTGTCCAAGCCACGGACTGCCAGCTTCTGCAGGAGAATACTGTGGGAGACAGTGTCAAAGGCTTTGCTGAAGTCTAGGTAGACTACATCAACAGCCTTTCCCTCATCCACCAGACGGGTCACTAGATAATAGAAGGAGATCAGGTTGGTCAAGCAGGACCTGCCCTTCCACCATGCTGGCTGGGCCTGATTCCCCAGTTGTCCCACACAGGCTATATGATCTCCCTCAAGACAATCTGCTCCATAACCTTCCCTGGCACCAAGGTCAGGCTAACAGGCCTGTAGTTCCCCAGATCCTCCTTACAACCCTTCTCATAGATAGGAGTCACATTGGCAAGCCTCCAGTCTTCTGGGACCTCACCAGTCAACAAGGAGTGCTGACAGATGATGGAAAGCGGCTCGGCTATCACGGCTATCTTCGCCAGTTCCCTCAGCACTCTCGGGTGAATTTCATCTGGACCCATAGACTTGTGGCAGTCCAGTTGGAGCAGTAGGTCTCTGACTGTTTCCTCCTGAATCATGGGGGGTTTTGTCTGCTCCCCAGCCAAGACTACCAGGTCAGAGAGTGGAATACCCTGAGGACTGGTCTGACTTTTAAAGACAGACGTAAAGAAGGCATTCAGGACCTCTGCCTTTTCCTTATCCTCAGTGGTCACATTCCCAACCTCATCCAGCAAAAAATGGAGATTCTCCTTGGTCCTCCTCTTACTGTTGATATATTTGTAAAAGAGTTTCTTGTTCCTTTTTACCCCAGCGTCCAGGTTGAGTTCAAGCTGGGCTTTTGTCTTTCTGATTTTCTCTCTGCACACCTTAACAACTTCTTTGTATTTTTTCTGAGTTGCCCGTCCCTTCTTCCACAGGAGGTAGGTTCTCTTCTTCTCCTGGAGTCTGAAGAATAGTTCCCTATTCATCCACGCCGGTCTTCTTCCCCACTGGCTCATTTTGCGGCTCAGGGGGACAGCCTGCTCCTGGGCCTTTAAGACTTCCTTCTTGAAGAGTGACCAGCCGTCTTGGACCCCTTTACTCTCTAAGACTGAATTCCAGGGGACTCCACCTACTAGTCTTCTGAGCAATTCAAAATCTGCCCTCCGGAAGTCCAACGTAGCGGTTTTGCTGTTCCCCCTCTTGGCTCCACCAAGAATTGAGAACTCTACCATTTCATGGTCACTCTGTCCAAGACTGCCCCCGACCTCCACATCTCCCACCAGACCTTCTCTGTTTGTGAACAGCAGGTCTAGTGGGGCAGCTCCTCTCATAGGCTCTCTCACCAGCTGCATCAGGAAGTTATTCTCCATATACTCCAGAAACCTCCTAGACTGCTTCTTCTGCGCTATGTTGTATTCCCAGCGTATGTTGTGGAAGCTGAAGTCCCCCATGAGGACAAGGGCTGGCAATCGCACAGCTTCTGCCAGCTGCTTGTAGAACACCTCATCTGTCTCTTCATCCCGGTTTGGCGGTCTATAACAGACGCCCACCAGGATGTCTGCTTTGTCAGCCATTCCCCTGATCTTTAGCCATAGGGATTCAACCTTACCATCCCCAGCCTCAATCTCAGTAACATCAAAGCACTCTCTAACATACAGAGCCACACCGCCACCCCTTCTTCCTTGCCTATCCTTCCTGAAGAGCTTGTAGCCATCCATTGCAGCACTCCAGTCACAAGAGCAGTCCCACCCAGCTTGCCTGCCGCACAATGGCTTCCAACTCTTCTTGTTTGTTGCCCATGCTGCATGCACTGGTGTAGAAGCACTTCAGCTGAGCCCCTCGCCTCACCCCTAATCCCATTACTGCCCCCTCAGGCTCATCTCTAGTGGGCCTGGTTTTATCCCCTTCCCCCTTCATATCTAGTTTAAAGCCCTCTCTACAAGTCCCGCCAGTTCCTGGGCAAGGATCTGTTTCCCCCTTTGAGACAGGTGATAACCATCGGCAGACCTCAGGCCAGGTGCTGAGTAAACCACCCCATGATCAAAGAACCCAAAATTCTTGTGTTTGCACCAGCCTCTCAGCCATGTGTTTATAAGACAGGTTTTCCTGGTTGTGTCCTTCCCTGCCACTGTAGAAATACAGGCAAATACTACTTGTATGCCTGCTCCATCAACTAACCTCCCCAGTCTCCTAAAATCATTTTTTATAGTCCTCAGGCTTCTGTCAGTGACCTCATCACTGCCAGCCTGAACTATCAATAAAGGATAATAATCAGAGAGGCGGATCAGACTGGGAAGTTTTCTAGAAATATCCCTGACCCAGGCCCCAGGGAGGCAGCACACCTCCCTATGGATAGGGTCAGGCCAACATGTTGGGCCCTCTGTTCCTCTCAGAAGGGAGTCACCTATGACTATCACCCTCCTTTCTTTACTGGAGGAGGCAGTCTTCAAGCGTGGAGCTGACCGCCTGTCACGGTTTTGTGATTTTGGTTTTTCAGTATTCCACATCATAACATCATGTAGTGCATTGGGAGTTAAAGTGTTAACACTGTAATCCGGCTACCTGTCCCTACATGTCACGGAGGGACAGGCTGGGGGTGGTGCTTCTTCTTGGATTCCCAACGAAGAGGCAAGTGCTCCGATAACTCTCTCTCTCCACTTTGTTTGATTTATCCGTCTCAATTAGATTGTATTATATTATATTATAGTTAGTAAAATAAGTTTACCTCCCTAGAGGTCTGTTCGTTTTCTTTCCTTTCCTTTTCCCTTCCCCTTCCTCTTTGGGGGGGGCTGGGAAGGAGGCCCTTGGGCCCACTGTCCCTGTCACAGGCATAGACTGGTCCAGGTAACCCCATGACACCGCCTCTCTTTAGACAAGTTTGGAGGCAGTCCTCCCACCTCATCCTCACTCACCTCTCCCTCCAGTTTCAGGGCTTCAAACCTATTACACAGAGGCACCTGGGGAACCGAGGTAGGTCAGGATGGGGGTTGCCTGCATCGCTGAGCTGGGACCTCCTGCCATTCCTCCACTCCTCTCAAGTTGGCTCTCTCTGCTCGACTATGGCAAGGGAGAGGGTCCACTACAGTTTGGGGGGGTGCAATCTCTGTGTCTTTCTCACAGAGAGTCACTCCACCAATCAATCTCCCACTTGCACTCTCTGATGGTGCTTAATCTCTCTACCTCCTCCCTAAGCTCCACCACCAGGCCGAGCAGCTCGTCCACCTGCTCACACCTCGTCCACCTGCTCGCACCTCACACAGGTGGTATCCTTCCCATCCTCCCCTGGCAGGAGCAGGCTCAGGCACTCCCTGCAGCCAGAGACCTAAACCACAACATTTCTGGGCAGGCCCTCTGTCTAGGTCGCAACAGTCTTCTTGGGGCAAGCCCGCTGTCTGGTAGAGACCATGTTTGAACCTGTGGTCTCAGGGTCTGTCAGTAGGAGAGCTGATCTCCTGAGCAAAGACAAAAGCACTCACCTGTCCAGCCACAAGACCCACCTCCCACATCTGCTGCTGCAGTATTGTGTGGGCAGTGTGGGCTGTGCTCAAACTCTGACTTCCCTCCCTGTTGTCAGTGGACAGTAACACCCTTTTCTCACCTAGCGCATTATGTGGGTGGAAGCTAGCCTCTGCCCTCCTGAGGGCTGCTTTTAGCCTCACAGCAAAGGGTCAAGGTCAAACTCAAGAGATTAAGAGATTAAGAGTGGGCAGTGCCAGCTCCACCCCTGCTGGCTCAGCAGCCCACCCACAAGCTGCCAGCCCCCTGGCACCGGCACAGTGCTTTTGCTGGCTTCAGAAAAGCCCTAAAAAGAGCTTTTGGTTGGCCTTTTTGCTTTAGGTCCCTTACCCAGTGCAGTCTTACCTGCCCTGAAGCTGCTCTCCGCAGCAAAATTTAAAACCATTTCCCCTTGTCCTGTCATTATTTACCCTTGTAAAGTGTTGACTCCCCTCCTATTTGTAGGCTTCCTTTAGGTACTGGAAGGCTGCAATGAGGTCACCCCATAGCCTTCTCTTCTCCAGGCTGAACAAGCCCAGCCCAGCTCCCTCAGCCTATCTTTATAGGGGAGGCGCACCAGACGTCTGATCATCTTTGTGGTCCTCCTCTGGATCTTTTCCAAAAGGTCCTTGTCTTTCTTGTACTGGGGGCCCCAGACCTGGACACAGTACTCCAGATGGGGCCTCGCAAGGGCAGAGTAGAGAGGAACAATCACCTCCCTGTCCCTGCTGGCCACCCCTCTTCTGAGGGAGCCCAGGATACCTTTTGCTTTTCGAGCTGCAAGAACACACTGCTGGCTCATATTAAGTTTTTCATCCACCGGGACCCCCAGGTCCTTCTCTGCAGCGCTACTCTCAAGGATTGCTCCTCCCAGTCTGTATATATGCCTGGGATTCCTTTGGCCCAAGTGCCAAGAATAAGTAAATAAATAAATAAATAAAAGTGAAAGGGTTTTAAACTAAAATAAGATAGGTACAGATTATATCTAGGGAAGAATGTCTTCTCAGTGACAGTGATGAAGCACTGGAGCAGGCTGCCCAGAGAAGTGGATGCTCCATCCCTGGAAATGTTCAAGGCCAGGTTGGATGGGGCTTTGTACAATTTAATTTAGTGAAAAGTGTTCCTGTGCTTGCCAAAGCAGTAGATCTAGGTGATATCTAAGGTCCCTATCAGTGATTCTGCAGAGTTGTTTCACTGTATGAAACAGTAATATAGTTTCTGAATATTACAATTTTTTTATTTATTTTTCCATGGCAGCAGAAGCATCTCACTGTTATTCACAGATACCATAACCCTGATATTGAAGAATGTCTGACTTGAGGGAGAAGTTCTATATATTCTCTATTTCTTCTTCCTCTTCTCTAAAAAGACAAATACTATTCTGCTTTATGCATTTGCATATATGCTGTACTGTAAATTTTGCTAAATGGTAAAGTGAGTCTAGTTTCCAGTTTGGGGCCTTCTACGAAGGAATGATCAGTAAACAAAAGTAGAGCAACTGATGTCATCTGTACTTCTGCAAGTCTTTTAACATGATCCCACATCACATCCTTATCTCTAATCTGGAAAGATTTGGATGTGAAGGATAGACTATTGAGCTGATAAGAAATTGATTGGACTTTCATGTGTTCTTATTGTCAGACAATCTTTTACACAGTGCCTTCCTTCAGCCCTGATTCATTTTATATGTTCTCATCAATGTGTTTAAGCTAAATTCCATTGAAGAATATTAATTCATTCATGCAAGCACGTGAATTTAAAAACAGTGAAACATGATACTATGATGAGTCCATCTACAAGTATGAGGGAAGACCATGAAATATCCTGTTTTGTCTTCTATTTTTTAAGGTGGAAGGAAGCATTTTTCTTTCTGCATATACTTGTAGTGTTTAATAATGCTTTCCTACTCTTATTCCTTTTATGCCTGTCACATAGGTCACATGCCATTGAGAAATCTGATTCCTTAAAATTCAAAGCTTAAATATAAAAACTGAGTCTTTCATGTTCACACCTAGCAAAATTTCAGAGGAATATTGCACTCATCTGTGTGGGAAATGTACGCATACGGACACAAGTATTTGAAGTAGAGACTCACAAGAACAGAGTCGATTGATTCTTTCCAATAGAGAATATGGAAAATACAGTTTGAGTTATGATACTGATATATATACTCCTGTCTGCCTATTTCAGGCAGACAAACCAGAAAAGGATATAAAACTTGAAATTTTTTTATGAGATGAAAAATTTATAAAGAACTGATTCAACAATTTCAGGTTGACATCTGTTTTTATAATGTTTACTACTCTCAGTAAAATATTTGTATACGAGCAGTTCAATGTTACGTTTACTAATAATAATGTATTTTGTATATGTATATGATTCACTTTTTTTTTTTTTTTTTTCCCCCTCCCATATCTAAACAGTGATCTTGAGCCCAACCAGATAGCAGAACTAATCTTATCAGATGTGAGGAAAGGAGTACTCACAACAGCGGTATTATCAACTTTCCAGGAAATTTCTAAGAAAATTCGGAGTGGTTGAAATCTCATTGTTAGAGAAAGTAGATGAATTTTTGACCAGTCCTACTCTAAATATGACTTCACTCGCCATATGTTAGCTCAAGCTTTGCTGTCACTAATTCCATTGCGAAGTAATTGCGAAGTTTCTCAAATACTTTAAGTACGTTACACCCACCTATAAACATGCTGACCTATGAAATGATACATTCTGTTTTCCAAGCTTTGTAACTTAGTCTTTGATTCTTCAAGGGCATGCTAAGCAATGCTACCACAAGCTGTTTCAAGTCTTCATTCCAGAACACACACATATTTGCATTTGCCTACTGGTTCAAGTTAGTCTACTTGAACATAAAATTTTAAATATGAAGACCAACTCAGCTGATAATGTCACAAAAGGATTTATTTTTAATGCTATAATTTTCAAAGCTTCAGTCTGGAGCTATGATAGTAAAATAACAAATTTATAAAACAAAGACTTTAACTATATTGCTCACACTAACTTTGATCAAAATGTGTCTAAAAAAACCTTAAGCAGAACAAAATTAAACTGTAATTGCATTCACTGCTAGGAAGAAAATCTGCCACACATGCAAAGATGACAATTCCCTGTTTACCATAGTGAAAGTCAAGAATTTTCCAAGAATAGTACATATATGCTGAATCTGTATTAAAATCGTATTCTTTCAGACCTACAGTCTGGAATGTCTCGTGAAGGTTTTTTGGTTTTGTTTTTGTTTTTTACATAATTGGCAGAAGAAAATTGATTTTTTTTTTTTCTGGTTTAACTGTAATAAAAGGCATTGAGAGAACTATATAGACTTATAATATCAGAAAATAAATATTTTTTATCCTAGAGATCTGTGCAAATATCCAAGGACTGCAGTATTTTCAGAAACTTTAACGTCATTACATTTTTAACATGTTAACAAAGAATGAAAAAGAATTTAGATAAAATGAAAATGTTATACTTATCAATACTTTTACAAATCTTCTTTTCATGCTTCCTGCTTGTGTTTGATTTGATATGTAAATAAAATCAGCAGTATTCTTGGAATATGGAATATGTGTCTGCAGCTTGCAGAGTGTATTCATTGTACAGTTTAAAATTGGCAAGAATGTTTTCTTTCTAAATCTATTTACAACTCTTCAGAATGGATTTTCATAGTTCATTTGTCAACAGTAGTAAATTTCTTTCAAATCCATAGTTGCTGCTGAAAACAACCTTTTTAATTCCTTAACAATAATTTTGAAACAGAGATATTATGATCATTATCAGGCATTATTATGCTAATCTGTTTTTACTTCTACCTGTTATAGGCTAAGGCTGATCATGAAGCAAAATGCTTTCTCAGAAATAAGGCAACTTAAAGTTAGCAAAGGTATTCGTATGAAAATAAGAAAAATAGTGCTTATTATACAATTTGAAGATTTTCTGCTACAAGGACATAGGCAGGTGTCCCTACCTGGAAGAGTGTTGGAACTGCATGATTCTATGATTCTATGATCATGCAAAGGGAAAGACAAGCAATGTAGCAGCACTTTTCTTTGGAAAAATATATATTTTTTTACCTACAGTGAGGAATTTGGTATCCCATATTAATTATTATTTCTCCACTTGACATAGTTGTGAGGGGCCTTGCCAGGCTACGTGAAGCAGGTTTTCCTGGAAAACAACTCATCTAGTTAAGTAGAAAAGATATTATACGGATATCAAAGATAGACTTCTATTTGCAAACTATTTAATTAGCTATCCTATGAAAGACTTCTGTTCCCTCTATTTCATGGAAAGAAAATTTAATTTATACTAAGAATTCTAAATTTTCTTCACATATTTTAGAAAAATCCCTGCCCTCTCATCCCAAATAGTATATCTAAAAACAAACAAACAAACAAAGCAAAGAAAAAAACAAAAAAAAACATGCCTTGCTATTTTTCTACTTAATACAGACTAAAGAGAGTGTTGGAATGCACTATTTCATTTAAGAGAGTATGACTGCATTTTTATGACAACAGATGAGGAACTATTCACATGCTTATACTGAATATGTCGCTTGTACGTAGGTTGCTCTGAAAGTTATGCCTCCTGTTTATTTCCATAGAAACTACAACAGATACAAAAAACACAATTACACTATTTGATAGAGCAAATTCTCAGCTAGAAAACACTATTTTTCAAAATAATAAGCACCATTAGCTATGCATTTTCAACAGTGATGAACAAGAACTTGCATGCCATACTAATAAAAATCTGCACCAGTGGAGGTGAACTGATGTTCACCACTGTCAATGTTATCACTGCTGAAACACATGAAATGCGTCACCTACTACCTCACTGTGCTAACATCCACTGTTTGGTCTCCATAAATGTTCAGCAAATGTCAGTGAATATAAACGGGTTCAATTTTCTTTGTGCATGGAGGAATTCAATTACACAACTTTGCTTCATGCACACTTCCATGTCAGATGCCGTTTTCATAGAATCAAAGAATCATGAAAGTTAGAAAGGATCTCTAGGGCCATCTAGTCCAATCTTCACACCATCACCACCATGCCTATTAAACTATGTCCCTAAGTTCCACATATCCTCTGTTCTTGAAAATCTCCAGGGATAATGATTCTGCCACTTCCAATGGGTAACCTGTTCCAGCACATTACCACTCTTTCTGAGAAGAAATGTTTCCTAATATGCAACCTGAACTTCCCCCGGTGCAATTTAAGGGCATTACCTCTAGTCCTATCGCTAGTTAACTGGGAGAAGAGGCTGATCCCAGACCACTACAACCTCCTTTCTGGTAGTTGTAGAAAGCAATAAGGTCTCTCTGCCTCTTTGCTGCTATCTGTTGTATGGCAAAAAAATGTAATGGAATATTAGCTGGAAGGTTCAACAACTACTGCCATACCACAACATCCACTTCTGATGTTGTAGATTGACATAATATAGTAGGGTGCGTTATTTTCGGAGCAGCCCTTTTATTTTCTCTATAGTATTTTTAAATCTACAGCAGTTGTGTTTTAAAACTACAATCTATTTTATATTTCACAGATGAAATTGACTTTGTGATAGAATATCTGAGATTATGTTTTTAGTGAATTTCCAGGTGTTTGCACTTCTTTATTGTATACTCCATATGTTGTATGATTTTTTAAATAATTGTGTTGCTGACTCATTAGAAACAGAACTGGCAGGGTTGATATGGTCTGTCCTTGTTGTAGATCAAGAAAACATAAGGAATTTAAAGTTACTTATTAACATATATAGTACATTAGAAGTAACACAGGATTTTTGAACTGACTTTTTAAAAGTAGAGTATAATTTTGAATAAGTCAGAATCATATATGAAGTATGTTCTCTCTGATGCAAAGGCAGTCATGGCAGTGTTCATTAAAAATAAGAAAATAAGTATTTATGGAGATCTTGGAAGGGGTACTGCTTCCATAGGAATTAAGCCCAAAATAACTATTCTGGTCACTGTTGTTGGAAGTCCTTGTTTTGAACAGAGACATATTGCAAGGGTCTCTGAAACACCACCTTCAGCTGGACAAGGAGACACTCTTCAAAACACTGTTTTGCACAGTTCTTGTAGTCTATCCAGACCCAGCACTTGAATAATTCCTTGCTCTTTCTGGACCTATACATATAAATTATCAATTAAATAAATACATAGGAAAGCATCACTATGGCTACTTCTTTTTTTTTTACCTTTTATAGTCTGAATAAAATTTAATTACCTCTGTAGCATGAATTAACTCTGGAAGTCTTAGGGACTCGTCACCCATGTTGTTAATCAACATTTTTAAGCGTACAAATTGGGCTAGAAGCAGCAGGAGTTGCTTCAGACAATTTCTTGACCTGTCCAAAATCTTACCTGGAGTGCTACTCTAGTAATCAGTCAAAAACCTAAGTCTAAAGGTTCAGTTAATTATCTAGTTTCAAGTCAAGACACTTTCTCATATGAATCATAGAATCATAGAATTGTAGAATCACTCAGGTTGGAAAAGACCTCAAAGATCATCAAGTTCAACCACAACCTAACCATACTACCCTAACTCTAACAACCCTCCACTAAATCACGACCCTGAGCACCACACCCAGTTTTTAAGCACATTCAGGGATGGTGACTCAACCACCTCTCTGGGGAGCCTATTCCAGTGCTTAACAACTCTTTCTGTAGAGAAGTTTTTCCTGATATCCAGCCTAAACATACCCTGGCGCAACTTAAGGCCATTTCCCCTCGTCCTGTCACCTGTCACCAGTGAGAAGAGACCAACCCCGCTCTCACTGTAAGCACCTTTCAGGTATTGGAAGAGAGCATAAGAGCTCCCCTCAGCCTCCTTTTCCCCAGACTAAACAGCCCCATCCATCATCTCATCTATGCAAGTGACTATCAAAGGAGTTCCTGGACCAAGCAAGGAACTATTGACTCAGTTGCAATGTGTGTGTAGACATGAAAGGCCTAGCTATCTACCTGTACCACACAGCATACTTGATTCTGTATTTACAGTTCACTTATAATAAGACTTATAGCTCTTGCCCCCATGTAGACCATTCCTTAATAAATGCTGCTTTTTCTGTTTACACTACTATGAGAAGTCCACTGAGTGATATGCTGTCTTTTCCCAGCAGAGTTCCTGTTTTGGTCCTGGTTTCCGTCAGTATTGCTGGTTCCTCCCCTCACGCACCCTCCTCTCCCTTCTTCTGTTTCAAGCTCATCCACACCTGGAGAGGTACAGCTACAAATCTGTGATTACTGGAGAAAGGCAGAACTACCTGCAGGGCTCAGCCTGTGGGTAAGATATCAGGATGCCCATCTTTCCCATTCCTAGCACTTATGAGGGAGAAGAGCAGAGAGAAGTAAAAGAAGAAACATACACCTGAGACTAGTGATAAGAAAAAGCATCTGCAGCAGCCTGTAACTGTCATAATCAAATTGCTCTTAGCACAGGCTTAACTGTACTGGTTTTCAGTGGATAAGAAGGTGGCAAAAGCAGAAATAGATAGTGGACAAGAGACAAGAGTAACAAAGAACAGATAAATATTTCCATAAAAGCATGGGAATGTCAGAAGACCTTTTTGACCTTTTTTTTTTTTTCCCTAAAATAAATGCTTTATTCAGAATTAATTTGCACAGTGCTATTTAGACAAATATTATTTCTGATCAACTTTTGGGAAAATACAATACATTTCTGAAAGACCAAAAAGAGAAAAAGGTCTTTGAATACATTTTTTTTAAAATTATTTTATACTTCAGGATATATTAGAAGCTTGAAAATTTGATTAATTATGGATGTAGGCAAAAATTTCATTATCCACAACTGGAAGACTCTGGTGTGCTTAATGATATTTTTTTTTCAAAACTGTTGTTATCTAAAAAATGTCTGTAATCTAAGTTTATGAAATGTTGCATATTATGTACTACTTAATGAGGAACTGAGCTCCAAAACACATTCTGTAAGATGATTATAGGTGTGAGCTTTCTCTTAAAGTAAATTTGATAGCACATTCTGAATGTTTGCGCATATACAAATTCATTTACTGATGCAAAGTTCATGCATTCTGTTATTTAGAAAAAGAAAGATAAGAAAGATATATTTCTGTTTGTATAATTAAACAAAATTAAATTAATTGAAAACAAATTCACTATAAAATATTCTGACCTAAAAAATTTTCAACTTTTCTATATATATTGATTTTATTTCCAAATTATTTATAGAACTGCCAAAAACAAGTTGTGGCTTTAATGAATGAGCACTGAGCTGGGAAGTACAATGTTTATCTGAGCTTGAAGAACACAAGCTCCTCTCTTTAATCTCTAACATTTGGATTCACTGGGAAAAAACAAACAAACAAACAAACAACAACAACAAAAAAAACCAGTAAATTGCATTTTATGAAATTTTCATACAATTTATGTTGTTATCTCTGTAAGGCACTGCTCCACAGAATGCAGCATGCAGGCAAAAACTTAGTGACAAATGCAAATCTCAAGGAGTTTTTACTATTTATTTCCAAGTCCCACAGGAATTTTACTGGAATCTACCTCTGAAATGCTGTGAGTAGTATGAATTAACCCCTTTGGCCTCTACCAAACTTATTCCAAAGAGAAAAACTCATCCCTCATTCTAAAATAGATCACTCTTTAAGCCTATAGATTATTCTTTAAGCCTGTGCTGTCCTAAAAATCTCTATACTATGTTTATTCTGCAAGGAAAGGAGTGAGACAGTTATTGGGAACAAAAAGCTCTAAAATATTCAGATTCGTCTTCAACTCTGACAGCTTCAACTGACAGAGAAGTCTACTGAAGATTCTACCAGATCCTGTTTGTCTATGGCTGGCCAATAAATCTCCTGGTAGAGATAAATGAACCGTTTTCTCTGTCTTTTTTTCATAGGGTGGATTCCAGAAAGTTTGATTGGAGATAGCAGGTGACATTGTTTTCTATCTGATAATAAGTAGCTGGAGCTTAAAATGCATAACTTTGATTTGCTGAAAAAAGTGTGAACATAATTGTTTAACATTTCAAGGTGTATTCTAATACAAGGATAGAAATGGAGATTATCTACTGTGGGCTGTGTGCTTAGCTTTAATTTATAACACTTGTTATAATCAACAGTCAATTACTGAATGTGCTATGGAGGCTGGTTTATGTTAAATTAAACACAAAGAAGAGACATAATTCATATGGATATCCATCTGTGTTAATCATCTTTCTGAGAGAAAGAAATTGGCTCAGTAGTGAAGAATCAGGATAAAACATGAATTAGGTACAGTTCATTCGATGTCTAGGTCAGGAAGACATTAAAAAATAATAATAATAAAAAAAAAAAATTATAAGAGCCAATGCTCATCTCAATCAGAATTGCAAAGGATTAGAAACTTGTCAAGTTTTTGGTAAAAGTTCTCTGTTTTTCTGGAAGCCCTATGTATTATTTATTTCAGAAAACAAGGATTAAGGTACAGTCCTATTTTGTTCAATAACCCCTTTCATAGAATCATAGGACAGCTTGTTTGGAGGGGACCATAAAGATCAGACAGTTCCAACCTACCTGCCATGGTAAGGGCTGCCAGCCACTAGATCATGTTGCACTGGACCCCATCCAGCCTGGCCTTAAACATCTCCAGTGATGAGGCATCCACAACTTGTCTGGACATCTTCCAGTGCCTCATCCCCCTCTGAATATTTCCTCCTAACATCTAATCTAAATCTCCCTCTTTTAGTTTAAAAAATGTTCCCCCTTGTCCTATCACTATCTACCCATGCAAAATGTTGATTTCTCTCTTGTTTATAAGTTCACCTTAAATTCTGGAAGGCTACTATGAGATGTTCCCGGTGTCTTCTCTTCACTGGACTGAACAAGACTAGCTCTCAGCCTGTGTTCGTAGGAGAGATTCTTAAGTCCTCTGATCATCTCCATTGCCCTCCTCTGAACCTATTCCAACAGCCTCACAACTGTCTTGTGTTGAGGGCCCCAGACATGGATGCAGTTCTCCAGATGGGCCCTCGTAAGGGCAGAGTAAAGGAAGGCAGTCAGTTCCCTCACCATGCTGGCCATCTCTCTTTTGATGCAGCCTACGATACTGTTGGCCTTCTAGGCTGCAAGTGCACACTACTGGCTCATGTTAAGTTTTTCACCAACCAGGACTCCCAGGTCTTTCTCTGTAGGGCTGCTCTCAGTGAGTTCTCCCCATCTGTATACACATCTGGGACTGCCCTTACTCAAGTGCAACACCTTGCACTTGGCCTTGTTAAACCTCATTACGTTCACATAGGTTCACTTCTGAAGGTTGTTCAGGTCCTCTGGATGGCATCTCTTCTTTCTGCCATAGCAACTGCACCACTCAGCTTGGTGTTGTCCACAAACTTGCCAAGGGAGCACTTGATCCCATCAGCTATGTAATTGATAAAGAAATTAAAGATTATCAGTCCCAAGACAGACCCCTGGGGGAATACAGGCCTCCAACTGGATAAAGAGCTGCTGACCACAAACCTCTGGCTGTGATCATCCAGACAGTTCTTTATCCAACAAAGTGCTCACTCTTTGAATCAGTATATCTCCAATTTAAAGATAAGGGTGTGGTGTGGGGTCACATCAAAATTCTTGCAGAAGTCCAGGTAGACTACATCTGTTGCCTTTCCTTGATCTGTCATAAAAGGCTGTTATATTGGTCAGGCATGATCTGCCGATCCACCCTTGGTGAATCTGTGCTTACTGTCTCAAATTATCAAATTACCTGCTCGTCCCTCATGTACCTTAACATAGCTTCCAGGAGGATTTCTTCCATGATCTTTGGAAGCACAGACATGAAACTCACCTGTCTGTAGTTCCCTGAGTCTTTCTTTCTCTCTTTCTTAAAAATGGGAATGATATTTCCCTTTTTCTAGTCACCAGAGACTTCAGATGATGTCCATGACTTTTCAAATATGATGGAGAATATCCTGGTAGCTATACCAGCCAGTTTGTTCAGGACCCTGAGATACATGTAATTGGGCCCCATAAACTTGTACACATTCAGTCTCATGAGGCAGTCTTGCACTTGCTCCGCTCTTACAGTGGGGACGATTTTGCTCCTCTAGCTCCTACCTAAAGGTTCAGGGATGTGAGGTTTGGGGATGTGAGAGACACGAGAAGACTGGCTGCCAATGAAGACTGAGGCAAATAACCTGTTTTGTAACTCAACCTTCTCCATGTCTGAGGTAGCCAGTTTTCTCTTCTCATTTGTCAGTGGGGATATACTCTCTTTGGCCTATCTATTCTGACAAATGTCCCTGTAGAATCCATTGTTATTTTTCACATCCTTTTCCAATTTCAGTTCCATGTGCATCTTGGCTTTCCTTATCTTATATATGCATGTCTGTGTAGCATCCCTCTGTTCTTCCCAGGTCACACATCCTTTCCTCTGTCTGTACATGTGCCTTTCACAGGCTTCCACTGTCTGTATATGTCCTTCTTATCCTTCAGCTTGACCAGTAAGTCCTTGATCAGCCATGCCAGTTACTGCCTCCTCCACTTGTTCTTCTACACTTTGGGACAGAGACCTCTTGTGCTCTCAGAAAGGCCTCCTTAAAGAGCTGCTAGTTCTGCAGGAGATAGTGGAACTGGCCGTGGTGCACATCAACTCTCATCCAAATGTGCAGCAGTGAAGTGGCTAGAGCACACATTTGAAAACACTCACAAACTCTGCCATTTAGAAGTCCTGTGAGGAATCTGTCTATCCTATTATGTTGGGTGCAGATACCCAGGTGTTTGCAGTGCATGGGTTGCAGCCTCAGTGAGGAGGCCAGATACAGCCGGTTTCATTAGGCTTCAATGGTCTCACTGCAGGGTATGACTGAGCCCATCACTAGAGCTTGTGTTGCTTCTGTGAAAAAAAAAAAGTATTTAAGGAAAGAAAACACTGGAGTGCACCGCAGATGAAGAAACATTCTCCAGCTCTTTAAAAAGAAATGGTTCTTGCCTACACTTGGAAATTTTGAGATACACACATATAAGCTTCTAGGAAGGTATGATTAGGACATCGACTCTGTGCAATTGTTTATACTGGTTTGTGTTCTAATAAAGCAAGTGTCTGTCTCAAAATTATTAAATAGTGAAATTAAATCTGCATGTTCTTAACTTCACAGTTTTTATTTTGCTGTGTTTGTTTTCATTTTCTTACATCTTCATGTTTTGTTATAAGAAAAATTGAATGTGCTGGACCATATTCCTTTTTCATAGTTTGTTGCATAAAGAAAGATGAATCATATCTGTCTGAATTGAGTGCTTCTTTGAGATAAAGGTCACGATTTGCTCTATAGAAAAAGAACTCTCTTTTTCCCTGAAATTCAGTTTCTTAAACTTGATGACCATGAAAGACTGATTTATATTGCTACGGTAGAGTAGCTTAATGTTGTACTTGGATTTGAAAAAAAAAAAAAAACAAAAACAAAAAAAAGCATGCTTTCAGTATGCAGCAGAACAAATTAAGAAAAAAACCTTGAAGTTGAGATAGAAATAGTTCTGAAAAAGCTCATGATTTTAGTGAAAGAAATTCATCTGTATCTCAGTGGAATACAATGCAGTATAGCCTACTTTAAGTGACATCAGGCAAAGCTGTTTGTCAGGCTGAATGAAGAAGAAACATTTCGTTGAGACTAGTTTCTAGTTTACTAATCTTCATGCTGCAGCTATTCACATGTGGTTTTGGTGGCATTAAGAATTTACTTTTCTTTTTACAAAACAGAAACTAGGGATGATTTCTGTTTCTGTCTTTAGAAGAGGTGCCTCAGAACCTAGCCATGAGAATATGTAAATGCAATAACCACTGTGAATTCAGTCTTCTGAAATAACAGGAGCTTTGTATTGAAACACTAAATTCTGTAATAAGATCTACCTCATGTTGAATTTGTCAGGAAGAGAAATAATGAAATAAAATAAAATGAAATAAATAAAAACAAAACAAAACAAAACAAAAAAGTAGTCTAAGTTAAACTTGACCTCAGATTAGAACAATGTAGGTCAGCTGCTGAGAGGGGATTATGAGTTCTGTGCAGGATGATTATATGTTCTTGTACCATGTACTATATATGGCCTAAAAAACATTCAGCCACAGAAGTATGTGTGGTGGTTTAACAGTGGTAGACAGCTGTGTACCATACAGCTGTTCTCAAACTCCCCATCCCCAAGTTAATAACAGATTAGATAAGTGAGAAACACCTTTCCCACACCTGCCTTCTACCTCTTGCCTCCAGGTAGCACAGGGGAATGGAGAATGGGAGAAGGTCAGTTCAAAATGCTTCATCTCTGCTTTTCTTTCATCATCAATCTCTTCTTCTGTTTCTCCTTCAGTCCTTCACATGTTGCTCCAAAGTGGAGCCGGACAATCAGATCCACTGCAGGCTCTCCATGGGCTGCAGCCTTCTTCAGGCCACATCCACCTGCACCATATGCTCCTCCACACTTCTCATTGATGCAGTTTTGTATTAAATGGCAATAAATTACATCAGTATTCCCCAAGCTCAGTTTCTTTTGCCTATGACTGTAACTGATGAGTGCTCTCCCTGTCCTTATCTCAACCCACGAGCTTTGTCTTCACTGTATTTTCTCCCCATTCTGTCTTGATAAGAAGGGAGATAGCAACTGTGCTGTGTGATACTCAGCTGCTGATAAGTGTTAAACCACTACAAAACAAAATTTAAGATTAAGATATTTTAGTTTGTTGACTAACTGTTGAAATGACAAAAATTGCCATGGATGAGTAAAATGCTTGAAATATCCACTTTTTTT
>JACDJE010000439.1:33509-88107 GCA_016647715.1 Pavo muticus
TTTTTTTTTTTTTTTCTTTTTTTTCCCCTAGAAAAGAAATATGAACAAAGTCTTCTGGCTGTTCCATTTCCACTCATGCCTTGAACTAGGGTGCACAGTCATGGAAATTCATTAACTGAGCATGTTGAACCTCAAAAGATGTTACAGTTCACTGAAACTTTGGGATGAAAGTTTAGGTTACTTCCTTTTTGTTTTTAGAACTGGTTCACCTATCCATAGGTCCGACACAGTGTATCCGGAAAAGGCTGGAAAAGATTTAACAGCCTCATTCCCACTTCATGAAAAACAAACAAACAAACAAACAAAAGAAAAGAAATCTAGAGCAAATAAGTGTTTCAAGATATGCTTCAAACAACAAGATACTTCACAGAATAATTAAAAATATAAGAATGGATTTAAGCTAAGCTAGAGACCCATTTAACCTTAGCTGTATGTTTATGGAAGTTCAGAATAGCACTTCCACCAGCATGTAACATTTTTTGGCAAGTTCCTACTGAAAACCTTTCTGAGCAATTTACATTCATATCATAGTGTTTAATACACCTTGCCAGATATTTCTCCTATTAATTTGTCTAATGTAGTTTTTGATCCCACTTGAACTTAGAACCATAGAATCAGAGAATCATAGAATGGCTTGGGTTGGAATGGACCTCAAGGATCACAAAGCTTCAGCCCCCCCACCTCCTTCCCCCCTTCCCCCCGCAGGCAGGGCCACCAACCTCCATATCTAATATTAGACCAGGCTGCCCAGGGCCCCATCTAACCTGGCCTTGAACACCTCCAGGGACAGGGCATCCACAGCCTCTCTGGGCAGCCTGTTCCAGCACCTCACCACTCTCTCTGTGAAGAACTTCCCCCTGACATCCAACCTAAATCATCCCTCCTTCAACTTAAAACCGTTTCCATTTGTCCTGGTATTGTCTACCCTTTCAAAGAGTTGACTCTCCTCCTTTTGGCACCCAAAATAATCTGTAGCAATGAGTGCCATAATTAAATGAAATTCTGTGAACACTACTTCCATCATTTTGTTTTAAACCTTAATCTTATTTTACTGCCTCTACTTTTTTGTGTTATCAGAAATAGTGAATAATGGTTTAATATTTATCTGTTTCATGCCATGCATTATTTTATATACTTTGATCATATCCCACCACCTGTTCTTTTTTTGAATCTGAGTCTTGTTCTATTTAATTTCTTTTTCGTCATTTTACATCTCTTAGCATTCTTCTTCGTATCAATTATAGTCTTCTTGATTGCAAACAAACAGAATTGTTAGACCATATTTGAGATATAAGAATACCACAGATATATTAATATTATAGCATTATTATTTTTTTGTTGCTGTTTTTCTCCATTCTTAATAACATCTAATGTCCAGTTTGCTTTTTCTGACCTCAGGTGAACACTGAGCTGGCTTTTCCAAAGCGTTAAGCAGATGTCTCTCTTGGCTGATTAAAAACAAAATCTAAGCCCATCAAAATGTATATACAGATAAAATTGTATTTTCACATGTGCCTTCATTTGCAATTTTCAACACTGAATTTTTCCAGCATTTTTTGAATTTAGTGAGATTTTTTTTTCAGTTCTTTCAGTCAGATTATGTTCTATTCTTAAAATAATACCATCTTTGTCATGACAATACTCATCCATCAGTTCTATGTTATTCGTTGATAACCTGAGCTGCAGAAACCCTGAAACACCACTTCTGATACCCAATCTAACAGTACCCTTGCGAAACAAAGACAATGTTCATTACAGGTTACTATATGATATATATCTTGATTATTATATGATACATATCTTGATTTCAGTAAAACATTTGACACAGTCTCCCACAGTATCCTCACAGCTAAACTGAAGAAGTGTGGTCTGTACAATCGGGTAGTGAGGTGGATTGTGAACTGGCTGACGGAAAGAAGCCAGAGAGTTGTGGTCAGTGGGATGGAGTCTAGTTGGAAGCCTGTATCTAGTAGAGTCCCTCAGGGATTGGTACTGAGACCAGTGCTATTCAGTATATTAATCAACAACTTGGATGACGGAATAGAGTGCACTGTGAGCAAGTTTGCTGATGACACAAAACTGGGAGGAGTGGCTGACACACTAGAAGGCTGTGCTGCCATCCAGCAAGACCTAGACAGGCTGGAGAGTTGGGCGGGGAGAAATGTAATTAAATACAACAAGGGCAAGTGTAGAGTCTTGTATCTGGGCAACAACAACCCCAGTTACCAGTATAGGTTGGGAACTGACCTGCTGGAGAACAGCATAGGGGAAAGGGACCTGGGCGTCCTGGTGGACAGCAGGATGACCATGAGCCAGCACTAAGCCCTTGTGGCCAAGAAAGCCAATGGCATCCTGGGATGTATTAGAAGGGATGTGGTTAGTAGGTTGAGAGAGGTTCTCCTCCCCCTCTACTCTGCCCTGGTGAGACCGCATCTGGAGTATTGTGTCCAGTTCCGGGCCCCTCAGTTCAAGAAGGACAAGGAATGGCTTTAAAGAGTCCAGCGCAGAGCCACAAAAATGATTAAGGGAGTGGAGCATCTCCCTTACGAGGAAAGGCTGAGGAAGTTGGGTCTCTTTAGCTTGGAGAAGAGGAGACTGAGGGGTGACCTCATTAATGTTTATAAATATGTAAAGGGTGAATGTCAGGAGGATGGAGCCAGGCTCTTCTCAGTGACATCCAGTGATAGCTTGCAATGGTTGCAAGCTGGAACATAGAAGGTTCCACATAAATATGAGAAAAAACTACTTCATGATGAAGGTGACAGAACAGTGGAATAGGATGCCCAGAGAGGTTGTGAAGTCTCCTTCTCTGGAGACAGTCAAAACCCACCTGGATGCATTCCTGTGTGACCTGATCTAGGTGTTCCTTCTCTGGCAGCGGGATTGGACTAGATGATCTTTCAAGGTCCCTTCTAATCCCTGATATTCTGTGATTCTGTGATTCTGTGATAGCAGCCATTCCAGTAAAATTTAAACTCTCTGCTACATGTTGGACTTAGAAAACTTTTAATTTAATTATGATCCAAACATGGTCTTTCTAAAGTAGTCTTTATTGAGTTTAATTATTTTGTCTAGCAATTAAGTAGGCCTTTCCTATACCATCTTTCTAGTATTAGCAATTTCTGGAATCATCACAGTTAGTTAAAGAGAAACAAAGGACTTGGAGCAAATTTTCTAGATCTGGGGACCATAAACTATTAAGATTTATATTTCTCAGAAATTTCATGTGAAGCTTTGACTTTTCAGGAGTGAATACATGTTACTTGTTGGATGGAACCAGTTCTTCCCACAAAAAAAAATGCAATTTAAATCAACATCAGTTTATGCTATTTAATTTTCCATCTAAAATTCAGAAATAATAATTTTCAAATTATATTTAATATCTTCAAATGCTTTGGCTTTTGCTTATCCTTATAGGCCACTGACTCTGAACTTTTGTTATTGTTTTGGGTTAAAAATTGCAGTCTACACAAATTTTGCTTTTGCATTAGTATAAACTAAATTTGCTCAGGCTCAATTAAAATCATTAATGGTGCAGTTTGTAACAGAAAGCTCACAACTCTTTGACTACAGTAGGTCTTTGATATAGTATGCAAATTATTGAATAATATCAAATGATTTCAACATAAAATCCTCAAAGAAATAGAGTTGAGAATTTAACAGTTATATCTCCCTGGTTGTACTTGACATCTAAAATTATTATATTTTCTCTGATAGGTAAAGAAAGAGTTTCTCTTAATCAAGCTAAATTACAGGAAATGAAAGCTTATTGAAAAGAGATGTGAAGCAGAATATTATCTTTTAGCAAGAGCACTATCGTGTGGATGTCTAAATCTGTCTAGTTACCATGATAAATAGTTTGGGGTACATGCATACTCTAATTACTAACAGTTAAATCTGCTGAAATTGAAGTATTGCTCTTGGAAAGAGTAATTACTGTTGAAATGACCCATTTAATAGTGACCTGTGATATCAAAGTATGGATTTAAATTGGTAATTAATGAAAGTCAATTTCCAAAAATGCTAACACAAGAGCTCAATAAAAATGCTAACTACGTCTCAAATACCACAGACAGTTTATTGACATTTTAATACATGTTACTTATGCTAAATACTTTTATACACTCAGAACTAAGGATGAGAGGATAACAATAGGCATATTCCCCAGCTAGCACTTAGGAGATCAGTGGTACATTTAGTGGACTAGTTCACTTTGTAGGTTTTAATCCCGCTTAATACTGGAGGAACATGGCATGATTTTTTTTTTTAAATTGCAATTTCAAAATGAAATATTTTATCTCAGACTGCAGAGAATAAGAATTCTGGTTTAAAAAAAAAAAAGAAAAAGAAAGAAAAAAAATAAGTAGTCCTCATCGGACCATGTTTTTAAAATCCAGGAGATGTGTAAAGTGAGCTTTCTTCTTCATTATTCAGTAGCAAAACTGTTGATGATGGTATAAAGATGAAAGCTGATATATTATCTGTCTGGTTATTTTAATTTCTATATCTAGCAACTAATATGTCAAAGGCTCAAAAACACCTCATAAAATCCTGATTGTGCATGCACAATACAAACTTTTCAAATCAGTTTCAAATTAGAGCCTCTTAGAGAAAATTAGCCCAATTCAGCAAAGTATTACAATGCATGTTTAAATCCATAGGATTAGTAGGCTTTTCTGAATTATACTTTAAAATTATAGCTGTATTTATCTCTAGATAAATCTGCTGTCGTGGAATGCTCATCTGAATCCTGAAATAGGAACATAGCTGCCGATGTCTCCAGTAGGCAGGAAAATAATATTATTTTTCCCTTCTTGTAACTCAGTATATCTTTTCCCAAATTAAACATCAGTTTTAGGCTGGTGATTATATATATATATGTATATGTATATATATATATATATATGTAGTTATATTGTTAAAAATAATTCAATTTTAATAGTTTTTTTTGTTTGTTTTTTGTTTTTCTTTTAGGGAATGGTGTTCATTAAAACTCGATACATCTATAACATACATATATTTTAAAATGATTATTTATGCTGCTAATATCCTATCTGAAGATAACAAAATTTCAGATGGATTTTCAAATTTAAGTGCTTGCACTTATCACTTATTCATGCAGAATACAGTTATGTGTATGCTGAATTGCTGCTGACAACAAAAATCTTGAAATGCAAGACTTGCACAGGAATAAGGACAAGAAAATAATTTAAAAAAATAGGAAGAAGCACTGAGTTTTAGTGGATAGTAAGGCGGCTATGGCTTTGGGTGATAAGAGTTTTTACAATCAATGGACATTTATTAGATTACTCCTTGTCTCTGTACTGTTTGGAATACTGGAGTCTTATTTTTCTATGCCTTATATATTAATAGAATCATACAATCAATATCCTGAGTTGGAAGGGATCCATAAGTAACACAGATTCCAACTCCTTGCTCCACACAGGACTACTCAAAATTTAAAACATATTTCTGAGAGCATTGTCCAAATGCTTCTTGAACTCCAGCAGACTGGTTGCCCCACTGCTCCCCCTCGTGAGGAAGCTATAGACTGGTAATGAGGTCACCCTTCAATCTCCTCTTCTCTAGGCTGAATAAAACAAGTGACTTCAAATGTTTTTCATATATATTGCCCTCTAGACCCTTCACTCTCTAATAGTTTTATGTCTTTCTTATATTGTGGCATCCAAAACTACACACAACTTGAGGTTCAACTGCAGCAGTGCAGAGTGGGACAATCCTTTCTCTCGATCAGCTAGCAGAGCTGGACAACCAGTTTATGGCTGTCCCTTTTGTCTGTCAGCGCACATTCCTGACTCAGATTCATCTTTCTGTCAGCCAGAAACCCAAGATCCCTTTCTACAGGGCTGCCCTCCAGCTTCTCCTTTCCCCATCTGTATGTATAGTCAGGGTTACCCTGTCCCACAGGGCAGAATCCAGCACTTGTTCTTGTTAAATTTCACACTGTTGGTGATTGCTCCACCCTCTAACTAGTCAGTATATCTCTCTGTCCTGTTTCAGCTGGGACAGAGTTGATTTTCTTCATAGTGTTATAAAGAAAATAATATTGATAAAAGCAATGTTCTAGTTGTTGCTGAGTTGTTGCATCAGCTTTCTTGCCTTGATCACCTAAATAGGTAACATTGTCATAAAAGGAGATTAAGTTTGTTAACATCACTTTCTCCCCATAAACTGTTGACTGTGACAAATGACTGTGTTGTCTTTCAAGTGTTTTTCAATAACCCTCAGAATAATAATTTTCTCCATAATTTTACCAGGCACTGGAGTGAGACAGACCTGAAATTACCAGTCTTCTTTCTTCCCCTTATTGAAAACTGGGATAATATTTGCTATCTTCTCATTAACTAGGACTTCTCTGGATTCCCAAGACCATTTAAAAATAATTAAGTGAGGTTTCACAATGACATCAACCAGTTGGGATGAATACCATTGAGTCCCATAGACTCCAGGAGACAGAAGACTGCTGTATAAATTGGGTCTGCTAAGCATACGAGGCCCTCTCTTCTACCTTTTCTAGAGAAAAAAAAAAGTCTCCCTTGTATATCATGGACAAAACAGTCTCAACTCAAATAATTTTTATATAACAAATGGTACAGGAGTTTGAAGTTGTTTCTGCCACTCCTACTCATTTCTTAACTGGCTTTCCTCTGCCCCATTGGTTGGTTTAGAGTGGCCGTCTTTGTAATTTTCAATATGTTTACACACCTGCAATGTGAATTGTTTGTTCTTTCACTGTTTCATTTACTTTCTGACATTCTTGAATGAAAAGTCATCAGCAATGTATGAAGGTTGCTCCAGAAGTAATGCTTCCTATCTTATCATGTTGGCCCATGATATCAGAGGCAGATGATGGTGGTATGGTAGTTGAGGCTGGGACAGAGGCAGATGATGGTGGTATGGTAGTTGAGGCTGAACCTTCCCAGCAATATCTCATTAACATTTTATTGCCCTGTGATAGATGGCAGAAGAGGGGCAGTCTGACCAAATGCAGTCTGACATGAAAGTGCATGTAGAGCAAATGTATGTAATTGAATTCCTCCATGCAGAAAAAGATTGCACTTATTGACATTAACTGATGCTTGCTGAATGTTCTGAATGTTTATGGAAACCAAGCAGTGGATGTGGGCACAGTGAGGTGGTGGGTGATGAATTTCAGCGGTGGCAACAGTGATGTGAAAGACAAACCACGTTTTAGACAGCCATGCACAACTGCCCCACCATGAAATGAAGAATATCTGGTCAACTCGTCCAAGTGAATCAGTTAATGGTGTTGACTTCATTGAAAAATAGTGTTTTGTGGCTGAGAATTTGCTCTATCAAGTAGTGCAATTGCACTCTTTCTATCTGTTGTAATTTTCATGGAAATAAATAGGAAGCATTCGTTACAGATCAACTTACTCTTTTATTTACTGAGCTTCCTGTCAATAATTCTCACAGACAAGAAATGACTATAATAGCTTAAATGTTACTATGAAATTTAAGCAAATACACTGGTCATATTTTAGGTCTTATTTAAAAAAAAAAAACCAACACTTTTTTTTTTTCCTTTTAATTAAGTATTGTAGAGTTCAAAAGAAGCTAACACTTTTGATCTGTTTTGGTTGCTTTTAATTGACAAGAGCCAAATTTTACTTTCTTCAGCTCTCTGCTGGGCTATTTCAAAGGTCAGCTGGCCCCTAACTTTGGGCTTTCTTTCTTGGGAAACTAGGACAAAGCAGAGAACAAAACTGAGTCACTATCTAGTCACGTCAGAACAGAGCTAGGAAGTTAGGAAACACAATATTTGTTCAGTGCTACTGGGATTGGAAAGCTAGAAACTCCACTTAGAGAACAAGTATGAATAATTGTCCTCCATTATTGGATTGCATGATTTGGAATTTTTCTAACTTAATTCCTAGGTAATTTCATTTAAACCATGTGAGTCTCTATTTTCTAATTTATTTGAAACTGGATTGCTTAAAAACCTTTCCTTTCATACATTCAACTTCCATACGCTTATCTTCATAAAGAAAGCTACAGAAGATGGCAGCATCCATTCTAGGAATGCACATAGAACATAATATCTCATATCAGTCCTTTATGTCATCATAATTTTTCTTCTGATTGCTATTCTGTCCTTGTGGTTCATCTAAATATCTTGCATATCTTCTTCACTGACTCATCCATAAAAAGGTGATGGCTTTAGTGATTCTAAATCTCTGACCTTAGAATGGTTGCTACTCTTAATTCAATAAATATTTTGTATCTTCAAGTAGTCAAGTTTCTTTCTCAACTTTTTAACAGTAAAATCACAACAGTTAGATATTTGCTTATCTATGCTCGTGCACTCTCAAAATCTCTGTTCTGTGCTGCCTTAAAACTAGTTTTGTTAGTTGCTGTATTGATATCTGGTGAGTTAACCTCGGTCAGCTGCCATCTAGCCACCCTCTTAGTCTCCACCCTCAACAGGACAGATGGAGATAATAAGATTAAACTCATGAGTAGAGAGAAAGACAGGGATTAAAAACCTGTTAACAAGAGAAAATTAACACATTCCTCCTACTGTACCTCTAAGCTCTTGCTTTCTCCCTGGCTCAGCTTGAATCTTTCACTTCTCTACCTAGGGTGGGGATCCTGTTCCAGTGTGAGCTCTCCATAAACTGCAAAGCATTTAGAAAATATCCACCTCCTCTATTGTGAGTTTCTTCACGGACTGAAGTGAGGATAATGTATTATGATCCTTCTTATGGGTTGTAGGGAGATTTCTGCTCCAATGAGGTGTTTCCATAGGTTAAGGGGAATCTGCTTCAGCACTTGAAGAACCTCTTCCTCTTCTCTGGTCTTGGTGTACAAAGAGCTATTTTTCACTCTTTTTTTTGTTACTCTTCATTCTGCTATGTGGCATTTCTGCCTTTTGTTAAATACATTTCCCCAGAGTGCCACCTTCTTGGGATAATAACATTATATATATATTACTATATGTATAATACATTATATATATATATATATATATAAAAAATATGATGAGAGATCTTAATTTGTGTACAATTTTTTGCATGTTCGTGTACTGTTTTTCAAATTTTGTATCCTACATATGCCACAAAATAATGGTATTACTACTCATTATAATCCATAAGCCACAGGGCTTGTTTTTAAGGCTCTTTTGTTCTATTACATATATGGATACCACAAGCATAAAGGAAGACCCATATTCTATGGTTTTTTTTCAAGCTTAAATAATTATTTATGTAACAAACTAAAAAAATATGTTTGTTTTCCAAAGCACTGGCTGTGTATAATATTTACTCATTCTCAAATGTACCAGTCAAAGGTAGGAATATTCAAAAGTTTTCAAGATTTATTTCACTCTGCTTCTAGCAGATTTTTCCTTCCATTCATGGTGTGTGAATGTTACGTCTATGTGGCACAAACAAAGCCAGAGAATTATAGTCATGTACTTCAGAATAGGCTAGTTTAAATATTAGACATAGTCCAAGATTATCAGGGGCTTTTTGTTTAAACTAATTAGCTTTACTGCAGTATAGTCTCAATAGAGCATCATGTTTCATTCAGAAAGCATCAGGCCATGGAGGCCTGAAAGCATCTAGCCTACAATTAAGCATATGTGTAAGTCCTTTCAGTACTGGAGTTTAAATTTCTTAACACTACTGCATAGAAGCCCTTTGATGGTCAACTAATAGGCAGCAAAAACTAATGTGCAGCCTTGAATAACATAGCATTTTAGTGTGAGAGAGAGAATTAATAATAAAAGAATTAAACATTCCTTGCTCTAAACCCATCATTATCTGCTGTTCATTTTGTTCAGTGAAATTGTTTTATCTGCATAGGAAGGTCCATAAAGGATTCTTCCACTAGGCATAACAATGCTACGTCTTAGCCAGCTATTTATTGTCCTGTAATGTTAGCTGGACGGTAGATCAACCTTTCACAGACCACATAAATTTCTCAAAATCACGTAATAAGGCATCATAACTTCATTTTCTCAGGTTCTTTTATTAACATACATTATTCTGATTTTATTTTGTTGTCTTATATGACATGGAAATGCAGAATGGAACTGAAATTGTATAGAATAAAATTTCAGGTGTGCCTAGAGCTAAAATCCAAGCTTATTTGAACAGTTGGGAAAAAAAATAAAAAATAAAATAAAAAATACTGAAATACCCACCTCCACATAGCCACTCATTTTCTGAATAATTTTCAATCTGTTTTTAATTACTCACTCTTTTATAAATAGTCTCCCACGCTTGATGAGGATGACAAGGCATCTGGTATCTACTGCTGAATTACTCAGTTAAGAAGAATATGACGTATTTTGGAATCTAGACTAGGTATTTGGTCACTTATGCTATGTCTGCACTCCTAAATGTAAATGGCTAGTGACCATTCTTTAGTTTTGAGGTTAAATAGCACACTATGACTTCTCTGCAAGCCTGAGCTCCTTTGTCCCACAGAATATGGCTTCCTGTTGGAAATGAGTCCATGCCAATATTTTATGTTCACTGTCATGGTTTTATGATTTTTGGTTATCAGTATTCCACATCATAACATCATGTAGTGGACTGGGAGTTAAAGTGTTCCGGGTACCCGTCTCCAAAGAGAAGAACTATGTTCCCCAGAAGACTGTTCGCTGTGCTGTTATCATTCTGTTCAGGGGGAACAGACATAAGGCCTTGGTAGGTCATCTGCTCGGGGCTCTTCTTCGTCAGACTCTCTCCCTGCTGCTCGACCGGACTGTGCATTTCACCTCAGCATTATGGTGAGGCCTACCCAGCTCTTGGACAATCTCTCTCTCTCATTATATTTGATTTATTAGCTTCAATTCTAATTATATTGTATTATAGTGTGTTATCTTGCATTTCGATACCATATTTAGTAAATTAGTTTGTTCCTCCTCAGATCATTGCCACTGTTTTCAATTATTTTGGGGTCCTCTGTTTCCCTTTTCTGGAGGCGCGGATTTTGCGAAATCCCTCCACCCCGCTAGTCACGGAACCGGGCCGAACCAGCCCATAAACTGTTGACAGTTCACTCATGCCCAGGCATCATTATGTGATAGTTGGCGCTGAAAATGTGCTATTATTCTTCAGTGTGGTCATTTTTTATGTAATTTAGTGTCTGAAATTTTGCTAAGATTAAATCTGATGTGTTGGTTTCATTTTGAGTAGTGTGAGACTTGTAGTTTGATGTGGCGGATGGGTTAGAGGAATGTCTTGGGAGAATATGAAGAACAAAAGGAATTAAGCCTTTTCAGATAGCATATTAATCCATTCTGTCTTACTGGAGAGGGTCTAAACTGAACTATCCCCAGTTTTACACACAAATTTTCATTCCAGGCAATTTGGTTACTACAAAGAAATGTCAAGAAGTTAGCATGTTTCTACAGTGCATGAAGTCCCGCGACTAAAAACTAGGACTGCATTGCTAAATTATTTGATATTTGCACAGCTGAAACACTGTCTATACATAAAAACAGGAAGGATTTCTGTCTTGACTTTTTCCCCAAGAATTCTCTGAATACGTTTCACTGGGCAGTACCAGGATCTCCAGTGTTCTTTAAAAATATTGTAAGGTATTTTGCTCAGGTTATATATATATTATATACATGCATATTTCAAAATGTATGGATAAAACATGATGTCATGGAATCCACCTCCTCCTTTAGAAGTAAAAGGTTTATGTGTAACAGTGCCTACAAAATGGAGATTGCAAGTACAAGTTAGGAATAAATACGTTTCATGTCTTATGTTGTTCTCCATTGAAGTACACACTAAAGGTAAAATGGGTTAGCAAGAAACTTAAAAAGAGTGTTTAAAGACAAAAACTTATGGGGGGAAGTATGGTTTCTATTTTTTTTTCTTTATCCATGTAATTATTGCAGCCTTTGTTGATTAATCCCAGTAATGTTTTGTAGTTGTTAATACATTCAGTATTGTTGTGAACTTTTCAAACCTAACCTTCCCGATCCATTTCTGCAGGCTCTAAAGTATGCCACTTGCTTCTGTGTAAAACTGAAAATAATAGTTTGGAGAGTACTTTAGTGGAAATAGAGTTAAATTTTTACTCTTCAAAAGGTCTTCCTTGATCTACCTTCTAAGTATCCTTAGCCCTCTTTTGCTCTATAAATGAGCTGAATGTAAATGTTTCTTTATTCCATAAAATCAATCAAAATTTAAACATGAAATCACCTATACATGGAAAGTTCATTTAGTCGTATAGCAGAAACAAATAGATATTTCATGCTTCAGATGAAGACTTACATTTTTCATGGCACATAGCAAGTAAAGTCCAAAATCACATGAACATTTTTTCTTGCAGAGAGGGAGAAAATACATTTCATTCTGTACAAGTAGAGAAGCTCTTAACAGCTGTTGAAGTTGAAACAAACAAAAAAGTTTTATGGTATCTTAAACAAAGATCTACATAATTACCTGGTACATAGTTATCTTTAGAGGCAACAGAATTAGTAGCCAAACTATCTATTCTCAAGTTGTTTTTATGACTTCTTTTCATAGCATACTTTGCTGCATTTACATTGTTGATGTGGCTATATTTTTTTCTGTTCCAGCCAAGACCACAAGTAGGCTCGTGAAAATCAGCCTAACATATTCAGTAATGTCAAAGGCAAGCCAAAAGCATAACAAATGTCACTTCATTCAAATGATGTAGCATTCATTATACATGTTGAATAGATCCTGAAGACTTGGATCAGATTATTGAGGAAATAATTTAGCAGGTGAATAAGTAAAAATAATAATAATAACGATCTGGTGTTACAAGATGACACACAAGGAGTTATGCTCTAAAAAGTCACAGTTATTTAGTCTGGTAGTTACAAGCAGGCCTGCAGTTAGTATTTGATATTCTTCATATTTCATTTTGCCAGGAAGCACAGATATGGAACAGTTACATCTGATGGCTTTCAATTTATTAATCTAGCACTAAATTCTACAAACATTGCACATGATTAGCACATTAGCACTTTACTTCTAGTAGATCGATTTTAATGGGGATGATATCAAGTTATTCAGGATAATAAGTCATTGTAAAAGTTCTTTCTACACTTGCATTTCTCTATTTGTCCCACTCAAACAAAAATGAAAACACATCAGTATGTTTCATTAGTCACTAACCATTGTATACTCTTAAATAAAGTTTTACTGTGGTCTGTTATTATAAAACTTTTTGTATGAGGAATCCTCCACAATCAATAATCTACTGTACAGTTGTTCAGGAAGTGATTTAGAAGTTTATTGTGAGGTTTGACAAGATAGTTGAGCTTGTCTAGTGTAACTAAAAAAAAAAAAAGATCCAATTTCTCCTTCCAGTCTTATCTTCATAGTACTGTTGCATGTCTAGTCTCTAAAAAGCTATGGAAATAACTGAAAATCTGTACCATTATGTTACTGATGAACACTATAGACTGTGCATACAGTACAGAATTTTTAAAATGGAAAGGAATTTGGGATAGGGTACTAGGACTGACCCTGTGGGTGGCTATCGTGTGAATCCACAATCTTAGTATTCTTAAGACTAAAGATTTGAAGTGGTAGTATCAAGTACACAAACATTTGAAACGGTGATTTGCAGCACAAAATAATACCAGACAGTAAATCAGTTTCAGTAGGGTCTACACTAGGTCTGGCTGGGATGGAATTAACTTTCCCCACAGCAGCCCATATAGTGTTGTGCTCAGCACTTGTAGCCAGAAGAACACTGATATTACAGCAGTGTTTTGTCTGTTGCTGAGCAGTGCTGGCTCAGCATCATTCCCGATCTCCCCACAAAATCAGTAAGCTAGGGGTGAGCAAGAGATGTTGCAATTGTTTTCGTGGAGAACTGCAACTTCCACCTGCTGGAAATAAAATATCGTGGAAAGGAAACTGACAAGGAAACTCCTGGAAGTTGTGGCAGATAACTGCCTGACATGGATGGTAAGGGAAAAAATTAGAGAAGGTGCCTCACTCAATATGTTGCTTGTTAACAAGGAACATGGGTGATGTGATAGTTGGAGGCTGCCTCAGGCACAGGAATTGTAAGATGATACAGTTCTCATTTCTGGGGAAACAAGGAGAACAATCAGCAGGTCTGCTACTTTGGATTTTCAGAGGGCAGGTTTTGGCCAATTTAGGGACCGGTTTGACAGACACTCTTGAAATAAAGTTCTAAAAGGTAACAGTGTCCAATAAGGATAAACATTCTTAGGAATGAAATCTTGAAGGCACAGAAGTAGACTGTCCCAGTGTTCCAAAAGATAAGGCAGTGGGGAACAAGATCAACCTGGCTTTATAGAGAGCTTTTTCAGGAACTCAGGAAGAAAGAAGAGACTTCATGTTTTGGTAGAAGTCAAATACTCAGGAGGAATACAAAGACATTGTGAGGTTATGCAAGAATTAGAAAGATCAAAGCTCAGCAACAACTTGGCTAATTCAGCAAAGACAATAAAATCATTTTAATAAATTCACAAGGGAGGAGAATCTCAGCCCTTTATTGGGCATGAAGGGAAACACAGTAATGAGAGCAGTCTGGTTAACTGGGGAGGCCCTAGTAGACTTGAGGTTGGTAAACATGGTGCTTATCTACAAGAAGGGCAAGAAGAAGGATCCAGGGAATTACAAACCTGTTAGTCTGATCTCAGTCTTTCTTCACAGAAGGATTGGTTCAGCATTGAAACTGTCTACTAGGGGAGTGTCAGAAACATTATGTCTGCAGGTATTTGAGATGCATGGATGTGGTACTTGGAGACATTTAGTGGTAGACTTGGTAATGTTAGTCGACTGTTGAACTTGATTATCTTATGGATCTTTTATAATCTAAATTATTCTATGATTCTACGAAATAAACTCCCAAAAAGGGAGTTTGTGATTTAAAAAAAAAAAAAAAAAAAAAAATCAAGCAAGCATAATTCACACATTCAGAACAATATGCAACATTTTCCTGCAGAAAAGAACAGAGAAAATCATTGAATCATGGAATGTTCGAGGCTGGAAGGGTCATCTAGTCCAACCCCTCTGCTTAAGGAGGAACACCTAGAATAGGTTGACCTATTATGTTTGGACAACTTTTAAATATCTGACATGTCTCAATCACACAGTAGAAAAGGATATCCTGATGTTCAGAAGGAACTTCCTGTGTTCAAGTTTGTTCCTATTGCCTTTTTTTTTTTTCCCTGTTACTGGAAACAACTAAAGAGCCTGTCTTCTTCTTTGCGCCTTTCCTGTAGGTGTTTATTAATGAGATCTTCTTTGAGACTCTCAAAGAACTCTTTTCTGAAGTATTCCTTCTCACAGCCTTTCTTCATGGGAGAGATGCTCCAGACCCTTAATCATCTTCTTGGCTCTTTGTTGGACCCTCTCTAATATGTCCATATCTCTGTTGTACTGAGGAGCCCAGAACTGGACACAGTAGCCCAGGTGTAACCTCACTAACACTGAGTAGAGTGGAAAAATCACCTCCCTCAAACTGCTGGTGATATTTTGCATAATGAAGACAAGAATACTGTTAGTCTTCTTAGAGGCAAAGACCCATTGCTGATTCATGTTCAAGTTGATGTCCACCATGACTCCTAGATCCTTTTCTTCCAAACTGCTTTGTAGTAGGGTTATTCCCAGTATGTACTGCTGCCTGAGATTGTTCTTTCCCACTTGCAGGACATCCTACTTCCCTCCACTGAGCTTCTTGTGGTTCTCATCAACTCATTTCTCCATCTTGCCAAGGTTCCTCTGGATGGAAGGAAAGCCTCCTGGAGTATCAGCTACTCCTCCCAGTTCTTTTCCGTCTACACACTTGCTGAGGTTACACTTTACCCTACCATCCAGATCATTAATGAAGATGTTAAATAGCACCAGACTCAGTATTGACTGCTTGAATAAGCTATTTAGTGGCCTCCTAGTATACTTTGTTCAACTGATTGCCACCCTCTGAGCTTGGCCACTTAACCAATTTTCAGAAAAAAAAAACAGAATGACAAGGAGACTTCAATTCACATTATTTTTTCAATGCATTTAACTTCCTTATGTTCTCTAGGACAATATAATAAGTTTATATTCTAACAACATCGCTTATGATTGTTACTGAAACAAGTTAAAAAATTATGTGTATTGCTATAAATCTGCTGTTCAGATTTCTGGAAAAGTGAAGGAGAGCATTATGAAAACTATAATTATGACATAGCTCAAGACTAGTATAGAATAAACATTCCAAATGAAAGTTTATTCATATATACAAATGGTGGCAGAGTCTATTAAGACTGCATGCTGTTGTAAGATTTTGCTCAAAAAAAGTTTAGCCAGTGGAAAGATAAAGCTATTGCAATGCTGTTTATTCTCTGTGCACAGCTAAACTCCATCTTTAACATAATTGTATCCTGTTGTTTCGTGGTCTCTCATTTGATAGAAGTAAAGGAAATATTAGCTACATTCCAGTAGCAATGAGTAAAGGCAGCAATTTGTTGAGATTTTTCTAAGAATTATGATGGTTTTCAATGGATCACTAGCATCAAACTGAAGTCCTGAAGTTAGAATACTCGGGCTATACTGATGAAAGAGTTTGCTATGCAAAATAACATACAAGACCTATAAATCTTTTCTTTCCGCATGGATTTTCAGACTGCAGTTCCATGTACTCTTCGGTGAGAAAGATGGTTTAAAAGATCACTTCTCTAATACCATTTATTCTTTCCTGCCCTAGCAATAGAATTTATCACTTCTTCAAAGTGGCTGTGTAACTGCTTGTAATGCTGTGCTGTAAACTGAATCATTGATGTGAATAACAAACCTTGGGGACTTTTTTTGATAACACAGTATGTTTCAGTGATCTATTACCATGGCCTTACAAATGCTTTTGGTATCACAAAAGAGAGAGAGCAGTGAATGAGAACAAGCAGTGGGGGGTCAAGGTGCGTGCATTTGCAAAGGGAGCAAGGACCTCTTAAATTAGCTTCACGTCCAAAGAACTGCACTTTTAGTCTTCCACCTGCTCTCTTCTTTAATAGTACTTCTATTCACATCATTCTTCTGTTCCTCCTTCCAGGGGGGTATTCACTGTTTAAAGCAAATATCTGGTATTTGAAGATTCAATTTTCTTCACCAAAGAACAATTTCTCAGTTAGTTACTATTCAATTCCTAAAAGCCTTGTATACAGTGAAATAGATATCTACATCCTCCCATCACAGAATAAAATGCTAATTATATCTTTCCTTTTCACAGCTGTAGAGAGAAAGAGAAACTAAGGCAGGCATAACAATGACAAAAGTATTCTCATATTCTCTATGCAGTCAGTCCTGCTTATACCGAAATTAACAAATTTCTGCTTTACCTCAAAAGAAGTCAATTGCTGTCATACTGTAGATAGACTAGAATAGTAAATTGGAACAATAAATCACATGAGCAGTATCAGTAATCTCCACTTTCATGGTAGAAGTTACATTTTCTTGATAGAATTCCTGCTCCTCTTAAAAAAATTAAGAAAATGAAAAAAAAATGCAAACTATCACAAGAATGAAAACCCAATAGACTCCTCAAAATCTGCTATCCAGTCAGCAGTGCTTGCAGTTTGTGATACAAGCAGCATCAGTAATGCTGCTGAGTGTTAACAGGAAAAATAGTTCTGTCTTGCTCTATAGTATATTAAATATTTATATGGAGATTTCAATAATTCTCATAATTCCTATAAAGAAAAGAAAAATGGTGGTCCTGCTTCAAAATAAATCAAGCTGAGTATAAAACAGGATATCTAAATTTGTGGGTTTTTTTTGTTTGTTTGTGTTTTTTTTGTTTTAGTTGTTTAGTTTGTATTTGTTTGTTTCTGATTAATAAAGTATCTAAATACCTTTCTGATGTGAAATAATAGAATACTGATTTCTGTGAAGTGGAGTTCTTTCTGCTTTTCATTTCCTGTCCAGTCCATTGCCCAGCTGAGGTACCAGTACCCAATATTATGTGCTGAAATACTCAGACACAACACAAAAACAGCATTTTTTTTTTGGCATCTGCTTAGAGTCTGGGCATAAACTCTGATCCTGGGATATCACCTGGACTCATCTGAAACATTTTCAACATTACATAATTTTTTAAACAGTGTTTCTCATTCTGAATATCTAGGAGTTTCATACCTGTGTTTTAGAATGGGACAGCATTTTATTGCATGGTTTTTTTGTGTCTGATCAGGAGATTTTCAATGTAGTTTGGCCTGTCAGAAAATGACAGTTTATTGAAATCACATATTTGCTCATTTCAGTGAATTCTGTCTGACAGTGAAAACTAATTTCATTTCCTTGACTTCTTGGCAGCCTGACTACTTGACCATCTTTGAGTCTGTCTGAGGCAGAAAGATTTCTGTGCTTACTGTGTAGCTGCTTTCCAGCAACAACACTGGTTTGAATTAGAATTCCTGAAATTTCCAAATTCTTTGGATACTTCTCACTACAAACAATTTATCACTTTCAAAGTTTTCTAAATGAAAGATGCAATGTTGAATATAAGATGGCCTTATTGATGGTCTTTTTAAAGGCTCCCTCTTTCCTAGATTGGAAACTTACTTTTGTAGACTCTCTGAAATATCTCATCCACTGTGACAATCTCTTCAACCCCAAGCTAAATAAAAAAAATAATTACTCTGGAATAAAGCTATTTTCTATCTCACATGTTGACTTTTGTAAGCAAATTTCTTCTATTCCTTAACTTAGAAAAGGTACCATCTTTTGCACCATACCTTCAGTCTGGAGAAGAGGAGGCTCTCAGTCTGGAGAAGAGGAGGGTCAGGGGAGACTATATTGCTCTCTATAACTACCTGAAAGGAGGTTGCAGTGAGCTGGGGGTTGGTCTCTTCTCTCGTGTAACTTATGAAAGGACTAGAGGGAATGGCTTCAAGCTGCACCAGAGGAGATTCAGGCTGGACGTTAGGAAATACTACTTCTCTGAAAGAGTGGTCAGGCACTGGAATGGGCTGCCCAGGGAGGTGGTGGAGTCACCGACCCTGGAGGTGTTCAAGGAACATTTGGACGTTGTGTTGAGGGACATGGTTTAGTGAGAACTATTGGTGATAGGTGGATGGTTGGACTGGATGATCTTGTAGGTCTTTTCCAACCTTGGTGATTGTGTGTGTGTGATACCTTGTGTTGATTTTTCTAAGCAAATCTCGATAGAAAATAGAAGAAAACACTTCATATAAAAATCTTAACACTTTAAATTGTTTGGGGTTTTTTTTTATACATCTCAAACGTAATGTATATGGAAGAAAAATAATTGTCAATGTCTCTTTTTTTTTTTTTTTTTTTTTTTTTTTCCCTGAACAAAACGAGGTAGTGATACGGATAAGCCATTTGGCTACTCTGCACAACAGCTTAGTATAAAGTTGAATAGACAATATAAACTTATTTTTATTTAGGGTGCTATAAAGTCAAAAAAAGTAAGTAGCTAAATTTTATGTTAACAGAAAAGTTTGGTATTACTGGAAAGAAAAAAAAAAAAGATCAGATAAAACTGTGCACTTTTACATTTTCTGCAGTAAAACAAAATGAAAAGAATGGTAAAATTCCTGTGAGGTCTGGAATTACATTTCTGCAAGTTCAGTCAAAGTAGGCAATTCGCCTTGAAAGAAATAGAATTTGACATTTTCTTTATGTGCACATCATTGTCCCTGGTAATAATGATTTCTTAGCAGATAGGCTGTCAAAAGATTAATAGAATTAAAATCTTTGTAAAATAAGCCTGTTCTCACTGACAGCTAACTTACATTTTTCCCCTTTCTTTTGGAAGACAGTAAACAGAAACAAAGCCTCCAGCAATACAAAGAAAGCAACCACATTAAAGAGAGATTAGCTTCAGGAGGCTATGACAGATGTAAAGTGCTTTGCACACATTGCTACGTGATGTTCAACATATGTTGTCAATTAAAATTGCTTAAGAAATATTTAACAAGGCAAATCTAACACATTCCTAGTTTGTAAGAATATATTGAGCTTATGCATCGATGCTCCTCATTTTATTTTTTCAGTGTTGCTGTAAGCTGAAGAGAACTTTATATAGCACGACTCTTAACTAGTATATATATTTAAAGTAGTACTTCAATTCCATATATGAGAAAATAGTATGCATTTCCTCTTTTAGTTAGAGGATGACTGGATAATTTAGCAAGCACAGGATCTGTTGAACTAGTTAAAATTAGTTTTCTGCAGTGGAGGATCATCTGCTACATTTGAAAAAATAGGCATCTAACTGCATTCAAGACATCAGATGCTTTTGCAGATTTTTTACCTGGACTTTACAAATGTCAGTCAGTCATCAGGAAATCTTCCTAGGAATCATTGTGGAATGTGACACAAACTCCTGTGTTAAATTTCTATTTTAACATTTCCCTTATCTACTACCTTTATATATTTCCTTTTGTAAATTTCTCTAATCTTTCTTTCTTTTCTTTCTTTTTTTTTTTCCTAAAATGATAAGATCATGTGCCTTACTCAACCCTCAAATAGCCACCAAGCACAACTATCCTTATCCTCTTAAAAATATGTATATTCCTACAAAAATCTACCACAAAGCCTCAGTTTTAGTAAACAGCAAAATTATTATTGAATCCTGATGCTTTGAGATCTCTTCAAGAAATACGTTCTCCTTATGTTAGTAAAATCCTGAAAGCACCACTGTGCATTTATTGCCATAAATGAGGAGCCTTTTATCTCTAAGAGAACAGAGGTTCATGGTCATCTATGGAAAACACTGTTAATTGCTTTGAAGTATATAGTAACACCCTGTGTGGATCAAGAGAGACTAAATGTGTTGAAGATGTCAGTAGGTTTACAGAGGTTTTGCAGTACATGGCCATCCTTACTGACTCCTGAAGATAACCTCACAATGAATGAACTTTTTTTTTTTAAGTCTTTACTTCCACTTGTAATAATGCTACAGTTTTGAATCTTTTATGATGGAGTTCTGTTTCCAATTGCAAAAGAGGAGTTTAAACATAAAAATTACAGTGTTTGTTACAAGAATCTTTGTAAATCTGAAACACATTGTTCCTGCATAAATCATCTGCCTATCAAATATCAACTCCTACTTCATTGTAAATATGATATAAAACTACTCGAGGTATTCAGAGAACTTGAACTGTATATGCTCTTTGAACGTGTTGTTAATGTAGGAATTCACACTAAAGTGCTGTGGTGATAGATGTTTACCTATAAGCTGAACTATTAAGTAAGAAAACTTCAAATGTATATGCAAATATGGCATTGTATGTTGATTGCTCTGAAAGTAACGCCTCCTGTTTATTTCCATGGAAACTACAACACATACAAAGAGCACAGTAAAATTATCTGATAGAGCACATTCTCAACTACACAACACTATTTTTCAATAGAGTCACCACCATCAACTAGGCATTTTTTGCCAGCTCTGAACAAGAGCCTGCATGCCATGCTCATAAAATCTGTTCTGCAGGTGGTGACCCACAGTTGCTTTCACCACTGCTGAAACACACCATCCACCACCTCACTGTTCTCACATCCACTGTTTAGTCTCCACAAATATTCAGCAAGCATCAATGAACTTCAGAAACCACTGACAAATAGGTGCACTTTTTTTCCGCATAGAGGAATTCAATGACACACCTTTGTTTCATACACAATTTCATGTAGGGTGCCAATTTGTCAGACTCTTCTGCGATATGTTACATGGCAGCAAAATTTAACAGAATATTGGAGAAAGATTCAACCTCTACTGCCATAGCACCAAGAACTGCCTCTGATGTCAGGGACAAAGATAATAAGATAGGAGGCATTATTCGGAGCAGCGTTCATATGTTAATTTGTGGGAGGATTATGGAATCAGAGAGATTTCTTCCTCAGTTAAAGAAAGGGAAAGGCATCAATGAGGAAATAAGACTTGTTTTCTATATATAATTGGAAATACTGAGTAATTACCTTTGTTATTGATTTTTGTTTTTCTTCCCTTTTTTAAGTACTACAGGATTATAAGCATAAATACTTATTTTAAAAATACTGATACATGTATTGTATGAGAAGCTGTAGAGCATGGAATCATAGAATAGCTTACCTCAAAAATAAATCATGTTGTTCCAACTCCCCTGCCATGGGCAGGATTGCCAGCCACTAAATCAGGCAGTAGATCAGGTTGCTCAGAGTTCCATCCAACCTGATTTTGAACACTTCCAGGGATGAGAGAACTCTAGGGAAGGATAATCCAGCTTAAAATCTAAATCAAAAGAAAATATACACAAAACAGACTGTGTGTGGTTTTGATTGAAGATGAAAATAAATTTGATTAATTTAATTTGAGAACAGTGTAACATCTTCAGATTATTATCTTCAGTAAAGTAAAAGACAAATATTTTATTAACTTTTTCTCTGATTGTTTTAAATTTCCAGTTAGATAACTTCCAATACTTAAGACTTGATACTGCAGATTGAATTTTTAATTGTTAGTTCCTTATATGTTCATTTCAGTATTTTTTGGTTTAGAATAATCTGTACTTTCACAAGGAATATTAAAAGCCATGAAGGCTTTGAACGTCTCAAGGCATTGTAGCCTGTTAAGGGAAGAGATAAGAAAAATTAGGAAATTGTTTTAATTATTTTAAACTTCTCATTATCCACACAGGCCTTACCTAAGAAATCTTTATTAGGAAAGATGAGACATATGAATAGCCACTCAACTATGTGCAGAGCTTGAGAGACTATTCACACAGAGAAATTTAAAATGCATGAGCTGGCCTTTTTTGTGAAGAGTGAAGTTACGTCCCTGTCCAACTAATTTAAACCTATTTTCTTCATCAAAGCTTAATATGAAAGATAGTTGTTTTTTTTTTATAAGGAGTACAAACTCTTCAATATTCTTCAGTAATAGAAAAAGATAACACAAGCTGCATGTTTGTACCTGGTTGTTGTTTGTTTAAGTGCCCTTCAGTTTCTCTTACTCTATTAAATTAAGTCTATCAATGGTCTGGCAAATTAAGGAATTCTCCTGCTTTTATCTATATAAAATGTTGTTGTAAATGGATGTTACATGTATCACATCCATTCTACAATTATACCATGGCATGATTTCTGGTTCTTTTCAAGTACCAATCACCTTATCTTAGAATCATAGAATCACCAAGGTTGAATAAGACCTCTAAGATCTAGTCCAACCATTCACCTATCACCAGTATCTCCTACTGAAAGATGTCTCTCAGTACATCTGAACATCTTCTACTTGCCTGCATTAGTTTTGGTCTTATGGTCCAATATTTTGCTGGTATATATCTTTGTATATATATTTACTTAGTTTGTCTTTTCAAAGCAAAGCTAGCGTCACTAGGTTTTTTTACATATTCCTGCAAAAACAATGTAAATATTTTCTGAAACACACATTAGAAAAGTATCATAGAATCACAGAATGGCCTGGGTTGAAAAGGACCATAATGATCATCTAGTTTCAACCCCCCTGGGTGGTCACGGTTGCCAAGCACTATGCCCAGAGCCACTGGCTCTGAATGCCTTCAGAGATGGGGCATCCATAGACTCTCTGGGCAACTTATTATATAGCCTTCCTATTTGCTGCATAAGCTTATTGTATAATTATGTTAGAACTGTTTTGTGCCTGATCAGACCAGAAGGTGAAGAAAGTGTGTGTATGCCTCGTGGATATATATTCAGCTTTTTGGGTAGCATGGCAACTCTCGAGAACTAAAAATAACTGGAATAGATGTACTTATCTCATTCTTTGTAGCTAATCAATCTTAATTAATAGTAGCTATGAATGTGAATCTCCCATCTCCCTACCCTTCCCCCTTTTCCCCTTTCCCCTTTCCTAGGCCATGAATCCGTGGGTCCCCATGCCCCATTAGTCACAGAACTGGGCAGAATCTGCCCATAAACTGTTGATGCCCCCCCACCCCCCTCATTTTTTTGGGGGGGGGCGGTGGGCCTGTGGACCTGCTGTCCCTGTCTTATCACAGACACAGACCTAGAGATAACTCTGTAACAACCTACCATTTTCATGACCTGATCTTTCCTTTGTTTAAGTGCTGACTGAAAAGGTATGGAAAATTGCAATTAAAAAAAAAAAAAAATCAATTAACAAATACAGATGAAAAATATGCAAACCCCTTCCCGCTTCTACCTATCCATTTGGTCTGTAAAAACAGAGAAGTTTTTTTTTGCTGTGGTGGTGAACTGTCAGAGGCATCCATATTAATTTTTGGTAGCACTATTTCCACACTACATTACAATACAGTCTTCAACAGCAGCTTTAGTGTATGTGTACGCTTAATGTATAAATACAGTGTTTCTGTAGAGTTATTTCGCACATCAGTGATAAGACTTGTTGAAACTAGGTTTCTCTCCTCAGCCTGCTAAGGGAATTAACAAGTTGTACCAGTCATAGAATGGTTAACCGTATTGGACTTTGCCTTTATGGCCTACATATGTCAAAAAGTTTCAGATGCTTTTGGTTTTGATTTGGACTACTTCTACAGAAACTGTATAAATTCTTTTTCTCCAATCAGGTTGCAATGTGCTTATCAATCTCCTGAAGCTGGGCTTAGCAAAAAGCAGTCTTGAGGACAGATGTATGGAGTGAATGGACAAAGTAGAAGATATATCTTCTTTTTTTTTTTTTCTTTATGTGTACAGCTTCCTGCACATAGCTCTCACAGTAGAGGCTTTCATCTGAAACTAAGCTGGTTGTGATGTTCTTTGAAAATTCAGTATTCTATTGCAAAATCTAAATCATGGGACTATTTCATCTGCCAGTTTAGATATCTAATAAAGAGTGAAAGTTTACAGCAGCAAAGATGTGTCTAAACAGGTAGTGACAGCTGTGTTTGCACTGAAGAGCTTCCTTATGCAAGATCTGGTGCTGTCAGAGCAAACTGTCTAAATCTGGGTGATAAGAACATATTTTTTAACCTTTTGGAGAATTTTAATCTAAGTCTTCAGCTTCACTGTACTTATGCATTTTATGATAGCTATAGAAAGGCATGAAAAATCCTAATGTGAAGTGGTCTGGAATTCCAAAAATCAAACCCAAATAAAATTATGCATATAGTTCCTATAGACACAAGAATGAATCCTAGAATGCAAGAAACTGTCAAATATCTAAAATGAAAAGATGGTTAAAATGGAAATGACAGAAGTAGGAACTTAGCCTTATTTTAGTTTCTGTCCTTAGTAAAATGTCTTTTTTTTCTTTCAAAGGTAGGATTCTAAAAAGATGTCTTCTTGCTTTAATATTTGCTCTGTTTTGTTGATTATTACATGTTCCAGCTTTTAAATTAGAAAATACATTGTCAATTAATTTGATGAAGTATTATCTATTCAACTAAATCCATGATTGCATAGTCCCTGAAAAAGAAAATTCAGAGTTCAGACTTAAGCAGTTCACCTTCAGTTTCCACTTCAGAAATATTTGCTTGTTTGTAGCCCTAAATTATTTACAATGCAGGCTGGCTGAAGTTTGATACTTACGGAGGAAACCCCTGGAGGAAATATGTTTAAAAATGAATAAGTAACTTTAATACCTGAAGAGAAGTAACACTGAGATAGGACTTGATTGTGTATTATGCAGTTATACAGAGAAAAAAAATTTCAAGGCACACTACAACAAATCTCCAGGGAAACCAATTATGTGTCTGCCCAGATACTGGAAATTGCTGCACAGAACTTGTAGAGTTGTATAATGAAGGGAAGTAATGGATAAGTAGCTAATTTTACCTGTCATCATATCTTTTGATGAGCCAAAGATGAAAAGAATCTCATTTAACCTAAGAGAGGGATGGACACTGTAATTTTATTTTTTCAAATATTACATTGTTTTCCATAATTTGGCTTCTATGCCATACTTGAGAGATTCACTTTTCGCTATTGCTAAAAACTATGAAAAGCATATTTCCTCACGTTAGGTTGTTTGTTTTCCTTGATAGTCATATTATCTTTGTTCCTAAGATAATTTTAATTCAAACTATGGAAATAATTCATATGTATATATTCTCTCATTCAGAGAAAAATTATTCATTGTGTAAAATTTGAAATTGAGGGAAGAATATAAATATTATCTTTTAAAAACTTCAGTCTATAAACCTATTCACAACACTGTACATATTAGCAATCCACATTTTACTTGTACAAATCTACAGATTTGTAAACATTCATTTCTTCACAGATTAAGGTCTTTATAGACCGCATAGTATAGTCATCATGGAGAGAAACTCAGAAACATTCTGGTTGAATCTGATAAATAAATATAATTAATTAATTAAAATAATATAATGCAAATCTATATATTTTAGTTAATGAAAACTCTCTAGGATTTCACATCCAGGTTACATTTTAGTCTTATATATTCTTATTGTCTAACATATCCAAGGAGCATCCACATGGCTAAAGCATAATTTTGCACATGGCAAAGAAGTCCAGCAATTTCTTTGATTGCTCCTGTGTCCTTTTCTTTGGCTTGATAAATTCATCTTGGTTTACATTCATCTGTTAAGCATGCTACTGCAAATACAATTTTCTCATCTTGACCTATAGCACTCTTCTACATTCCTTCACTGATATCTTCTATGTTTAGTGACACATAAATGATATGCCTTCTTTTTCAAGGCCTTTCACAAACTTCGGTTTCCTTTTTCTATCTCTTCTGTTTTACTTGGGGAAAGAGTTATCTAACATGATCTGTCTCAAAAATAGGTACATACTTAGTCAAAGCAAGTTATCTACACTTTCTCTCTTGTTGGAGTGGAGACATAAGTATTAGACATAACTAAGACATAACACTAAGATAAATTGAATTATACTTGAGAGTTCATGTAGAAAAACTAGCTTGCCATGTAGAGCAAACTTTACCTAGATGAGTTACCTAGTGAGTTTAAACTTACTTTTAAATTTTAAGTTGACTGAGATATGGATTTTTTTTTTCTTTTTCTTTTATGCAGAATTTAATTCAATGAGATCTAGGTCCATGATCAAACCTAGACATTTAACAGCTAGTAGGATACAACAGGAGAAAATAGTGTATTAGAATATATAAGTATATCTAAAGCAACAAAAGAAAGCAGAAAAAAAGTTGTGGATTTTTTTTTAATGAATGATCCATCTTTAAGAGTTCTAGATCTCTTCATTTCACCCTTCCCTGTAATTTACTTTTTTCAGGAATTAGTATTTTAATTCTACCAACCATTTCAATTGCAATGACCAAAAAGTCTCACCTGGCCCCTTCAGTACAACAATAATAGTAATAATGTTTATGAACAAAGTTAGATTACCAGTCAATTAGCAACAAAGTTTCATTAGAAAAACTGACTCTTTACATATAAAATTAGCATTTGAAAAAATATGAATGACTGCATTTTAATTTAAAACATTATGACTGATTACAGCTATCCACATGCTGAATATTTCATGTTGGCAGGTAATGAGAGAGAAATAACATCTAATATAGCTGATAACAGATACTGCAATGTAATGTAATTTAACAAATGACATGTGCCATTACAGATTAATAAGATTTTTAGACTAAGCCTAATTGCTTTCTTTGTTTTGCAAGACTTAAGAAGAATTCTAGTATTTTTAAATAATATTAACTCCATCTATCAAAGAACCGCAGCGCTATATATATTGACATTAGTAACTGTCTTCATGGTTTTTTTTTTTTTTTTTTTTTTTTTTTATATATAATGACATATCATTAAAACATAAAATATTAATTTTTAAAAATGTTTCAAAGCTATGCAATTTCAAAGCTGTCTTAAAGATCAGTTAAGTTTCTATTCCAGTAATATGTACAACTAGCATTTTTGTAAAATTTGACTTGGTATTCTGAACAACATACCAAAAGAAAATCCAAGTAAATTGTTTTGATTTAAAACAAGAAGTACCTTTTTACATGAAAGGAACTATGATAGGACTGGATGAGACAGGAAACCTAATATTTTACTTCTGCATAATCTCTAGGTAGAGCTCTACTGCTACCTGTTTTATGTTGTTGTTGATTTTCTTTTTTTCCCCTGCAAACACTGTCATCCAGAGTAGCTTTTAAGTATTCTGCACAACCAACCACTAAGCTGATGGCTACTGGTGGACCATAGTATATAGTCTTCAAGCACTTAAAATGGTCAAACCACAGCTGTGTCACTTTGTTTAGTCAGAATATGAACAGTGGTAAAACATACCTCATAAAGCTTCCATGCACAAGACAGTTACCACTTTGTATCTTTTATGAGTGTTTTCTTGTTTTTTTTTCAATAGCACATAGACCAGAATATCAGCATGAGTGCTATGTTTAGCTGTCTTAGCAAAGTCTGAGGATTATAGAGTTATTACCACATACTAATACCTCTCCCTGGTGAGTACTTGTTCCACAGTAAGTGTCATTATGAATTATTTTTACACTCTTGTTTTAAAAATAGTATCAATATTTTCTTGTTTATAAAAAAGAATGTATTTCCTTCACTTTGTTCCATTGATACAAGTAAGCTAAAAGAGTTTCCTACTTTTCATATTTTTAACTATCAACCATTTTAGTCATTAGAATTAACAATAAATACATTCAGTAATATATTTTGCCAGATTTTGTTGTCTGTGTCATATGGCAATTTATTGATTGATTGATGATTTAAAATTTCTGGAGATTTGGTTTCTTTACTTTTCTACAATTATATCAGAGATATTTTCCTCACGCGGGTCAACTGCAATGAGGGATCCTAGCAGAGTGGTAAATCAGAACCAAGCCCCAAAACTGCAGCTTGACCTACCATGCAGAGCCGTTTGGTGAGCATGGCAGCCCAGCCCCCCAGTGAGCGGGCAGGAGACTTGTGCTACCACGGGTGCTGACATGGTGTGGGCGGAGCTGGGAATGACGGCCGCCAACCCCCTGCCTCTATAAAAGCAGTCCTTAGGGGGCAGACACACAGCCTCCTCCTTAGTCCCTGCAAGTGGAAATAGCCAATCCAGCTGCTCACCTGCAGGACAGAGGTCTAGACAACCCATGAGAGGAAAACGGCTGGACTCTTATCCCTGCTTAAAGCAGAAGGAGGCATCTGCCCCCCAGCAGCAGCAGTCCCACCAACACCTGCAGGGTCCTCTGCAGTGTCCCTGAGTAATAGATTTGATGCTCTCAGGCTGGATAGGGGTGAGGGTCTGGAAAGTAGTCCAAACCCATGCCCTGAGAAGCACGTTGAGAATACAGGGAGTAACAAGTGGGGAGGGAGCAGGGCCAGTCAGGGCACTGCATCAATACCAGTGCCACCTGAAAAAGGGCAGAGAGTCTTAGTAATTGGGGGGCTCCTTACTGGGGGTCACTGAACCTTTAATTTGCTGCCCAAATAACCTCTCCAGAGAGATGTGCGGTCTTGCAGGAGCATATGTTAGAGACATTAGGAAGGATCTACCACAGCTCATTGAACCAGAAGACTACTATCCTTTTATTGTCATTCAGGCTGGGTCCCAGGATGCTGCAATGAGGAAACTCAGGAATGTTAAAAAGGACTTTGCATTCCTTGGAAAGATGTTGAAGGGATCAGAGGTGCAGGTAGTGTTCTTCCTCTGTCCTTCTGAAGGGTAGCTGGGACTCAGGAAGATGGAGCAGAATGTGTCAGGTAAATGACTGGCTAAGAGAGTGGTGTCTTGCTCAAGGCTTTGGGTATTTTGATCTTGGGCAGGCTTCTGAGAAACAGGGTATGTGTGCTCCTTATGGACTCAGAATGAGCAAGGGAGGCACAAGTGTTCTGGGGAGCAAACTTTCTGAATTGATTACCAGGGTTTTAAACTAGGTCCAAAGGGGGAAGGGAGGGGAGTAAGATGTGACAGAGAAGGGCTGAGGGATGTTGTCACTGTTGGAGACTGAAGGGAAAACCTCTGAGTTGTCCCATAGGATTGTGCAAGGACTCCTCAGAGAAGGTCATGTTGCTGATACCCCATCCAAAATCTTCATGTGTCCCTCTAGAGATAACTGCACCTGCTGCTTCCCTTAAGTGCCTATATACCAATGCAAGTAGCATGGGAAATAAACAGGATGAGCTGGAAATGCGTGTACGGTCACAGGGCCATGATCTCATTGCAATCACAGAGATGTGGTGGGACAGCTCACGTGACTGGAATTCTATCATGGAGGGCTATGTCCTTTTTCAGAAAGACAGGCTGGGGAAGTGATGTGGAGGAGTTGCCCTTTCTGTGAGAGACCAACTAAAATGTAACGAGCTTCACCTGGGAGAGGGTGAAGAATGTGTGGAGAGCTTGTGGGTGAGAATTAAGGGGCGGGCTGGTATGGCTGACATCATTGTGGGAGTGTACTACAGGTCACCAGATCAGGAGAATGAAGTCAATGAGGCCTTCAACAAGCAGCTGGGAGTAGCCTCACAATCCTGTGCACTGGTTCTTATGGAGGACTTTAATCATCCAGATATCTGTTGACTAAGAAACATGGCCAGACATGCGTGGTCCAGATGGTTCCTGCAATGTGTTGAACATAGTTTTCTGATACAGGTGGTGGAGGAGCCAACAAGGCAGGGGAGTGCTTCTGGACCTTGTTCTTTCCAACTGGGGTGGGCTTGTTAGGGATATGAAGGTTGGGGGCAGCTTGGGATGTAGCGATCATGAGATGGTGAAGTTCAAGATCTTGTGTGGAAGAAGTAAGGCAAAAAAAGAGGATTGCTACCCTGGACTTTTGGAGAGCCAACTTCGACCTTTTCCAGGACCTATGTGGAGGTATCTCATGGGCTAGAGTCCTTGAAGCTGGGCAACATTTAAACAGCACTTCTTCCAAGCTCAGGATCGGTGCATCCCTAATAGGAAATTGGGGAAGGGAGGCAAGAGACCTGTGCGGATGAGCAAGGAGCTCATGCATAAGATCAAAGGGAAGAAGAAGGGCAAAAGGGCCTGTCCTCTTGGGAGGAGTATAGGAGTGTTGTCAGGGCCTGCAGGGAAGCAACAGGGAAGGCTAAAGCTCACCTGGAGCTGAAGCTAGTGAAGGAGCTAAAAGATAATAAGAAGGGTTTTTTTTAAATATGTTGACAGTAAAAGGAAGGCTAGGGATGTGGGTCCCCTGCTGAACAAGGGAGATGTCCTGGTATTGGGGGATGCTGAGAAGGAGGAGATGCTGAACGCCTTCTTTGCTTCTGTCTTCGCTTCAAAGACTTCACCTCGGGACTACTGGACCCTGGAGAGAAGAGAGAGAGTCTAGGAAATGGAGACCTTCCCTCTGGTTGAGGAGTGGGTGGTCCCGGAGCGTCTAGGTGGGATCAATGTGCACAAGCCCATGGGCCCTGATGGGATGCATCCACGTGTGCTGAGGAAGCTGGCAGAGGTGATTGCCGAACCACTCTCTATCATCTCTGACAGGTCTTGGAGAACAGGAGAGGTGCCTGAAGGCTGGAGGATAGCCAATGTCACTCCTGTCTTCAAAAAGGGCAAGAAGGAGGATCTGGGAAACTACAGGCCAGTCAGTCTCACCTCTGTCCCAGGAAAGGTGATGGAACAGGTTGTTCTAGATGCCATCTCCAGGCAATTGGAAGAAAAGAAGGTCATCAAGAATAGTCAGCATGGATTCACCAAGGGAAAATCATGCTTGAGTTGCCCTCTGTGATGGCATCTCCAGCTGAGTAGATGAGAGGAGAGCAGTGGATATCATCTACCTTGACTTCAGCAAAGCCTTTGATATTGTCTCCCACAACATCCTGATAATGAAACTGAGGAAGTGTGGGATAGATGAGTGGACGGCGAAGTGGTTTGAGAACTGGCTGACTGGATGAGCAGAGAGGATTGTGATCAGTGGAGCAGAGTATGGTTGGAGACCTGTGACAAGCGGTGTCCCCTGAGGTTGATGCTGGGTCTGGTCTTGTTCAAGGTCTTCACTGATGACCTTGTCCACCTTCAGTAAGTACGCTGATGATACAAAGCTGGGAGGAGTGGCTCACACATCGGAAGGCTGTGCTGCCATTCAGCAAGAACTGGACAGACTGGAGAGATGGGCAGCAATAAATCAGATGAGGTTTAAAAAAAAGCAAGTGCAGAGTCTTGCACCTGGGAAGGAATAATCACAAGTATCAGTACAGGTTGGGGCACGACCTGCTGGATAGGAGTTCTGCGGAGAAGGACCTAGAAGTCCTGGTGGATGACAGGTTAGCAATGAGCCAGCAGTGTGCCCCGATGGCCAAGAAGGCCAATAGGATCCTGGAGTGCATTAAAAGGAGCGTGGCCAGCAGGTCAAGGGTGCTGTTTTTCCCCCTCTACTCTGCCTTGGTCAGGCCTCACCTGGAGTAATGTACCCAGTTCTGGGCTTCTGGGTACAGAAGGACAAGGATCTCCTGGAGATAGTCCAGCAGAGGATCACAAAGATGATAAAGGGCCTGAAGCATCTCCCCTATGAGGAAAGGCTGAGTGACCTGGGTCTGTTCAGGCTTGAGAAAATAAGACTCAGAGGTGATCTGATAAATGTTTTTAAATATCTTAAGTGTGGGAGTCAAAGATAGATAGATAGTAGATAGAATTGCTCAGGTTGGAAAAGACCTTAAAGATCATTGAGTACAACCACAACCTAACTACGCTAACTCTAACAACTCTCCACTAAATCATGTCCACATGATCCAAATGGTTTTTAAACACATCCAGGGATGGTGACTCGAGCACCTCCCTGGGGAGCCTATTCCAGTGCTTAACAACCCTTTCTGTAAAGAAGTTTTTCCTGATATCCAACCTAAACTTACCCTGGCACAGCTTAAGGCCATTTCCCCTCATCCTGTCACCTGTCACCAGTGAGAAGAGACCAATCCTGTTCTCACTGTAAGCACCTTTCAGATATTGGAAGAGCAATAAGGTCTCTCAGCCTCCTTTTCCCCAGACTAAACAGCCCCAGTTTCTTCAGTCTCTCCTCAGAGAGCATAGTCTCCAAGTACTTCACAAGCCTTCTTTGGACCTGCTCCAGCAGCTCAATGTCCTTTCTGTACTGAGGTGCCCAAAACTGAACACAATACTCAAGGTGAGGCCTCACCAATGCCGAGTACAGGGGCAGGATGACTTCCCTACTCCTGCCCCCAACACCATTCCTGATACAAGCCAGGATGCCATTGGCCTTCTTGGCCACCTGGGCACACTGCTGGCTCATATTCAGCTGACTGTCCATCAGTACACCAAGGTCCCTTTCCATCAGGCAGCTTTCCAGCCACTCCTCCCCAAGCCTGTAGTGTTGCCTGGGATTGTTGTGACCAAAATGCAAGACCCGACACGTGGCGCTACTGAAACTCATACAGTTTACCTCAGCCCATTGATCCAGTCTATCCAGGTCCCTCTGTAGTGCCTTTCTCCCCTCAGGCAGATCAACACTCCCTCCCAACTTGGTGTCGTCTGCAAACTTACTGAGGGTGCACTCAATCCCCTCATCAAGATCATTAATAAAGACGTTAAAAAGAAGCGGCCCCAGTACCAAGCCCTGGGGGACACTGCTGGTGACCAGCAGCCAACTAGATTTAACTCCATTGACCACAAAACTTTGGGCCCTGCCATCCAGCCAGTGTTTCACCCAGCAGAGCGTACGACCATCCATACTGTGGGCAGCCAGCTTCTCCATGAGAATGTTGTGGGGGACAGTGTCAAAGGCTTTACTTAAGTCCAGGTAGACCACATCGACAGCCTTACCTTCATCCACTATGTGAGTCACCTTGTCATAGAATGAAATCAGGTTTGTCAGACAGGATCTACCATTTGTAAACCAATGCTGACTGGGCCTGATCCCCTGGTTGACCTTTAACTGGTCCATGATGGCTCCCGAGATTATCCGTTCCACAACCTTCCCTGGCACCAAGGTGAGACTGATAGGTCTGTAGCTACCAGGATCATCTTTCCAGCCATTTTTGAAGATGAGCGTCACATTTGCCAGTCTCCAATCTGCTGGTACATCCCCAGTTAGCCAGGACTGCCAAATAACGATGGAGAGTGGCTTGGCAACCACATCCACCAACTCCCTTAGCACTCTAGGGTGCAATGCATCCAGCCCCATGGACTTGTGAGCATCTAGCTTTCGGAGCAGGTCCACAACCATCTCATCGTGGATCATGCAGGGCCTATTCTGTTCCCCATCCCTATCTACCAGCGCTGCGGATGTGTTCCCAGGGAGTAACAAGTCTTACTATTAAAGACTGAGGCAAAGAAGGCATTAAGTAACTCAGCCTTAACTTGATCCTTGGTCACCAAGTTTCCCTCAGTGTCCAACAAGGGATGGAGATTCTCCCTAGCCCTTCTCTTGCTGTTGATGTATTTATAGAAATATTTATTGTTGTCTTTTATCTTAGTAGCCAAGTTCAGTTCTAGCTGGGCTTTGGCTTTTCTAATTTTCTCCCTGCACTATGTACCTGTAATCATCATAAGTAGTTTGTCCACTCTTCCAGAGACCATAAACTTTCCTTTTGTTCTTTAGTTTCAGCCAAAAATCTCTGTTCAGCCAGTCCAGCCTCCTTGCCCATCGGCTCGTCTTCCGTGACTTGGGGATGGTCAGCTCCTGCACCTTTAAAATAACTTCCTTAAAGTATTCCCAGCCTTCCTGGGCTCCCACGCTCTCCAAAACTAACTCCCAAGAGACCCTCTCAACCATGGTCCTAAAGAGGTTAAAGTCTGCCCTCTGTAAGTCCAAGGTGGCAGTTCTGCTGACTCCCTTCCGTGGTTCAACAAGGATCGAAAAATCTAGCATCCTGTGATCACTATGCCCCAGACAGCTTCCAACCTTTACATCCCCCAGAAGACCTTCTCTGTTAACAAACAGCAGGTCCAGGATTTTGCTTCCCCTTGTTGGCTCCTTCACCAGCTGTGTCAGGAAGTTATCTCCCACACACTCTAGGAACCTCCGGGACTGTTCCCTATCTGCTGCATTATAAATCCAGCAGATGTCTGGGAAGTTGAAGTCCCCCACAAGAACAAGGGGGAGAGAACTTGAGACCTCACTCAACTGTCTATAAAGTGTCTTGTCCACCTCTTCATCCTGGTTGGGTGGCCTGTAGCAGACTCCCACGATAATGTCAGTCTTATTGGCCTTCGCTTTTATTCTGACCCATAAACTCTCAACCCTATCATCACCATCATTAATTTCCACACATTCACATTCTTTCTTAATATAGAAGGCTACACCACCGCCTTTCCTGCCTCGCCTATCTCTTTTGAAAAGCCGGTAGCCATCCATCACAGCACTCCAGCTGTGTGACTCATTCCACCATGTTTCCGTGATGGCAACTATATTATAGCTTTCTGACAGCACAATGGCCTCCAGCTCCTCCTGTTTATTGCCCATGCTGCGTGCATTAGTGTAAAAGCACCTGAGCTGGGCCTCCTTTTGAGCGGCAGTAGTTCTAATACCCTCATGACCACACTCAGGTGTTTCCTTAGCCACCAACCTCACACTAACCCTCGTGTTCTTCCTACAAAAGGGTGAGTCGTCCTCCTTCACCAAGACACAGGACTGTGGGATCTTACTAGCACATCCCTCTCCTACAAGTACTGGCACGTTACATACAGGCTCCGTTCTAATGACCCCACCCCTCCTTCGAACCTAGTTTAAAGCTCTATCAATGAACCTTCCCAACTCCTGTCTTAAGACCCCTTTCCACCGGTGGGCGAAGCTACTCCTATCAGTTGCCAGCAGGCCTGGTCTTGTGCAAACAGAGCAGAGGTCAAAAAACCCAAAACATTGCCGGGCACACCAGGCTCATAGCCAGGTTGGCCCATCATATTTAGTCCCTCATCATTCCCTATAACTGGAGGGACAGAGAACACAACTCGTGCTCCCGAACCCTTTACCTGTCGCCCCAAGGCTTTGAAGTCCTTTTTCATAGCCTTTAGGGAAATCGTTCCTAAATCATTGCTGCCTACCTGAAACAACAGTAGGGGATAGTAATCTAAGGGCTGAACTAGGGAAGGAAGTTTTTTCCTTATGTCTTTAACCCAGGCTCCTGGGAGGCAACAGACCTCCCTGTCTAGAGGTTCTGGTCTCCATATTGGCCCTTATGCTCCCTTCAGCAGAGAGTCACCAATGACAATGACCCATTGTTTTTTCTTTGCCGATGAGGTTTTAATGCTAAGTGAGGTCTGGTTAGACTTTGGGAACAGCACCAACTGGGGAGAACCATCCTCACCACCACTGTCCAGTTGTCCCTGCAGAGCACTGTACCTGTTCCACAGGGGCAGTGGGGGAGGCAGGGGAATATCTGCGTGGGTGTGCCTCCATCGCCAAGCAGGGACCTTTTGCCACTGCCCCACACCCCCCAATTCTTCACCGTTGTTGCTCGGGGGAGGAGAGAACAGGGGGCTCACTGCAGCAGGAACACTGTCTGCCTACTGGTTCCCCTCTATCACCTGTTTGCAAGGTGGCAGGGGGTGATGTGCTCCATGTGGAGCCTTAGCGGGCTGCCAAGATCTCAGGGCCGATAGGGTTTTGCACCACCAATCTCCTTCTCACTTTCTTTTATGCTCCTCAGCTTCTCCACCTCCTCCTTCAGGTCAGCCACAAGGCTGAGTAAGTCATTTAGCTGGTCGCATCTTATGCAAGTGCTGTCTCCCTCACCTAGCACTACAAAGGCCAGGCTCTGACACTCACTACAGCCAGAGACCTGCACACCAGCATGTTGTTTCGAGTCCTCAGTCTGGGTCTCCACATTTTTCCTGGCAGTAGCCTTCCACTGAGGTACAGCCATGGCAAACCAGCAGACTCACTAGCACTATTAGGGTAGCCTTAATGGTGTGTGACTGATCAGCACTGCCCTGCTGCTGGTAGTGCTTGCACCACCCTCATCTCCTTACCAGGCCGTTAACAGGTGCCCCTGCACTTAGCACTCTCTTGACAGTAATAACAACCCTCCTCACCGTGAATGGGTGGCTTAGGGTTTCTCTTCTGTGCGTTTGAACGGCCCTCGTGGTTCAAACACCCTGACCCTCCTCTCTGTTCCTGCTCCCTGAGGCTTTTTCTAGGCAGGGGGTGTGCAAGCAGGGCTGTTGCCCTGGCAACGCCCAATTCACATGAGCCGCTCTCACGAGAGCTGCCGGGCTGCTCTGTTATCTTGGGGTTCCGTGGATGAAGGAACCGACCGAAACTCCCTTGTACCTTGCGATCAGTCGCTGCAGTTCTGGCCGGGACAGCTCCAAAGCAGTGAACCTCAGCAATCAAGAGACATGGCCAACCTCTTTTCAACAGTCTGTGGGGACAGGACAAGGGGAAATGGCCATGAACTGGAGCATAGGAAGTTCCACACCAATATGCGAAGGAACTTCTTCACAGTTAGGGTGATGGAGCATTGGAAAAGGCTGCCCGGAGGGGTTGTGGATTCTCTTTCTCTGGAGATGTTCAAGACCCACCTGGATGCTTACCTGTGTAGCCTGCTGTAGGGGGCCTACTTTGCAGGGGAGTTGGAGTTGATGATCTCTGGAGATCCCTTCCAGCCCCTACAATTCTGTGATTCTGTGATTAGTTTAAGTTGTCAATGAGATATTTTAAGTAACTGCAAGTCTGAAAGTAATGTTATGTATGACTTCCCGCAGCAGTAGAAATCCTATACATACTATACCCTGCTCTAAATCACTAGGACATACTGATAATACTCTTTTGAATCAGGAGTCAATTTTTATCTCACATCAAAGCTTTTGTTTTTTTCTAATGTGAGAATGGGCCCAATTTGTTTATTTATTCATAAACTTTATTTTTTATATCCACTATTATTTGCGAAAGTACTGTGGTGCTCCTCCCCTGCTAGATTTTTATTTTTAATACATGTTTGAGTATTGTTCCCACAGGGAAAGTTTATGTCATGCTACCTGTGCAACTGATGGAGTAGGTAAAAAGCTCTCCAAAATCTTTGTAAGTAGTTACAACATGTGTTACCATAGACTGAGGTTAGTGCTGCTCTCCAGTTATAATAGGAAGTGTATTACACTGTCAACAATATGTACTTCCTTTAAAAGAAAATTGCAGCTCATGGAATATACCCTGCACAGTGGCTAAAATTGCTGTTTTCTGATTTCCAGTGCAGTATTCTGCTCCTACGACCATGTGCAGGACACAGTACAAATAAGAGCCTACAAATATGTGAGTTTATTTGTCTTGTTTACAGTATCTTTCAATTTAACTGTTACTTTTGCTTTTCATAGTACAAATTAGTTTTCATCAACTGATTCATTTTAGTTTTCACAGCAAATAAGGGATTCTAGAAGAAAGAAATTCAAGAAGTCATATAGTATGAATGAATTAGAATAAATGCAAGGCAACATGGAGGAAGCACAGTAACATTGACAAGTGTATTTATGAACAGTGCGGCAGTTCAGAGGAATCATAGAATCATGGAATTGTTAAGTTTGGAAAAGACCTCTGAGATCATCTAGTCTAGCTATCAACCCCATATGATTCCTTCTCCATTTCCTCCAGGCCAAACATAACCAGGGCTATCAGCCTGTCTTCTTAAGGCAGATGCTCCAGGTTCCTAATCATCGTTGCAGACCTCCTGGACTCTCTCCTGCAGTTACATATTTCATGAACCGAGGAGCCCAGAACTGGACACAATACTCTAGATGTGGCCTCATTAGGACAGAGTAGAGGGAGAGAACATCCATTGCCGTGTGTTTCTTAATGCATTCCAAGATACCATTGTCCTTATTGTCCATGATAGCTTACTTCCTGCTCATGGTCAACCTGTTTTCCACCAGGACACTGTTCAGATACAAAGAGGGCAGTGTGATACACCTGGAGATAAGTAGAAAGAGCTGGTAGTCTTGAAGTGTTCTGTACAGTTTTGAGAAGACCATTTTGTCAAACTTAGTAAGAAGGAAATGTAGTCTCTTTAATAATGCATATGAGTGTGAATTTTAGGTCTGGGTGTAATGTGAAATCATTTTTAAATAAAGAAAGCCTCTTAAATTTAGGGAAGTGAATAGGAAATTCTCAGTTAAGAGTCTTTCATGTGCATGATCAGAATGAATAGAGAGATTCTTTGCAGCAATATTTTGAATATATTGCAGGACTTTGGCAGAAGAATGTATAGATTTGGATGCTACAGAGATGTATGAGCTGAAGGAGGAAAAACTCAAGGATGTTCAATAGGAGTAAAAGGCAAGATGGAATGTTGTGAGAAAGATGATTGTAGGGAGAAAGGGGAGAACGCTTAAGTGGACATCCAAGAAGCAGTGATTGATGATGGTCAGTCAACACGTGAGCATAGCCTCAGGTTCTAAACTAGGCTAAACGAGAGGAATACATTTTTAGGAGACAAACTATGTCCACAAAATTAAAGAGAGGGGCTGCTGAAGACTAGAAAGCTATAATTCTGTAACTACTAGAATTTTCCACGAGGAAGAAATCTACATTAGCAGGTCCATATCTGTATTTATCTATTTATGTATCTCCAATAGGCATACACTCTAGAATTAGTTTATATATCAATAAACTGAAATGTTGCCAGGGTGTTTGAATTACAGAGACAACTGTTTATATTTTACTTTCATACATTCCATTAGTATTTATGAGATTTACTCAAATACAGAGCAGTTTGTATGAAAGCACATATAAAGTCCTTTAATATTAATTAAACCATAACTAGCCATTTGGTTGTCAAAAATATTTATGTGACACTGATATATTTACACTTTTAATCTATTTCTGTCATCCAGCAATGGTAAAGAACCAGAGACAAATTATTTTCATCTGGCACGGAACAAAAAATATTAGTGTAGGATGAGAAGAGTGTGACCCCAAATTGTCAGTCTCTCTAGTTCTGTTAATTTTCTGGAACTTTCCTCAAGTTTCCAAAACTCTAGCTCTTTTAAACTGAAGGGAGATGGAGAGAGCAGAAAAACACAAACCTAGGACACATTCTATGAAATTTTAAATAAATATGGTAAAGCAGATTAAGATAAAATATATAGAGATGTTCAAGTTCAGGTTGGATGGGGCACTGGGCAGCCTGATTTAGTGGCTGGCAACCCTGCTCACATCAGAGGCATTAGAAGTAGATGATCTTTAAGGTCCCTTCCAACTTGAGCCATTCTATGATAATTGCTTTAAGAGAAAGATATTAATCTTAATGGCAGTAGAGATATAAACAATGCTACTTTCCTTAGTGGAAATTTAAAATATCAAAGTATCTTTATAAATTGGACCTCTGTCTGGTATCCTTGCTTAATCTATATACAATGTGCACTGAAAAATTTAATCAGTGGCCTTATGACATTAACCTACCTAGTTTTGTGTTTTAATTATGGTAGCATCATTTTGGATTGGCAATTTTCTTTTGCCTTTCCTATAAATGCAGCCATCTGGAAAGTTAACATTAAAGTGATGTTTCTGTTTTCCTTCTCCCAGTAAAATAACTGTATAAGGAAAAATGTAACTTGTATTATCACAAAATATTTGATAGAATAGGCAAGATTCACATGATTGAAAACAGTCCAGAAACTTAAAATGAGATTTTTAGATATTCTAGAAAAGGAATCTTAATCTCTTGATATTTGTTTTACTTACCTGCTATTTAGGAAAAACAGGATTATAAGCCTGAGTAGTGCACTTGAATAAATTAATGAATGAAAGAACAAATAAATGATTAAACAAATAAATAACTGAACTAAAGTAAGTAAGTAAGTAAATAAATAAGTAAATAAAATGGAACAGGCCATAACACAAAGAGATTTTCTGGAGTTTTGTATGTCTACCAATGAGGACTACAATTATTTGACAGGAGTTTGAGGTTTGAAGAAAGAGTACCTAAATGATGTATTAATCAAGTACTGTAAATCCAATAATTGACTGTTTTCTAGCAACTTGAAACTCCTCTTCCCTTATATATGAGTAAGAACATATCAAGTACCCTTAATTCTGTATTACTATCAGGCAGACTGACTAACTGCACATTCTATTTTAAGGGATTTTGTGTACCCATGGAAAATCTACTTGTGATAAGAGAACTTGATTTCACATTACATAATATACCCTAAAGGAGAACTATTAGTTCTGTAGTTAACTATGTAGTTAAGAAGAGCAATGCATTTGGAATAGGTTTGCAGCAGAGCATGTGGAGTGGGAAGGCATAATTCTCCAGTAAATTTTCAGTGTTGAATACATCATGGAGGACTGCTAGTTAGGTCACTGAAAAAAAGTTTCTTCTATTTTACACAAGCACCCAATCATCTCTATTTTTAAAGAATCTGCAATTTTATTTTGAGTGCACAGATTCATTTTAATATATTTTCATGTTTTAAAACAGTATATTTAGAATCCTTCACTGGTATCTTCAATACATTTCTGAAAGGTCTACTAAAAACTGACTTTAATTTCAAATAAAGAACTGTGAAATTGGATTAAAAAAAATAAATAAATAAATTGTACTTATTAATCTAGGAGATAAAGTTTTGGGTGCATTTGTTTAATAAATCAGAGCATTTTGCATTTACTCAATTACCTCTATAATGATGTAGTTCTATTATGCGGAACACACAAAGCTTGCTTTATAAACCATTTTTTATTAATAGTGATTTGTTTTCTTTTTCCTTTGAACTAAAAGCTTTTCTTCTTCCTTGCTGTTTACATATATATCTCAAGCACCAGCTTCTCAAATGATGACTTTGAAGCTCCAGTAGCTATGGACATTAAACTGCACTGGCAGTACAATAGCAGGGATACCAAAAAAGNTAGGATGGCATTTAGACCTAGATGATAGTTTCGTAATCTTTTTTTCTTTTTTTTCTTGTTCTCCCCATCTCAGCAGTCCCATTCAATGCACCAACTGCAGCATTAATTTAAACAATTTGCCATCTTTTGATAAGATCTCTCTAGGATATCAAGAAAATTAAAGCTGTCAAAACTACGCAATTAAAATTTGTAGAATTAATGATCTGCAAAATAGTAAAAGGTTTTCAGTAGGCAGACCAGATGATCAGGTCAACAGGAGAAACTATTAAAATGATCATGATAAATGGTAACAGGTAAAGATTTTCATACTGAAAAGTGTTTTTATTCAGAAAAGAGGAGCAGTCAGAAAAGAGCTAAGCTTATGATAGTCATATGGTTACATTTTAATATATTTTGTTTTTATCAATATTGTGATGGTTAATTTGAATATTCCTATGTAGTGCCACAAAAAGCTATTAAATACTCATAATAGAAACATAGACTATGGCTGTCTACCAAAAAACACTAAATTATAAAGAATGGACCATAAATAAAAATGAATTCAGTCATTCATTTGAAATTTCATGAAAGGAAATACATGGTGCCATCAGAAAAGTGATAGATAATTTGTAACTTGTCAGATGTTCATCTGTCTACAACACAAGGAATTAAAACAACATGACAAGGCAAAAAAAAAAAAAAAAAAAAAAAAAAAGAGGTCTTCAGTAAGTATTATTCTGGCTTCAATTTACTCCTGTGATGTGGGAGATCTAAGTGTGTCATCCGCACAAAATAAAATGGAAGAAGTTGGATGTTAGCCAGATTGGCTTTTAAAAGATAAATGTCAAAACCCCACATACATGTAACCTCATTTTAACAATGCCTACATCCTTTCCTTAAAAAGTTAATCTATTGCTCCCTTCAGTTTGAAAAGTGCTTCTGGTGAAAGAAAAATAGTAGTTATTTTAAATTTTAGATTTCCTCCATAACCCTGATAAGGGAGTATGACTTGAATGTAACACTTTAAAATGAACATCTCAAATGAATCTCCTGAACATTGTTGATGAAGCAGACAGTGACTAGGAACAACAGCAAAATACAGAAAGCAAATTTTATGTGATTTTTGTCTTACTCAGCTCTACTGGTTCAATGCTGTGTGTATTCTAAGTTACTTCATCCACAAAATATCAAGAGAAATAGCCACAGATAAACTTTCTATGAGGACATATAATTGCACAATAGAGTCATGAAGGCTAATCCTAATTACCAGCTATGTCTTCCTGAAGACTGTGCTTAATGTCACCATTTAACCATAGGATGGCATTTAGACCTAGATGATAGTTTCGTAATCTTTTTTTCTTTTTTTTCTTGTTCTCCCCATCTCAGCAGTCCCATTCAATGCACCAACTGCAGCATTAATTTAAACAATTTGCCATCTTTTGATAAGATCTCTCTAGGATATCAAGAAAATTAAAGCTGTCAAAACTACGCAATTAAAATTTGTAGAATTAATGATCTGCAAAATAGTAAAAGGTTTTCAGTAGGCAGACCAGATGATCAGGACAACAGGAGAAACTATTAAAATGATCATGATAAATGGTAACAGGTAAAGATTTTCATACTGAAAAGTGTTTTTATTCAGAAAAGAGGAGCAGTCAGAAAAGAGCTAAGCTTATGATAGTCATATGGTTACATTTTAATATATTTTGTTTTTATCAATATTGTGATGGTTAATTTGAATATTCCTATGTAGTGCCACAAAAAGCTATTAAATACTCATAATAGAAACATAGACTATGGCTGTCTACCAAAAAACACTAAATTATAAAGAATGGACCATAAATAAAAATGAATTCAGTCATTCATTTGAAATTTCATGAAAGGAAATACATGGTGCCATCAGAAAAGTGATAGATAATTTGTAACTTGTCAGATGTTCATCTGTCTACAACACAAGGAATTAAAACAAAAACAAAAATAATAAACAACAAAGAATGGTTCCCATAGAAGAACTATGAAAGAGCATTGATCTCAGTATCCCAAAAAGGCAGGCATGAGTAATAAGCACAGTGCAATTTTGAAGTACTTGTTAAACATGGAAGAGTAATTTATTTTAAGCAGAAATAAGCCATATGCTTCTCCTGCATAAAGGGATGACCTCTGGGTCCTGTTAGCTACCACTTACTGGTACATTTAAAATGCAAATGCTAAACTCACAACATAGTCTATATTATTTTTAAACTTGAAGCAGATGCTTTTTTTTTTCTTTTTCCTTTTTTTCCTTTTTTTTTTTTCTCCCAAGTATAGGAGAAAAACAGTCTGCAAAAATTCTGATTCAAATTTTAAATGAATTTACTGAGACTTTGTTCATGCCATTTTTATTTGTATGTGCTTTGTCCAAGTCCTAGAGAAAACACATTTACTATCTGGACTGTCTATGAAAATAGCAGCTTTCTGAATGTAAGAGATAGCAACTTTTGATATAGCAAATGATGAAGAATATCAGAACATTAAACCTTCTAGGTAAAGAACAAAATTTTATGACATCTTTTTCTTAATAAAACTTAAATTACTCAGCTCAGCAGTCTCATATTTACCCTTTTCTAAGTGGATGTCTTGATCAGTATTCATAACAAACATTAATTGCTGATGAGAAAAAGCAATGTAACTTACTACAGATTTAGAACCATACAGCAAGGCTTTTTAAAGGCTTGCATCAATACTAATTTTTTGTTATCATCTCACTTCCTTTTCTGTTCCTCAATTTCTTTAGCTCATGAAGATGAAAAATGGCAATGTTTTTCCTGATAAGCTTAAAACACGTATCTATGTAAGAGCCTGGATTCTTATCCAGGATGAGATAAACACTGAATAGGTTAGAAGCATACAGAATAAGATATTTTAGCTAGTTCAGAGATAGGTTTAAACAGAAGCCAAATCTGCTTGTGGTGGCTACCATTTATCTTATTCATTAACTAATTTGATTATTGATCACTGTAGATTTCATGTGAACAAATCTTTCAAAATTTAAGATAATTAGCCCAAGATCCCACTCTTTCTGAATTTCCTGGATAAATCAGGACGTTCATTGTATTGTTTTGTTGCCCTTAATTCCATGGGAAGATGAGTTTTATTTTTTTTTACTATATATTTTTTTAATCCCTCTTTCTCCTTTCTGCAGGATGTAACCCTGAAAAAACATGCCCAAATTCATTCATATGAACAATTGATTGAAACTTCATTTATCTGAATGTGCATATCTGTTTTCAGGATTGGAGCTTAAGTTTGATGTTTAAAGGTGAAATGATATGACACTCAGTAATCTCTGTTTGCATTAAAATAAATTAAAAAAAAAAAAAAAAAAAAAGAGATTTTTTTTCTAATAGATGTTGTGTACCTGAGGCTTTTCTAAGAGTTCCTTTTAAAATCTGATAGAACATGAAATTTCCAAAACTATACAGTTTTTAAAGTTCTGTGACTCATTTTGCATCTGCTTTTCCATTTGAAAGTTTTGCACTTTCTCTGAAGAAAGGCATTTAAATTCTTAAGCACATTTTGTTCTGAAACATTTTACAAACTGATATAGTAAAGATGAACCAGACTGCTTCTCCCACAGTCTCTTTCACAGCATCCAGAAAATGCAGTTTTGAGTCCTTGCATTCCTATACACACTCAACTGGATTTAAGAGAATTCACCTGTTCATATATCATGCAAGAACAAATTACCCATGGGACTATGGGATTGTAACTCCCTTTCTGTTAGCACCATCTGGAGTAGTATACGTTCATGTGCTCCAGGTTACATGATGATGGAGATGCAGCGATGCCATACAATTTCCCATTTTCAAATAGAGTTACTTTTAGCCCTAATATCTCAATCTATAAACCTATAGAATAAAAACACTACACTACACAACAATCACTACAGCTGTGACTGTATTTTCCAAACCAACAAGCTTTAATATTTGCATGCCTTAATCTAGTTCTTTGTTCTCACAGTGTTCAAGTATGTAAATGAGCACTTGTTGATACTGAATTGTTTGGCCTCTTATGAGTGCTGTGCATGAATCTTCTATACACTTCTTCAGACTTCTGCAGCACAATTAAATTGCTGTGTGTTTTTTTTAATTTCAGATTTTCAAAAGAAAATATTTTGAATTAAAATATTATATTGTTTTATATCAGAGTTTTTTATCATATGAGGTTGAATAAATGAGTTAAACATGAACATTAATGAGATATCCATATATTGTAATATCTATACTTTCTCATCATAGGTATTCCTAAAAAGAGTCTCTCAGAGACTATTTCACACTTATTTGGGAAAAAAAAAAAAAGTTCCTTTTCATAGTCTACTTTGATCTGCATTTTTCCTTCTAATTCTCAAACCACCACACCACAACCTTATATCCAACATAGTGGCTGTTGTGTAAAACAAATTCTTTTCTCCTCTTTTGAACACTTTTAATCATACTGACTATATCATCTTTAAGATAGCAGTCGGACATTTCTAAGGGAAAAAAACAGTTGAAAGAAAAGAAGCACAGCATTTATTGGAAATGTTTTGCTAAACAGCATATTAAAATATAAATAATAAACTAATTGTCAGATTTCATCTACTAGTGATTTGAAATCAAGAAGACAACATATACCCTTGGTTTTACTTACAGTTACTCCTCCATACTTATAACTTCACAAGATAAATATTAACGACATAGTTAAAAAATAAGCTTATGTTTTTGATTAATTTATCTTCTATAACTAAAAACTAATTTTGTCAGAGTAGTATCATCAGGGCTACACACTAAAGCAGCATATTAACTTTAAACTTTGGAGTTATTTTCCAGTCAGACATGAATAGCTTAGAGCTACTTTAGATAAATATCTGGCTATTTTATCGTAATATAAGTTACTGCTGCTTATAATATATATTATACATTATTTACACATTTTTGTATGTGCATTCATAAATTTATATATAACTTATACAGGTCTTGGAGAAAAATTGTTTGGAGAGGAACCATAAAACCAAGCACATTTGAGATGTGTTAAGGGTTTTATGAGCTCCTGAAGTGTGGCATAGTCACCCTGCAGTGTAACGCCTGGGAACTCTTCAACCTTGTGTTTTATGCTGAAGGCTATCCCCAGCAAATCTAAGGTTGTGGCTGGATCAAACTTTCCAATAGATTTAAAGCCTACATGCCTGCAAATCCTAGCATAGCTAACTGAAGTTCGGAAATTCTGTGCTAGCCTCCCTAGACTACTTGGATCATTGGATAGTCCTGGAGTTGTGGGGTTATCCTCATACTTTGCTGCTAGGATATCTGTCTCTGCAGTAAATAAATCATAATTTCTGAGTCTTTCAGTGTTTTTAGGCTCTTACCTCCTTAGTGGAGAAACTACAAGTCCTATCTGTCTTTGTCTTGTTGGGCTGAACTATCCCTCCACATGAATTTAAGTCATTAGAAGATGTTAAGAGCTGATCTAGCTGAAGATAAATATTTTAATAGAACAGTATATTCCATTTAAATGTTTTCAGTAGAAGTTTGCTGACCATCTTTACTCTGAATTTGTAAACTAATACAATCCGACTGAAAGGAATTTGTGGTTTTGAGAAACCATAACTAAGTATTTCTTGTCAATACAAAGTTCTCCAGATAGGCAGCGAATGAGGGGAGAAGGTGAGAAATGCAAATCAGAAAGGAAAAGTCATGTTTGCAAAAACCAATGATCTGATTTGATCAGGCCAAATTCCTTTGACAGGAAAAGTATATGAATATTGCATATTTATTACTGAAACAAATTGAAAATATTAATTTAGTCTGATTTTACCTAGTAATTAAACATTGTCTTACCTCCCCTATCCCTAAAAACCTCATCCACTCCTGCCAGGGCTACTCTATTGTAAAAGAGAATAATACATTCTTGTTAAACTAAAATTTGACAGTTCCCATTTATCAGCATTTGGTGATAGTTTCAGGTTTCTCAAACTGTTCAATCATAAAAATCCAGAATGAACATAAAGAACAAGTTTTACTGAATAATGTTAACTAAATCTAAATTTTGCCTGTAGCAACTGACAAAAAAAAAAAAAGTGTTCCAGAGGTTACTTCTTTTTAGCAAATTTGTTGCTGTGTTCACATATCTGTTCAAATACTAGTACCATAAATCCAAGATGTGAAGGCTTTAAATAAGCTTGGTGGGTTGACTAATGTAAACAGACTCTTTGAAAGTGTCTTTGATCTCTAAGGTTGAAAATTTTGCTGATTTTGTTTTTGCCCATTATACATCTTGCCCTCTCATTATCAACCCAATACCATTGTGTTAATGAAAAAAAATACAAGATAGATAGGGCTTATCTGAGGACTATAAATGATGAACAATTCTGATTTAAGTAATGTAATTCTTAGATTTACGTAGATTGTCATATATCTAATGTTGTATTCAGTTCCTTCATATTAAGCGTACATTTAAAGTAATATTTATAGCTTACAAGTGGAATACAAACCACACAATTAGGGAGTTATGCTGTCACTGAAATTGTGGGTCCTAGCTAAATTCTACTGAGCACCATTACAGGCCCTCTCTAGATGCTTTACAAAGAGTTTCATATATTGATACTGTTTCTTACTTACTCATGATATATCCAACTTCCCTTCCATAGACAGGAGACCTTTTGTATAAGAAGGAATAAGTAAAACCATGCACTTTATTTCAAAAACATTCTGGGAATGAAAGGAGTTCATGGAATTTTTTCTTAAAATTTTTGTCTTATCATCTGTTTCATCTAATCCACAATAAAGGTGCTACCACAAATTTTATAAAATAGAATTGTGTACAGAGACAACTAATTTCAAACTTAGTTGTTTGCTTTGAGACAGAGATGAAATACAAATAAGTAACTATATCTTACAAAATAACTCTGTGATGTTTTCAGAAGATGAAATAAAAGAGAGCTTCCAAAAATGCATAAATTGCATTTGATTCTTATCAAAATTTCTAAGTTTAAAAACAAAGAAATTCCTAAATTGAATAAGAAATGTCATGCATGTCTTCTGTTGTGAATGTTTAGAAAATTTATATAATTGAGAGCACATTGTATTACTGTGTATCATGCTTTATATGATGCACGTATCTTATAAACTGCAATGTTTATAATCATGACTTCAATCATCCAAATTAAATGAATTACAGCATTACAAACTAAAAAATTATGAGCTTTCTTCTTCACACTAATTACTAAATGTATCTGCTATTTTTTGTTTGTTTGTAAGATGGTTCTTCATGCTATCAAATAGAAAATTATAAGTAATGATATAAAACTCTATAATAACATTAAAAGAAATTAAATACAGACAGCAAATGCAAATCATTAAACATCTTTGCTGACCATATTTTAAAATAGTGCATGAAGGTAGAAAACCTTAAAGTAGTTCTTAATTCAAGTTCTTTGGGTAAATTATTATTTAAAAAAATATAATAATAAATAATAAATAATAAATAATAAATAAATGTGTATTAGGCAACCAGGTGGCAATTAGCAAGTCAACATCACCACACTTCCCACTGCATCTCTGTCTAACGGTTTTGCATTAAGTTTTAATTGCTCATGTAAACTTATTTTGTGCACACTATCCAAAGAATTGCTAAAGCTGCAAACTGATGATTACATGATAAACTGTTGGATAATTTTGTGAAAATTTCACATTTGAAAGTTGTTAATTACTGTCATTGAGTATGGACATAATATGCCATCTTTAATAAAGAGATTAGAGCCTCTTTGTCAAAAGAAGAAAGCATATTCACTTCTAGTAGAATTTTACAAAAAAAAACTTTTCATACATTAAAACCAGTCAGTTAATTGCATTATAGCTGAAATTCTGATGCTTGTGATTTAGAAATCCTGACTACCTGCGTAAAGAAATCTGGGCAGCCGTGGAGCCAAGCTTTTGAAATGTATAGAAGGCACACTTGTACTCTTATATACTTATACTCTTATATTTTGTGAATCTACTTGTACAGCTTTGGCAATCTTTAATATTATTGCCAGTTTCACAATAAAACATATTTTTCTCTTTTCAGAGGCCTGTTGATCACATATTGGAATCAAAGCATATGTTATTGATTACAATAAATGTAGTTTAAGAAGAGTCTGATTATTCATTTTTCTATCAAGAACTAGATTTTTTTTTTTCTATCAAGAACTAGTAGATTTTTTTTTTCTTCTTACTCCTCATCTACTCATTGTAGTTACCAGAAACTAACAAATTATTTTAGCTGGTATCATGGATGTGTTAGTATTCAACATTTTATTCATCTTGTTTTGAGTATTTTGTTTATTTTTATTACTTGCACTCCATTTTTTTCTCATTTGTCTTGCAGTTCATTAAGAACCCAGCTGTACAAAAACAAGCACAACATCTTGCCTTAGATGAATATTTGTTGATTCCAAATTATGTTTCTTTTTCATGAAAGTCCTTCTGAAGTTCTTTACAATGTTGCTGAGACCTGATTAACTCAAATATGTTTGGCTGCTACTGTTGCTAGTTAACCAGCTCATACTTCAGCTTCTCCAAGAAACCTGGAAGTGTTTACAGAAATGCAGATGTCCTATATAAGTTTTCACTTGCTACTTTCTTTAGTTGAGAATAATAATTTGTATTCACTTAGTCTGCACTCTTGTTCTAGATAAGAGACTTCTACTCTGAGTATGCTGCAGTGGTAGCAGAATTTCATATTTTGTGTTCTTTCTGACTACATATAATCAATAAATATATTGCACCGCTGGCAGAGATAAGCAGAAGGATCACTCATGCTAGATGTGAAGAATATAACCTAAATATAATAGTTCAAATTTTACTTTTTTTCAGTTTTTACAGGAAGAATGAAAGACCTGTGAAGATGATCACAAAACCCTCAAAACATCCTGAGAATTGTAAAGAAAAGAAAAATAAATATTTTAAAATGATATGCCTGGAGAAAAAGAATGAACAATTTTTTTTTTCAGGGATTATACAAAAGATAGTTATATTTCAACATCAGAATTTCTAATGAATTAGTGTGTTAGTTGGTTAAAGACCAGTTCTCATAACTGACATAGTGAACATTGTTTCAAAACTATCCTTTAACATATCTAACATTTTTTTTTGCCTTATCAAAAGTATAATGTAAAATAGAAATCACTTATTCTAAGTGAGGAAAACCATTCTTTTTATTTCCCAGCAAACAAACGTCATCCACTGAGAAAATAAAATAAAATAAAATAAAATAAAATAAAATAAAATAAATACAGTATTTTGACCGTTAACATGAAAATCAATTTTCAGAAATTCTTGGACTTAGAGTTAGATGTGGAATAAAGTTTAATAGGAATGGACAAATAGAATACTTGGAACAGACTGTATAAAGAGCAAAAAAACTACCTTAAATTAGCCTTAATTTTTTTGGTCACTTTTGTTTACCATTCATTGCAGTCACTAATTGTTTATTCTATGCAGTCTTCAGAAATTTCAGCCTAAATACTACTTTTCTGCATATAATTTCTGACATAACAAAAAGATACCAATGTATTTCTCAACAATACAATGATCATTCAGGACCTTAGCAAGCAGAGCAGAGCTTTGAAGGAATATTAATCAAAGGGAAAATAAATAAATAAATAAATAAATAAAACTATACTTTTCTCGGGATACATAAATAATTGTGTCTTTCAAGTCTGTTACAACACATTATAGATCATATTCAACAGTCTTTTGATCTGTAATTTACAGCAGTGTTAATTGGGTGACGCTAGAAGTGATTAGGCTTTTGCAATTTGAACCAATGGAAATGGAGTTCAAATGAACAAGAAGATAGAAACAGAAAAAAGAGACGTTATGTAGTTTAAAACTCAAATAAAAAGTATTAGCAAATGCTGTTCTTGAAGACTTTATTTCCTTGGAATTTATTTGATTCTGGATCATATGAATTGCTTTCTGAATTGCTTTCATGAGGCTTCACTTGTAATACTGTGTCCAGATGTGGAGTCCTCAGTACAGTAGAGACGTAGAGCTGTTGGAGCACGCCCAGAGAAAGGCCACAAAAATGATCCACGGAATGGAACACCTCTCCTATGAGAACAGGCTGAGAAAGCTGGGGCTGTTCAGCCTGGAGAAGAGAAGGCACTGAGGTGACCTGATAGCAGCCTTTCATAGAATCATTAAAAGAATCATAGAATCACAAGGTTGGAAAGGACCTGCAGGATCGTCTAGTCCAACCATCCCTCCACCACCATTACTACCACTAAGCTACTAAATCATATCTTGTAGCACATCATCCAGAAACCTCTTGAACGCTGCTAGGGATGGTGACTCCACCACCTCCCTGGGCAGGCCATTCCAGTGCCTGACTACTCTCTGAGAGAAAAAGTTTTTCCTTATATCTAATCTATATCTCCCTGGTGCAACTTGTGGCCATTTCCTCGGGTCCTATTTGTTGCCTGGGAGAGGAGGCCAACCCTCTCCTCATCACAACCTCTCTTCAGGAAGTTGTAGAGTGCGATGAGGTCTCCCCTGAACCTCTTCTCCAGACTAAACAATTCCAGCTCCCTCAGCTGCTCCCCATAAGACTTGTGCTACAGACCCCACACCAGTTTTGTTGCCCTTCTATGGACACGCTCCAGGACCTCAATGTCTTTCTTGTAGTGAGAGTACTGAACACAGTACTCGAGATGCGGCCTCACCAGTGCTAAGTACAGGGGGATGATTACCTCCCTGCTCCTTCTGGCCACGCTATTTCTAATGTAGGCCAGGATGCCATTAGCCCACCTGGCCACCTGGGCACACTGTCGGCTCATGTTCAGCCAAGTACCGACCAGCACCCCCAGGTCCCTTTCCTCTTCACAATCATCCAGCCACTCAGCCCCAAGTCTATAGACTGCATGGGGTTGTTGTGGCCAAAGTGCAGGACCCGGCACTTGGCCTTGTTGTACCTCATCCCATTCACCTCAGTCCAGTGATCCAGCTTATCTAGATCCCTTTGAAGGGCCTCCCTACCCTCAGGCAGATCAACACTTCCTCCCAACTTGGTGTCATCTGCAAACTTACAGAGGGTACACTCAATCCCCTCACCTAGGTCTTTAATAAAGATATTAAACAAGATGGGCTCCAGTACCGACCCCTGCAGGACACCACTTGTAACGGGTCGCCAGTTGGATTTAACTCCATTAACTACTACCCGCTGGGCACAGCCCTCTAGCCAGTTCCTTACTGAAAGAAGAGTATACCTGTCCAGGCCACGGGCACCCAGTTTCCACAGGAGAATACTGTGAGAGACTGTGTCAAAGACTTTGCTGAAGTCTAGGTAGACTACATCGACAGCCTTTCCCTCATCTACCAGTCTGGTCACCCGGTCATAGAAGGAGATGATATTGGTCAAGCACAACCTGCCTTTCATGAACCTGTGCTGGCTGGACCTGATCCCCTGGATGCCAGGTAAGTGCCATGTGATCTCACCCAAGATGATTTGCTCCATAACTTTTGCTGGTACTGAGGTCAGGCTGACAGGACTGTAGTTCCCTGGATCCTCCCTACAGCTCTTCTTGTAGTTGGGAGTCACATCAGCAAGCCTTCAATCCTCTGGGACCTCTCCAGATAACCAGGTACACTGATAGATGGCAGCTCTGACAGCGGCTCATCAATCACCTCTGCCAGCTCCCTCAGCACCCTAGGGTGGAGCCCATCCCGTCCCATGGACTTGTGACAGTCTGCATGGAGGAGGAGCTCTCTAACTGTCTCCACCTGAATCACCGGGGGTGTACTCTGAGTGGCATCCCAGACTTCCAGGTCAGGGCATAATGTGCCCTGAAGATAACTGATCTGACTATTAAAGGTAGATGTAAAGAATGTGTTGAAAACCTCAGCCTTTTCCTTATCCTCAGTGGTCATATTCTCTGCTGCATCAAGTATAGAATGGAAATTCAGAATCTAAATGGGAAAGTAGGGGACAGACTTTACAAGGTCTGTGGTGATAGAACAAGGAGAAATGTCTTCAAGCTCAGGGAAGGTGGATTTAGATTACATATATGGAAAAAATATTTTACAGTGAGTGTGGTGAGGCACTGGAACAGGTTCCTAGTGTTGTGGTTGATGCCCCATCCCTGGAGACTTTCAAGGTGAGGCTGGGTAAGGCCATGGGCAACCTGATCTAGCTGTGATGTCCTTGTTCATTGCAGGGGAGGTGGACTAGATGGCCCTCAGAGGTCCCTTCCAACTCTAAGGATTCTATGATTCTATGATACTATCATTCTCCAATTATACTTATTAGTGTTTACAAATCAAGAATAATACCATCCTGGAATCTACTCAGTTTCAAATCTTCAATTAATGGTATAAATTTTATTCTTCTTTTCTTGATAATTCCTGGTCTCTCAAAATTGGATCTAGGGAATTACATTGTTTCTTCAACACATACTTTTGAAAATATCTGAAAAGTAATTTGAAAAAGTTATTAGACTAAAAGATAAGCTTTTTTAGAAGCTTTTGTAAAGAAAACTCTAACCTCAAATGTACTTAAACATCATAAAATCAAATACTAGAAGAGAAAATAAAAAGATCTTTCCATTCTCCTGTACTTCTTCCAGTCTTCTATTCCTTACTCTCTCCTTTCTGTCTTTCCTTTAAATAGCTTTTAACTATTTAGCTTAAATAGTGAAACTATTTTTAAAAACATGCTTCTTCAGAAAAACATAAATCAATGTGTCTTGTGAATAATATTCTGTTCATAAAGCTATGTATAAATGTATATACAAGACAAAGTACCCACCACAAATTATTTAAATACAAAGTAAGATGAAAGATATTATATTGAAACAAAAATAATAATAATAAAAAATGTTAGTTGAGTAGCAGCATGTTCAGCTAAAATGTTTAGGTGAGAGAAAACAGGAATTAATCCATTAGTAACATTCCACAGGAAAAAA
>JACDJE010000439.1:91015-109190 GCA_016647715.1 Pavo muticus
TTTTTTTTTTCTTTTTCCTTTTTTTCCTTTTTTTTTTTTCTCCCAAGTATAGGAGAAAAACAGTCTGCAAAAATTCTGATTCAAATTTTAAATGAATTTACTGAGACTTTGTTCATGCCATTTTTATTTGTATGTGCTTTGTCCAAGTCCTAGAGAAAACACATTTACTATCTGGACTGTCTATGAAAATAGCAGCTTTCTGAATGTAAGAGATAGCAACTTTTGATATAGCAAATGATGAAGAATATCAGAACATTAAACCTTCTAGGTAAAGAACAAAATTTTATGACATCTTTTTCTTAATAAAACTTAAATTACTCAGCTCAGCAGTCTCATATTTACCCTTTTCTAAGTGGATGTCTTGATCAGTATTCATAACAAACATTAATTGCTGATGAGAAAAAGCAATGTAACTTACTACAGATTTAGAACCATACAGCAAGGCTTTTTAAAGGCTTGCATCAATACTAATTTTTTGTTATCATCTCACTTCCTTTTCTGTTCCTCAATTTCTTTAGCTCATGAAGATGAAAAATGGCAATGTTTTTCCTGATATGCTTAAAACACGTATCTATGTAAGAGCCTGGATTCTTATCCAGGATGAGATAAACACTGAATAGGTTAGAAGCATACAGAATAAGATATTTTAGCTAGTTCAGAGATAGGTTTAAACAGAAGCCAAATCTGCTTGTGGTGGCTACCATTTATCTTATTCATTAACTAATTTGATTATTGATCACTGTAGATTTCATGTGAACAAATCTTTCAAAATTTAAGATAATTAGCCCAAGATCCCACTCTTTCTGAATTTCCTGGATAAATCAGGACGTTCATTGTATTGTTTTGTTGCCCTTAATTCCATGGGAAGATGAGTTTTATTTTTTTTTACTATATATTTTTTTAATCCCTCTTTCTCCTTTCTGCAGGATGTAACCCTGAAAAAACATGCCCAAATTCATTCATATGAACAATTGATTGAAACTTCATTTATCTGAATGTGCATATCTGTTTTCAGGATTGGAGCTTAAGTTTGATGTTTAAAGGTGAAATGATATGACACTCAGTAATCTCTGTTTGCATTAAAATAAATTAAAAAAAAAAAAAAAAAAAAGAGATTTTTTTTCTAATAGATGTTGTGTACCTGAGGCTTTTCTAAGAGTTCCTTTTAAAATCTGATAGAACATGAAATTTCCAAAACTATACAGTTTTTAAAGTTCTGTGACTCATTTTGCATCTGCTTTTCCATTTGAAAGTTTTGCACTTTCTCTGAAGAAAGGCATTTAAATTCTTAAGCACATTTTGTTCTGAAACATTTTACAAACTGATATAGTAAAGATGAACCAGACTGCTTCTCCCACAGTCTCTTTCACAGCATCCAGAAAATGCAGTTTTGAGTCCTTGCATTCCTATACACACTCAACTGGATTTAAGAGAATTCACCTGTTCATATATCATGCAAGAACAAATTACCCATGGGACTATGGGATTGTAACTCCCTTTCTGTTAGCACCATCTGGAGTAGTATACGTTCATGTGCTCCAGGTTACATGATGATGGAGATGCAGCGATGCCATACAATTTCCCATTTTCAAATAGAGTTACTTTTAGCCCTAATATCTCAATCTATAAACCTATAGAATAAAAACACTACACTACACAACAATCACTACAGCTGTGACTGTATTTTCCAAACCAACAAGCTTTAATATTTGCATGCCTTAATCTAGTTCTTTGTTCTCACAGTGTTCAAGTATGTAAATGAGCACTTGTTGATACTGAATTGTTTGGCCTCTTATGAGTGCTGTGCATGAATCTTCTATACACTTCTTCAGACTTCTGCAGCACAATTAAATTGCTGTGTTTTTTTTTTAATTTCAGATTTTCAAAAGAAAATATTTTGAATTAAAATATTATATTGTTTTATATCAGAGTTTTTTATCATATGAGGTTGAATAAATGAGTTAAACATGAACATTAATGAGATATCCATATATTGTAATATCTATACTTTCTCATCATAGGTATTCCTAAAAAGAGTCTCTCAGAGACTATTTCACACTTATTTGGGAAAAAAAAAAAAAGTTCCTTTTCATAGTCTACTTTGATCTGCATTTTTCCTTCTAATTCTCAAACCACCACACCACAACCTTATATCCAACATAGTGGCTGTTGTGTAAAACAAATTCTTTTCTCCTCTTTTGAACACTTTTAATAATACTGACTATATCATCTTTAAGATAGCAGTCGGACATTTCTAAGGGAAAAAACAGTTGAAAGAAAAGAAGCACAGCATTTATTGGAAATGTTTTGCTAAACAGCATATTAAAATATAAATAATAAACTAATTGTCAGATTTCATCTACTAGTGATTTGAAATCAAGAAGACAACATATACCCTTGGTTTTACTTACAGTTACTCCTCCATACTTATAACTTCACAAGATAAATATTAACGACATAGTTAAAAAATAAGCTTATGTTTTTGATTAATTTATCTTCTATAACTAAAAACTAATTTTGTCAGAGTAGTATCATCAGGGCTACACACTAAAGCAGCATATTAACTTTAAACTTTGGAGTTATTTTCCAGTCAGACATGAATAGCTTAGAGCTACTTTAGATAAATATCTGGCTATTTTATCGTAATATAAGTTACTGCTGCTTATAATATATATTATACATTATTTACACATTTTTGTATGTGCATTCATAAATTTATATATAACTTATACAGGTCTTGGAGAAAAATTGTTTGGAGAGGAACCATAAAACCAAGCACATTTGAGATGTGTTAAGGGTTTTATGAGCTCCTGAAGTGTGGCATAGTCACCCTGCAGTGTAACACCTGGGAACTCTTCAACCTTGTGTTTTATGCTGAAGGCTATCCCCAGCAAATCTAAGGTTGTGGCTGGATCAAACTTTCCAATAGATTTAAAGCCTACATGCCTGCAAATCCTAGCATAGCTAACTGAAGTTCGGAAATTCTGTGCTAGCCTCCCTAGACTACTTGGATCATTGGATAGTCCTGGAGTTGTGGGGTTATCCTCATACTTTGCTGCTAGGATATCTGTCTCTGCAGTAAATAAATCATAATTTCTGAGTCTTTCAGTGTTTTTAGGCTCTTACCTCCTTAGTGGAGAAACTACAAGTCCTATCTGTCTTTGTCTTGTTGGGCTGAACTATCCCTCCACATGAATTTAAGTCATTAGAAGATGTTAAGAGCTGATCTAGCTGAAGATAAATATTTTAATAGAACAGTATATTCCATTTAAATGTTTTCAGTAGAAGTTTGCTGACCATCTTTACTCTGAATTTGTAAACTAATACAATCCGACTGAAAGGAATTTGTGGTTTAGAGAAACCATAACTAAGTATTTCTTGTCAATACAAAGTTCTCCAGATAGGCAGAGAATGAGGGGAGAAGGTGAGAAATGCAAATCAGAAAGGAAAAGTCATGTTTGCAAAAACCAATGATCTGATTTGATCAGGCCAAATTCCTTTGACAGGAAAAGTATATGAATATTGCATATTTATTACTGAAACAAATTGAAAATATTAATTTAGTCTGATTTTACCTAGTAATTAAACATTGTCTTACCTCCCCTATCCCTAAAAACCTCATCCACTCCTGCCAGGGCTACTCTATTGTAAAAGAGAATAATACATTCTTGTTAAACTAAAATTTGACAGTTCCCATTTATCAGCATTTGGTGATAGTTTCAGGTTTCTCAAACTGTTCAATCATAAAAATCCAGAATGAACATAAAGAACAAGTTTTACTGAATAATGTTAACTAAATCTAAATTTTGCCTGTAGCAACTGACANGATTCTCCTTAGTCCTCCTCTTACTGTTGATATATTTGTAAAAGGGTTTCTTGTTTCTTTTTATCCCAGCGGCCAGGTTGAGTTCAAGCTGGGCTTTCGCCTTTCTGATTTTCTCCCTGCAGGATCCCGCAGTCTACAATGTGATTCCACTTATATTTCAGTTATGCTTGCTTTTTACTCAAAAGCATAACTATAGCTTCACTTTGGTTTGTTATCCAAATGTGTCACTCAGCCTCCAACAGGATTTTCCTTGTAGTAGGCACTTTACCTTTCTTCAATGCTTAGTTTCCTGTTTAAAAACATCAACTTCAAATATTTAAGTCATTGCATGAAGGATTTTTTTTTTTTTTAGTAGAATCACACAGTTTCATAAAAGTTGGCACTGTAAATGTAAGAAAAATGGAATCTGTTACACTGCCTATGTGAGGTTTCTACTTCAAATGACCATCGGTGAAAAGTGTTCAGGCCTGTTCTAGGCATGAACGTGAACCATTATAAAAATCAATATATATTTACTGAATTGAAACAAGTCATTTGATTAATATACCCTTTGTACCACTCCGCTTTAAAGACTTTATTAAGGTTCTTAATGTAGGAAAAAAGATATATATATTTTTAAATCCTAAAAAGAAAAAAAAATGCAGAACTTAAAGGCCATTGCTATTTATACAGTTCCATTAAGAAGGAAATGAGTGGAAATGATTTCAATTGAAATGCTAATAAGAAGCAAAAAAAAACCCTTAATTTTCCATGAAGGAAAAGTCATTTCTGCTTATATTAAGTGTCTTTATGAAACATAATATTTCACTTCAAGATTTATGTATGTATATTTAATTTAATAAATCCGTATTTGCGTCTTACTAATCAGTATGGCTTTCAGAGATAGTGTCAACTGTCATGAATACTTGTTACTTCTTTGCATCTCTTCAAGAAAATCTTGTGTCTATGGCACATAATATAATATTGATTGGAATTAATGTTACTAAGAATAATGAAAAACTATTTTCTTATGGATTGAAAAGTTGACAGACAGTAGGATAAAATGGTCAAAGATACATGGGCAATGAAATTTATGTCTTGGTTCAAAGCTAAAGTAATTTTGGACTCCTTCCATTGACTTCAAAGAGTTTCAAAAGAAGCCTTTGTTGAAAGCTGAAAAAATCTTTTAATACAAAACAAATATGTATTCAAATAGTTACCCAAAGTAAGCAATTCAAGCTTTCCATACTTTCATAGAATCATAAGATCATAGAATATCCCTAGTTGCAAGGGATCCAGAAGAATCACTGAGTCCAACTCCTGGCTCCACACAGGACCACCCAAAAATCAGACCGTATGTCTGAGAGCATTGTCCAAACACATCTTGAACTCAGTCAAGTTTGGTGCTATGAGTACTTCCCTGGCAGACCCTTTCAGTGCCTGGCCACCCTCTCAGAAAATAACCTTTCCCTGATATCCAACTTGAGCTTCCCCTGCCATAGCTTCATGTGGTTCCCTCAGGTTCTTGTTGACATGCATATTGGACATAATTGTGTCTCAAGGTAATTGAACTCTAAGTATTATTTTCATTCATTATGATATACCAAATCTCACCTATCATATTTACTTACTCAAATTCATGCCACTTGAAATGCTCTAGAATACCCAGAAGATCTTTGTAAATTGTACAGTATGGCACAGAACTGAGAAAGATCATATTCGCCTTAAATAGCGCCCAGAGACCATATATATATATTGCTATATATTTTGCACAACTGTGGCATGAGAAAAAAATGGCTGAGTCATGTAGAAGAAACAATCTACTGTTGGCCTTATTTCCTTTGGTCTGGGTTTATTATAGAGGAAAGATGCACATGGATTCATTGACATTCGTAATGTCATTCAATTCATGTTTTCTGAAAACCTTCACATAAATGCTATCCAAGAAGTATGCAGTTCACTTTTTAATGTGGAAAATCATAGAAATAGCTATTCGTAAAAAAATGTATTAAAAAAAATATTCCATCCAAGATTATATTTAGAGTTAAACTAAGGATAGATGCATCAGTAAAGGGATAAATAGTAGATCTATAGGAATGGAAATTTAATTTTCTTAACTCAAATTGTTCATTTAATAAACTGGAAGCTGCATCTCATATCAGTCACACATCCATGATTTTTGCAAATAGAACTCCAAAGTATTTACAATTAAAAGTTGATGAATTCAGTAGATTCAAATTTCTAGTTGAGAAACAGAAAAGAAGTTGGGAAATGTTGCATATTTGTATTTTACATCATGTGTATGGTAGCACCATGAAAGCATTTTTCTTCGTCTGAATATATATCTCCAGTTTTCTGGCCCATTAAGTATCTATGACAGTTCTTTATCTAATTTAGACACTTAGGATTTTTGTATTCATTTTATGGTCCTTTGGCAGTACCTTTTATTAGAGAAAGATTCCAATTCCAGTATATATCTTTTCTTATGAAAGCCGCTGAAAAAGATGAGGTTTATCTTTGTCAAATTGACTAAGGTTTCAAACCATAACATTTTTCTCAGAACAAATAAATTTACAGTGAAGTAGCCAGAAGTAAGACTGAATTTTTGCAGAGTTGTTGAGAGGTGCATTAACCCTTTTAGTTGGTTCAAAATCTAACCCTAAATATCTACACTTGGCTGATAATTGAAACTCCATTGAAATATAAAACATAACAAGACAAGACACATTTTATTGACCTCCTGAACAACTCTATTGGTTTCACTAATGACCATTGGAATCCTACATCTTATTAGTACATCTGTATGTTACCTCTGACTGTTCCCTCTTTTTCCTATAGTAATAATAGCTTTATCTAAACATGATTTTTGTGCAAAATTAGGCACAAAGAAACAAGACTCAGCAACCCACAACCTACCTAGTTTTCTTTGTGATTGAAATAAGCTTTCTGCAGCTGGAACCTTACGACATAGCTGCTTGAAGATAAGGAGTTGTGGGCTCCAAAGTGTACTGAAGTAAACTGAAAATTATCACTTGGTTACCTTGTGTTTAATTTCTTTACCTTAAGGATTCACTTTTGTGTGTGTGTGTGTGTGTGTGTGTGTGTGTGTGTGTGTGTGTGTGAGCATTATAAAAATGATAAATTAGAAAGGGAATATTTGATAAATCATGCTTCTTTCTCTGGTTTATTTTCCAGATTCTCCTGATAACTGAAAGGTTTCTAAATTCTGAATCAATATTACCAGAAAGACAATTAAACATCATCTGACAAATTTCCTACAGAAGCACCTGAGAAGATATGGAAAATATTAAATCTTTGAATATTATTCCCAATGTGGACTATAGGCAATATTCTGAATGCTACCCTAGAGAGGCCAAAGGAAGCTTTGCCAGCAACTACAAAAGGTCAAGATATCACCACCATATTGGACTTTCTCTAAATTACAAATAATACAGTGAGATTTGTACTTAATAAGCTCCTAATTGATTGCATAATGAGTTTCCTCTTAGTGTCTGATTTTTAAATAATGAGCATCTAATTATTTTGTTAATTATAATAAGCAAATTAAACAAAATTAATTTTAAAATAATTACATTGCCAAGAATATACTTTACATACATTTCCAGAACATAAGCATCAAGACAATAATTCATATGCTCAGGTTCTTAGTTACAGAGTCTGGAACTCAAATTTCATTTTGAGTAGTAATGACATTCAATTTCTGATTCCCATTATAATATCAGGCTTCCAAGAATATAGCATCAGAAACCAAATGACTTTAAAGAGAATTGCTTGCTATCCTAGATTTTAATCAGAAGTTTATGGACAATTTCTTCATGATAATGTATTAATTATTTTCATTTGTTTGATATATTTTGAATGAATTTTATTTTAAATTGTATTTGTCTACTAACAAAATATGTGGGTGACTTTTACTCTGTTGTTTTACAGGGGAAATTTTTCTTGACAGTGTGGTACAATAAAGTTTTTAGAGAAATGAGTGAGGGGAATAATGAGTGCCTCCTTGAACAGTTGTGCTGTAGGCAGTTTGTTCTGATTCTCCACAGCCAAGTGATACGCTTATACCTGTTTCCTCAACAGTTTTTATGGTTTTTCTCTGCTCAGGAGAGTCTTGCAGTTATCACTCAGTCAGTCAGAAAGGTCTTTCTTTCCTTAATGTGTTCATCATCACTACATGTTGAACTTAGTAATGGCATGGGAGCTTCCAGGAGTTATTCATTAGAAACACAACTAAATGGAAGATGATATTTAGGCCTTTGTCTACACAAAGAAACTAAATAAGATCAGAATATGTCATCAAGAAAAGTAAATATCCATGCTGGTTACTTTTTATATGTCTTTGTACAGCTCCATCCCAAGTCAGTAAATGCTTCAAGCAATGACCAAATATGGAAAGCAGCATATTTAAGAAAGCAATCACTTTAACCCATATGGTTGTGATGATTCTGAGTGGTGAGATGGGACTGAGTTCTGAAGAAGCATAAGCAACAATCATTTGTTTGGAACCTTCTTGATTGAAGAGAACAATGTAATTTTCATCAAGTGATTAGCAAACAGACTTTGTAGATTTACTGGTAAAACAACACTCAGGCTTAGAATGAACTAAAATAGTAACTGCAATATTAAAATTTTAAATGTGTATAAGCAGTCTGTAATTACAGTATTATTAAAAAATTATTACTAATATGTACATAACTGTTTATTTAATGTGCTCTATTATATGAAAGAGTAGTGTAATACTTCATATAGCATGTTCCCAAATAAATGGCATCTGGTTTGATGAAATACCATCTTTGCTCATGGATAATATGGACATCATATACCGAACATGTCATCCCTACAGAGAATTTCAAAGAGCTCTATCAGAAAAGTACACACTTCTTTATTTTACATAAATGAAAAGCAATGCTCAGAGAGTTGGAGTGATTTAATAAAAATTAATATGGAGTCAGGAGCAGATTTCAGGAGAGGAATGAAGATTATAAACAGCGTCAGAGAGACTCTCATCTATGTTTTGTTTGCATTTATTTCATTGTATTAATATACAGCACTTGCTAATAAACCCCTCATTCTGAGTTTCTAGCCTTTTAGGCTTTGTTATCTCTCTGTCTTGTATTTCATCTGTAGTTGATTCTTCATATTTTTTTAAAATGTTGTTTTCTTCATTAACAAAACAGTGGTTAAGACCTGTCTGAGACTGGTAAGGAATGTCTCAAATCAACATGAGGCAATCAACAACACTTTGTGGACAATGCTGCAATCGAAAGCATTTATTTGGAGTTGTTTGCTTTCAAATGGGAGGGCCCAGGAGTGTTTATTAGGTGAAGACTTCACCTAGGAGCTTGATGCAGGAGACTGGGAGATGACACCATGCATCCTGTGATGGCAAGATACAAGCTGGAGTCTCCCTGCTTCCTCTTATCTGCTGATTAAAACTTGCAAGGCCTGGAAGATAGAGTTCCAGCTGAAATCCTGGAAGCCAGAAGCTGTCACTTAAAAATAACAGGCTTGACCACTTCGGAATATAAGTAAAAGTTTGCACTGTTGTCTTTAGTCATCAACTGACCAACACAACCTGGGATGGCCCTCCATTACTGAAGATCAGCACATGACACCTAGGCACCGCTGGACCCAGGAGTGGTGAACCACTTTTCTTTGCTGTGTTTGTATATCTGTCTGTCTCTCCATTTTCTACCTTTTCTCTTTATCTTCTTTTATTCTTTTACTCTTTGTAGTAGCCGTTGCCTAACACTGTCTTACATCTAACTCTTATTAATCATAATTAACAAATTAACCAATTATTTTACCTGCAAGTAGTGTATTAGTTGTTGTTAAGAAAGCTCTCAATAAATTGATGTGTATTATTCCTCTGAGTCTTGGATGACTCCATCGCTGCTGGGACCTATGCCCACTAGGGGAGGTGTGACTCAGGAGATAAAAAAAAAAATTCTCCTCCCTTGAAACCTTCTGAGTGAGACAACATCAAATATCAAGCTAGTTTAATTCGTGTTGTTTTTTTTTGTTTGTTTTGTTTTTTGTTTTTTTAATGCCAACCTTCTGCTATAATTGCCAGTCTCTTCCTTAAAAATGAATGCTGTTATTCACTGCTAGCATTTGTACAAAAAAAACGAATACGTATATAAATTATCTGTTTTTCACAGCACAGGTGCATATTTCCAATTGATAACTACTAAATGACTTTGTACACACTGGCTAAAACTGTGGAGTTTAATGAAACAAACAAATGAGCAAACAAGTATATATGATATGTTTTCTCCTGAAAAAATTTATCCAATTGAGTTTTGGGTATCTCCAAAAGAATATGGTCCAGAACCTCACTGGCTGAAGTTCTTTAGTGTTTGACTAGCTGCACAAAAAAAATATTTTCTTACATTTTATAGAATTTTCTGTACTTCAGTTTGTGCCCATTACCTCTTGTCTAGTCACTGGGGACCACTGAAAGGACTGTATTTATCATCTTTCATTACAACCGTTAGGCATTTACAAACATTGATATTGATTCAAAGAAATCGATGTGTAGAAAATTAACAGCAAAATTTGTTACTGTTAAACAAGGTATTCTTTAGTGGCAGTGCTGAGGTAGCATCACGATAACTCCCCAAGAATGCTCCACCAGTTGATCATTTGTGAACAAGCTATATTTTCAGATGTATTACATATTCATTACTTTCCCAAATTCATTATCCAGTCTACTCACAATGACTGCCCAACAGACATAGCCTTATATGGCGATCTTCAATTTCATCTAGCGTCCTTCCAGCATCGTGATTGTCCATTGTTGGTCCATTGATAGTCCTTGGGGAGGGGATCATTTACTTTCTCCCAACACTCTCTTTTCCCAAAGATTGCTGTGGAATGCAGGGACAATCAAGAAGTCTTTGCGCATACAGATAAGGAAGACAAAGGGGAAGATCTTGATGCTGTGTGTCACATTTTAGGTGAATTCCTACTGGTTAGTGTGAATCCTGGCTTCCTTTAATGTTGATAAGTGATAAGGACTCCACTAAACAGGTGCAGTTTTTCCGTTGTTGTTTCTTTTGCCTTGTTAAAGCAGAACAGTCTTACAGTATGTATCCCCATCTACAATGCTAAATCACAATTATCATCCACAACATCTAAAGGCTACTGTGGTGCTTCAAGCAAGCATTAACAGAATATTTTGTGTAACTACTTCTTCAAATCAATACAATACCTCTGAGATTAATCCAGGCTGAACAGCTCAAGCTGTCTAAGCTTCTCTTCATATGACAAATACTTTAGCCTTTTAAAAATAACATCTTTTCAGTGTGTATATTTTAATTACTTGTTCTAGCATGTCTATGTTTTCCATGTTCTGAGAAACCAAAAACTGGAACCAGTATGTATCACACCACAGCTAATCAGAGGGGAAGTATCACCCCACTTGACCTGCTGGCAATTTTCTTCCCAGTGCAAACCAAAAGACATCTTTTCTACAAAAGCACATTGCTGGCTCACATACATCTTGTCCAAAAGGACAAACAGGATCTTTTCTGCAAAAATGCTGTCCAGCTGTTTGGGCTCCAGCCAGTACTGGTGCATGGAGTTGTTCCTCCCCAGATAGAGGACTTTGCTTTCCTTCTTTCAACATCATAAGATTCCTGTCAGCTCATTTCTTCAATCTACTGAGAAATACAACCAGTTAGCATATTAGCCTCTTCTCATAGTATTGTCTATAAATCTGCTGAGGATGCCTGCTGTCATCAAGGTGTTTAATGGAAATGTTAAAAAGTACTGGAGCCAATACTGATCCCTAGGATACACCACAGATGACTGGGCTTCAATTGAACTTTGCGCTGCTGATCACAATCCTCTTCATCCAGAAGTCCTGGAAATGTTTAACCTACTTCCACTTCCACTTATCTAGAACATACTTCACCAGTTTCTCTGTAAAGATATAATGGACAAGAGTGTCAAAAGCCTTCTTGGAGTCCAAATAAACAACATCCGCTAGTCTCCCACTGTCCAGCAAATCAGTTATCTCACTGGAAAAGGCTATCAGGTTAATCACAGATGACTTCCCCTTGATGAATCCAGGATGATTACTTCCAATCACCTTCTTGTCCTTTGTGTGACTAAAACAGGTTACAGGACTGGCCTGTGGTTCCAGAGATCCTTTTTGTGCCTCTTGAAGGCAGAAGTGGCAGATACTTTCTTTCCATTTTCAGGAATTTCTTCTGATCTCCATGACATTTCAAATATAATCAGGAGTGGCCAAAAGACATTGGCAAACTTCTCCTGAATTTATCGGTGTATACATCATGGTTTCATGCATGACGTGGGGAGAAGAAGAGGGAGAAGGCAACCCTGATCCCTTTCACCCTCTCATCCCCTTTTCAGGGAGAAGTAAAAACCAAAAGTGACTCAATTAAGATAAGGAGAGATAACAAATTTACTACAAATGGTAAAAGAATGTAAGACAATTATATAAAAAGGGGTTACAGGTAATAAATCAAATAAATGAGTGAGAGAGATGTTCCAACCATACTGTTCTGTGTTACTAGAAACTGGAAGAAAGCCAGTTCACCACTGGCACCCAAAATTAGAGATCACATAGGGAATACTGTAGACTCCTGGGAATTGTAGTCTGACCCTTCTCAATGTATCTTCCTCTTGGAGAGCTGGAACTCATGTGGGAATAGCTGAGATTGCTAGAATCACAGGACCTAGGAAGTTTAGTTCCACAGTGCACTGTACTCCAGCACCCAACAGCCTGCCGCATGATGTTATGATAAGGAATACTGATAAAACCAAGACAATATATTAACAATACTCAAGAACTTGTGTACCTACATCTAACCATGGCATTCTTATTGCAGTTGAAATTGCTAAGCAGAATAATTACATTTTTAGAATCTTACATACAGTAGACCATCTGAATTGATTCAGTAACTTGAGCTACTGTAAACTTTTACATATGCTCTGTGTTTAAATCCAGTGAATCCAAAACACACACACAAAAACACACACACAGAAAATAATAATAATAATAATTTAATTGAAACTGAAAATGCCACTAACATTGCAGGAAATTTTGAATGTGATTCTTACATCTTGAGGGAACTGTTTCGTGAGAGAAGCAGGATTGTTACAGCTGTGTCCCTTTGTGCCTCTACAAAACAATCCTGTAGGATTTTCTGATGGATTAAAGGGATTTCTAGATGACTGAGAGGTAATCCTATAAGACTCAATCACATGTAGCATTGTCCTATAGGAATTATGAAGGGCTAAAATATTTTACTATAAGAGTAATGCTTGTTTCAGAAGCTATGTAGAAACGTATGTCTGACTCAGTAGATATTATGATGAGTACAAGTCACAAGGTAGGTGAATATATACTTTACATAACTGCCTTAATCTTTATAACACCTGTGTTCCAGTACTTACTTTAAAAAGATAATTCTGGATTAAAGGGTAATGTCATGCATTTAACCTCTCAACCAACATTCCTTTTTTTTTGTTGTAATAATTAAAGTAAGATTTTTTTTTCCAAATATTCCCTGCAATATAATTTACTTGTTAAACAACAGCTTGTGCAGGGAACACACTTATATTCATCTTCTAATCAAATGTAATCTTATCAAAAATTTATGAATTATCAAATTTTATTAAATATAAATATAGTGAAATATGTGTTTATATTTTGGTTAGACATACATCGGTTTAGTGGGAAAGAGTTATCTGTGTGTTGTTTTAAGCAAGCTCTACATTATTTGAATTAGTAGCTTAGATTAAAGCGCCATCCTGATAGCTCATAGTAATTCTTAAACATGCACCTATATGCATATATATGTATGTATACTTGTGCATGTGTATTTAACAATAGCACCACAATATAAAACAAGACAGCTTGTATAACATAGAGCTGATAATTCTTAAAGGATATAATAATGAAATAATGTAATAATGAAATAATAAATGCATTGTTTACTTCATCAATTTAAGATATTTTCTCCAATATTTAGACTCCTAAAGTAATAAGATTATGAAAGGTGTCTGTCTTTGGGTTATATGCATAAACTGGTTTTATAATCAGTGAAGATGTAGACTGTGCATCTAAAGGAATCTAGAGATTTATTTTATACTAAGTCAGATAAGCTAGGCTTCAAAAATTTACTGACTGTGATTATTGTCTAGACATAAGAATCTAATGAGATTTGAAATATTCTAAAATATCTAAGAATAAGAATATCTCAGGACACCTCCAGTGGGACATCAAGTGCTTCCTTAGGCAAAAATTGCTTAAATTTCCTATGAGAATTTAAAAATCTAGCCTATTTTCAGATTCCTAAAGTGTATAATGATAATCAAAACAGGCATAATAATATAGACTATAGAATGCCTAGTGCCTGAGGAATCTACATAAAGCTGAAAATATGATGCAGGTTCCATGGGCTGGCAGCAGGAGGTCAGGGAATTTCAAATGATGTCAGTGCTGAATCAAGACCTAAATTGACCGAATTTAGGCTGGTAACCTTTCTCTGAATTCCAGTGGATACAACAGGGTGGTAAGAGAAGTTAAAATGGAACTCCAATTTCATCTGCAGAGAAGGAAATTTGGACTCTTCAAAACAGAATTTATATAAAACTATATTAGCAATTAATTAGCCCTTGTTATCTTTTTGTTACGTAAGGCACATTATGCAGTTCTACTGAAAATGATGTGCAAGTTCATATTTCAAGAGTTAGGATGAGATTATTTGCCAACAAGTGGTAACAAAATACGTCATCCATGGGTTTAGTTTTGGTCTAAGGCCTAGGGGTGCACAAGAAGCTGAGAGAGATACAGCCAAGAGAGTTGACACAAACTGACTGAAGGTATATTCCATACCACATGATGACATGCTCCGCAGTGACAGCTAGTGGAAAGAGGGAGCAAGATGGGATATTTGGAGTCATGCATTTGTCTTCCCAAGTAACTATCATGTGTTACAGAGCCCTACATTCTTGAAAATGTCTGAAAATCTGCCTGCCAGTGGGAACAACATCATGATATGATAAAAAAATGTGAAATTGAATGAAAAAATTCTGAAACTATAATCTGAACAGAAAATCAAGAATTTAGAAAAAACCTCAGATTACTATATAGAATCATAGAATCATAGGATCATTAAGGTTAAAAAAGACCACTAAGATAACCTAGTCCAACCATCAAACCATCATCTCCATGCCCACTAAACCATGTCTTTCAGTGCCATGTATACCCATTTCTTGAAAACTTCCAGGGACAATGAACTCACCACTTCCCTGAGCAGCCTGTTCTAATACCTCATCACCATTTCTGATAAGAAATTTTTCCTAATACCCTACCTGAACCTCCCCTGGCATAACTTAAGGCCATTACTTTTTGACCTGTAACTTGTTGCTGGGAGAAGAGGCCAAGCGCACCTCTCTACAACCTCCTTCCAAGTAGCTGTACAGTGATAAGGTCTCCCCTGAGCATCCTTTTCTTCAGAGTGAACAATCCCAGTTCCCTCAGCTGCTCTTCATAAGACTTGTGCTCCAGACCCTTCATCAGTTTCATTGCCCTTCTTTAGATATGCTCCAGGGTCTCAATATCTTTCCTGTAGTGCAGTACCCAAACTGAACACAGTACTTGAGATACAGCCTCACTGGTGCTATGTACAGAGGGATGATCACCTCCTTAGTCCAGATAACTACACTATTTCTGATACAAGCCAGGATGTCATTTGCCTTCTTTCCCACTTGAACATACTACTGGCTCATGTTCAGCCAGATGTCAACTAGCACCTCCAGATCCTTTTCTTCTGCGCAGCTTTCCAGCTACATTACTCCAAGCCTGTAGCAATGTAGAGGAGCTATAAGAAAGAAAATGGCAGACTTTTTAGCAAGATCTGCTGTGATAGGATACAGAGAAATGTTTTCAAATTAAAAGAGGTGACATTTTGACTGGATATAAGGAAAATATTTTTTACAGTAAGGATGGTGGGGCACTGGAACATGTTGCCCAGAAACATAGTGGATGCCCATTTCTAGAAACATTCAAGATTAGGCTGGAAGAGGCCCTGAGCAACCTGATGTAGCTGTAGATGTCCCATTTCACTGCAGGGGAGTTGGACTGGATGACCTTTAAGGGTCTCTTCCAATTCAAATGATTCTGTGATTCTATGATGCACGGTGTAACTGTGACCGTAGTTCAGGACCTAGAATCTGGCCTCTTTAGAACTCATACAATTGGGCTCAGTCCATTGATCTAACTTACCCAGATCCATCTGAAGGGCCTTCCTACCCTCAGACAGATTGTCACTTTCTCCCAACTTGGTGTCATTTGTAAACTTAATGAGGGTGAGCTCAATTTCCTCAAACAGGTCATCAATGAAGATATTAAACAGGGCTGGCCCCAGTACTGACCCTTGAGGAACATCACTAGTGACTGGTCGCCAACTGGATTTAACTTGATTCACTACCACTCCCTGGGCCCAGATATCTGGCCAGTTTTTTACTCAGTGAAGTGTAATGCGAACATAAGAACATAAGATGAGTGTTACGAATGTAATGTAATCTCAGAGTAGGTAAAGAACGTAAGTTCCTTTTGCATTAAAAATTAGAAGTGTTTCATTAACTTCAGTACAGAAATGCCAATTTACATTAAATTTATTCCTTCTCCTTTGAACTGATATAATTGCATAAAGAAGTTATCTCATCAGTCTTATTTGCAATGGAATGAACTGTACCACTTTTATAGTTTTATGTATATAAGTTTATGTATACGTGTTTCTCTTTGTACTTATTTTTCATTTAGGGTAAAAAAAATCCCATTCTATGAACTGCTGGCAAATATTAACAGATTGTCTATGATGACCTTCTCTGCTCATGTAGCATGGTTAATTTTGTCAAGAGTTCTTATTTGGATAGACCGATACACTCCACTTACTTATACATAATAAGAATATGATTTATAGTGTTGGTTTGAAAAAGATTTCAACATTTTTTTTACACTGAAATTTTAGCTATAGTTTATACTCATCCTGAAGTACTAGTAAATAGTTATGCAAAGCCTTTATTATGTAGATGAAAGGATATTTTCCCTTTCTTACTGTGGAATGGATTAAGTCATATGGACTTCATTTTAAGATTGGCTGCAATCCTTTGTAATCTTAGTACATTAGCAGCTAGGTCTGTTCTCTGTAATGACTAAGCCATTTCAATGTGGCTTCATACCCATTTAGTTTTACCAGTTTCCACTCACTTACTTCTGGATGTCTATATTAGAAGTTTCCAAATCTGATGGATGTATTCTTCGCTTTATTAAAGTCAAAGACACTTGAAAGGAGTGGCACGTTAGATATATTTCTGTGTATATAGTAACATGAGATAAACTATTCCTGAAATAATGCATGTTTACATCTTCTAACGGCAAAGAGAATTTAGGAGGTTGGTATTATAGATGTTTATGTTTGGTTGAAAAACTGCTCTGCTTTTTTAATAGCATCATAAGACCTGTGTTATCCACAATGTCCTTGGAACCTAAAATCAAGTATTTCGAATATAGATTCTTTTTCTTTTTCTTTTTTTAAACTAACTGTTATCACTTTAATTTTATTTTTATTTTGTGAGTAGTTGCAAATAATACTGTGGTTCTATTTATTTTTTTGTTTTGTTAAATGAGATCTTTTTCATTTTAGCAGTTACCTTTCTCCTTCAAGCAGAGTTAATGCTTTAACAAATCGGCTTCTGTTAAACTTATAAAAGAATAGAAGGTAACAAAAATATGTTTCTCTTACCTGCGCTGCTGTGGAAAATCAGTTGCTCAATAGCGTTGTTATCTTGACTGGAGTTTATCCAAAATCATGACTATTCCCTTTTTGATACTAGCTTTTCATCACTACTTGATTAAAGATGATCAAGTAGTTTATGAACGTCTATGCAGTTGTGGTGCACTTTTTTTTTTCCTCTACATATTCATCCTTAGTTTTCTACTATGTTTCATCTTTGCTTGAAACCAATTGGTTCTTCTGCACAAAATATAATTTTGTGGCCTTAGATTATTTCAGTGAGAGTCCTTAGCAATTTTTCATAAAATATTAAGCAACTTGTATGGATGTGTTATTTTTGCAAAGTAGGTTCACAGAATCACAGAATCACTAAGGTTGGAAAAGACCTATAAGATCATCCAGTCCAACCATCCACCTATCACCAAGGGTTCTCGCTAAACCATATCCCTCAACACAACATCCAAACGTTCCTTGAACACCTCCAGGGTCGGTGACTCCACCACCTCCCTGGGCAGCCCATTCCAGTGCCTGACCACTCTTTCAGAGAAGTAGTATTTCCTAATATCCAGCCTGA
>JACDJE010000439.1:122324-249116 GCA_016647715.1 Pavo muticus
GCTTGGGGTTGTTGTGGCCAAAGTGTAGGACCCGGCATTTGGTCTTACTAAACCTCATCCCATTGGCTTCAGCCCAGCTATCCAGCCTGTCCAGATCCCTCTGTAGGGCCTCGCTACCCCCAGGCAGATCGACACTTCCAGCCAACTTGGTGTCATCTGCAAACTTACTGAGGGTGCACTCAGTGCCCTCATCCAGGTCATCAATAAAGATAAAATAAAAGGTTGATATCACAATGAATTTTTTTACCAAATCAACACTAATTGTTTTCGTAGGCAGTGTTCATGGTTATTAGGTCATATGTATATTAAGGTGTAAATCAGTTTGTGACAAAATATTACCTTTGGAAATCCACATTTATCAACTTATATCTCTGATATATTTTCTACTTATTTTCCTCTTTTTTTCTGTTATTGACATCAAGGCACCGGTGAGTATGTGTAGTCCATGTTTTCAGAATTATATTATACGAGGAATAAGTAGGGAAGCCTAACAAAGTCATACACAGCAGTACTTGGGCCCCTTGTGATGCAGATGCATCTGTGCTTGCTCCCACAACAGACTGAAAGTGAGTTACCTTCTGTTTATAGTTACTAATTTTCCATCTTCAGTTACAGATACTGCTTCTTACTGTTGACTTTCCAATTTCTTGGTTATGGTTCTTATTCTTTGGGGATTTTATTTTCTTCTGTACTTCTTTCATTGTAGTTTCCCATGCTACCAAAGAGCATAAAGAGATGCCAAAAGAGATAACTTTTCCAAGTTATCTCTTGCCTCACATACTTTTCATCAAGTAATAATAACCTCTCTGAGATTCTGATTTTTCTTTCATGGCTTTGAAAGAAAATATGGCATTCTTCTGACTAAAAAATATATATATATATATTCTCAAATATTCCAAGAATACACTATCTTGCATTTCTTTGTGATATTTACACCTTTTATACAAGATTCATTGTTCCAATCTCTTATGAACCAGGTGTTGCTGGATTTTCCTATCTGATGGTGAGAAATCTTTATTATATTTAATTATTATTTTCCACTTAAGAGTTCTGTAGAGAGATAGTAATTTTCTATGTATAAAAGACACAACAAAACCGCACTAACAAAATACAATAACAGGATTTAAAATAACCTCGATTGTGCTTCTCCTAACCTGCAGTTAGCTGAGATGAATTCCACTTGAAATACTGTTTTCGAAAAAGCTAATATTTTTTACTGATAGGAGATATAATCTATCTGTAAAAAACATCTGAATATTTCTTTGGTGAGTTTCTGCAACCTACGGCACAATGTTAAGTCTCTGTATAGTCTGTAAATGTTCTTAAATGAATGATTCTGTAATCTGTTGCTTTAATCAACTGCACTATTCACTAATTCAGCTCTAAGAGTTCTCATTGGGCATGCCCAAAACTTCTTAAGAATAATTGTGAGAGCCCATTTGAATGCAGCTAAATGAATTGAGTAGTGTGCTATTTGTGAATTTGTAATCATGATAGTACATGTATGGAATGCAGCCAGACTTATAGCATTGAATTGAGCGTCGCTCAGAATAAAAGCTTAGCTGCCTCCAGCCCCTCAGAGATATCTGAGAACAAGCTGGAACTCAAGAGGTTTTATTTTCAGCCAAATTACACTGTCCTTTCACGTGACAGAAGACAAATGTTGAAAAATATTTCAACACAAAATGAAATTGATAAAGAAGTTGGATCTTCATGCTTACAATATTAATCTAAGGAACTTCTAACAACAAAATCTTGAAAATGTGGAATGATTGAACAATTATATCAAACTGAGTGAGGTTCTAGATTACTTTTTTGCTCGCTCTTACAAGGAAACACCTGCTCTCTTACAATGTTCATAGAGCTCAGATATTACATATTTATTTTTTGAATACCTGCTACTTTTCATTGACTATGTTACCCTGACAGCATTTTTTGCAAATACTACATCTAATGACTTAACTTATTTCTGATATTTATTTATTTCCTCTTTTCTCTTCTCTCTTCTCACCATGTTTTATGTTCATCCTTTATAACTTTCTACTCCTTCAAGATCCTGCTCTTCAGGTCATCCTCCAGAGCCTTGGTAATTCTAGTGTTTGGGTTTTTTTTGTTTGTTTGTTTGGTTCATTGGTTGTTTTTTTTTTTAATTATTATTATTCTGTCTCTCCCATTGAATGATTAGATAACAAATATTATTAGAAATATACTTCTGTACAAATTATTTTTGTCAAATTTACCCTTCCACGATGCCTATTTTTTGATCAAGACCAGTGCCTTCCAATCTAAGTCAATACAAAGCTTTTGAGTAAAAAGAGATATGGAACTTCTGGAGCAAGTCTAGCAAAAGAAATTAGGATTATTAAGGGAATGGAGCACCTACTGAGAGGCTGAGGCAGCTGGAACTACTCAGAATGGAGAAGAGAAGGCTCAGGGAACCATATCAATGTGTGTAAATATCTAATGGAGGGAATGATAAAGAGGGAGCCAGACTCTCCTGGGTGATGCCACAGACAGGACAAGAAGTAAAAGGCACAAATTAAAACAAAAACAAAAACAAAAACATGACATTCTATCTGGACACAAGAAAAAGTATTTTACTATGAATGTGATTAAACACAGGGACAGCTTGTCCATAGTAGTTGTGGAGTATCTGCGCTTGAAGATATTTAAAATCTAGCTCTGAAGCAGCAACACTGAATTAGATAATCTCCAGAGGTATTCCAACTGCAACTGTTTTGTGATTCTGTAATTGAAACAGAACTAGAGATATGTTTTTGTCTTGGATCTTGTAACATTTAGCCTTTAACTGTTAGGCGTACTTTTGTATAAGTCCTTTCCTACAGAAGCCCAATAAATCCATAAAATCCAACACATAACACCTATGTAAAAGGGGCATGAAGTGTTCTTTTTATATACTTGTTCAGCGACGCATGCAAATTTGTGCCTACATTCTGACAATTTCTTTTTATTATTATTATTTTTACAAACCGTTCTGTAAAGTTGTCCTTACAGACTGTCAACTAATGTTTGTTTCATTGCAGTGGCAAACATTTAACTTTGTCTTAAAGATATTCTGCTGGCATTTTCTTCCTTCAGACAACGTGTGCTCCACATTCTCATTCTTGAATTCTGTGTGATGCTTACTGATCTTACTCTGTTCTCATCAGAGGAAAATACTAGGAAGTGATTAATTGTCAAAGGAAACTGAGGAATAGGATGAATCACAGAACTCACATCAACAGTCTTTAGTCACATCTGATAAAGAACATCTGCAGTTTCACCTAGGAACAGATAGCTCCAAATTTTGCATCTATCATTGACTTACATTCTTCTTCACAGCATGTTTAATACATGCTATGAGCAGTTGCAAAAATAATAACAATAATAAAAATAAAATAAAATAAAATAAATGTGGAAAGAGATCCATGGTCTGTTCCATTGCAGCAAAAGTTTCATCCACTGAAAAGGCTGATTCTTCCTTCCCTTCCCTGCCCTGCCCTGCCCTGACCTGCCCTGCCCTGACCTGCTCCCCTTCCTTCCTTCCTTCCTACCTTCCTTCCTCCCTCCCTCCGTCGCTCCCCTCCNATTTTCTAGTAAATAGATATAGCACTATGATACTTTGCCACATTCGAATATTCTTTCATAGATATAAATCAATATTTATTCTTGTTGCATGAGTACTAATTTTTTAAGTGGTTTATATGAAAGAATAATAATCCTAGATTATGTCTTTGCAAATTATACTCAAACATAAAAACTGCTAGCACTTTCATAGCATAAATTATGGTCAGCCCATGTGGGAATAGTTAAAAAAATCTTAACAATGTCCTAGTAAAATAAATGAGCTTTCCCATTGACTACACTGCTGATAGGCTGTTATTCCACTAAGAGTATTTATTTATATGGACATATGAGAAATATAGTGCCACTGTAAGGCAGCATTATTACTTTATCAGCATGACTTCTGTGATTTATAGGACACTTTGTCCTACTGCATGGAGTGTGCATATGTCAGAGTGGAACCAGGAAAGCCCATAGTTTAAGAAAACTTTGACACTGCCAGAACAAATCTCTCCAATAAATAATGAAGTTCTAGTTCAGAATGCAACTAGAAAACTGTCAGGTATTACCTATGGATTGTGGGACTTAGGATTATACAGCCTCATATAGTGGAATCCTTGTGTTCCTCTAAGATAGCAGCAGAATCAAGAAAAGTATTGCACTAAAATTGCTTTTATTTTTGTTTTTTCTATGTCTTTGTTCTGAAAGAAATGTCACAATTTCAGTGGCGTTTAGTAAATAAAGGGCATATATATGTGTGCATACAAACACAAATAAGATCATATATATCTATTCAGATATGTAAAAATGTTTTAATGCTAAAAAAAGACAAGTTGCATATCTAGTGACATGTATCACTTTGCCCAGGTAAGAAATAGTGTTTTTCTTCTTCGAGTAAATCACTGAAACATAAACATATAATTTCTGCTTTTTTTCATTTTTTTCAGTTTGCTGTGCAGTGTATGTGAAAACAGTCGTATTAAACCAAAAGGATATGGTTATAACATTGAAGCATGTTTCACAATGCATATATCTGAAAACAAAGAGACGGAGTTTCAACTAGTGCCTGAGTGTTAACAATATCTGACTTCTTGGAACTTAACTGTACAATGTATTTTCTATTAAGTGTTTTTAGACTAGATTGCATTGCTGGGCACTTTTCCAATGATTCCACATTTTAATGATAAATTTAAAGCCAGGGCACTATGAATGGTGGATGCTTGACTTCTGTGACAAACAGTATCTAAAGCCATTATAGTATAGCACTGAAGGTCAGAAACTATGTATTTACAGAATGAATAACTAAGGGAAAACTGACAGTAAAGACTGTGCTGTTAGAAGAGCGTGTTATATTTTTTCTTTACAAAACTAATAATTAAATAAATACATACTCTACTTAAAAAAGAAAAATCACAGTCATACATATGCTATGATACACTTTGCACAACAACTTTGCTGATTATTAGTGAAGAGTAGGCTGTTTCTCTTCTCAGGAAACATCAGTGTCATAATCTGTGTGTTCTCTGTAAATTCTAGTATTGCCAGTTCTGCCTTTTGCAATGAGGGCACTCTTTTACACTTTCAAACTGCAGTGCATACATCTCTGTACTCTAAAATGAACTACAAGAATTTCCTTCTAGTCTTGAAAGTCTTGTTCCAAAATAATCAGGTACAAAAGCAGTCTTTCCAAAAAGATCTCTAATACTGGCTGAAAAGTGATATTCCCCTTATCAGGATGAAGCCAAGAGGTGCAAAATAAGGGTCAATTTTAAAACTTTCTTCCCTCATCAGTAACTCTTTGCAGAAAAATCTAATTAATTTGACTAGGACCATCAGTATAAATCATTATCCACTAGCACATATTAGAGATTTGAAATCTAGATCTGCATTTGTAAGTATTATCAATAAGCTTTGAAGCTATACACTTAAGATTTTCATCATTTTACACTTCTGTCCAATCCTGCTTTCCTTATACAGTCTGTAGCTAACTCTACTTGACAAAAGCCTAATTGACAATGTTCGTTTTTACTCCTAGGCACTTTTCCCCACTGCTCATGCTAAAAAAGACTTAGATAAACTGCCACTTTTGTTACTGTGAATTCCTCACGCTCATACACACATGAACGCTGGCAAGAGCACAGTAAAAGAAACATTTCAAGGATTAAATTCAATTGTTCTGTTTTCAGCAAAGATAAAAAAATGCGTAAAGAATTATTTTATTTTTGAAAAAAATTCTTTGACTTTACTTTCTGTTCATAAGGATACAAGTATATAAAGATTTTACCTTTATGTGAACGAAGCATGAACATTTTAACATGTGACTAATTTAACTACACTGAAAAGCTCCCAGATTTCTCATGAACCATCCCTATACTGAGACTTCAAAAGATCATTCAGAATGTGCTCAGACTATGTAGCTGTGGTGATTTAACAGCATGCAGTCAATAAAAGAGGGCATCCTTCTAACTTTTTTCTCTCCTGCTTGTTGACATTTTACAGGCTTTGGCCTGGTTCCTTGACTAGCGGGGCAGAGGGATCCACAGATCCATGCCTCCAGAAAATGGAAACAGGGGACCCCAAATAATTAAAAACAGTGGTAACGATCTGAGGAGAAACAAACTAATTTACTAAATATGGTATCAGAATGCAAGATAACACACTATAATACAATCAAATATAGTGAGAGAGAGTGCCTGAAAGGTGGAAAGTCCTCACCATAACACTGAGGTGAGACACACGGTTGGGTTGAGCAGCAGAGAGGAAAGCTAGAGGAAAAAAAAAAAAGGGAAGGTCTCATGACCTTGCCAACGGTTATATCTCCTCTCTGAACGCAAAGTCCTCTGGGATATGTAGTTCTTCTTCTCTTCTGAACAGGTGCCCGGAACTGGAGCATTAACTCTTTACAGAATTTTTTTTTTTAACATTATTCTTTGGCTAGTTTTCTGCCAGATTCATGAGCTGAATCAGCTCACCATGAACTTAAGCAAGAAAAAAAGCTAACTATAACAAAAGAGAAGCAGAAGAGAGTATGGGAGAAAGGAGAAAAAAGTTGACCTTCCATTCTGGTGACCTTCTACTACAAGGGCTTAATTTTGTTATCTACAGCCACTCCCGGGTAAGATAATATAAAAAGTGTGGAAATATGAGGTATTAGTGTAAAATCACTTATGTCTTATTTTATTCCTATATTAGGGCTTGGTGAACTCAGAAATCTTTTAAAATCATATCAGCACAACCAAATTACTAATTTAAAATACATGTTTACTTCTGTTCTCTAAGACTAACTTTTTCACCCCCAGGGACATCACTTGTGACTAGTCTCCACCTACATATAGAGCCATCGACAACAACAGTCTGATGGTGACCATCCAACCATTATTTATTCTCCAAATAGTCCACCTTTCAAATCTGTATCTCTCTAATTTAGAGATAAGGATGCAGTGCAGGACCTGTCAAAGGCCATGTCATTTTAAAGGGTTGATGTGTGCCTCAATCTCAACTATACTGAGAACACTTGTGCTCAAATAATATGAGTAATTTCAATTTTAAAAAAGTAGGCAACATCCTCTTAAATCTAAGCTGACATAAATACTATATACACCTTTAAAATGCTTCATGCTTTAAAATGCTTTATGCCAACAGAACATTTAAAGAATTCAGCTTTTTAGAAAAGAATACAAGAGCTAAAATTGTAAGATAAACTGTAGGGCTAGGTAATTTCTAATTTCTTTGATGCTAAAACATTAACAGCCTTTCTTCATTTAGAATAAAATAGTTCTTCTCTTCTGAGAATCAGGTACCTGGAAAATCTGCAGTCCACAGAACTGGTGCATTAACTCTTTAACTCCCAGTGCTATACATGATGTTATCATGTGGAATACCAATAATAAAAATCATAAAACCATGATATTTCCTTTCCCTGATGAAAACATCTATGTCCATCACTGATTGTATAATACTGAGTTTCGATGAAAAAAAACATCAAACAAACCACAAATGAACTGTAAACTAATGTATATTATCCAGCATACACAAGTAGATGCATTTGTCCAGGAATAATTTGACACATTTTTTTTTTGTATAACCATAATATGTAATATTTAGTCAAAGAGAATAAACATTGATCTGTTGGATATCTTGAGTATCAGTTCACACAGTAGAGATAAAGATAATAAATATTACTGATGGTTATTCCATTAATAAATAGTAGGCATTACATTTTCATACATTCATGTGAAAAGACCTGATCTTTAAAAAACATTTAATGTAAGATATGTGAAGGTACTGTTTAGCCTGTTGTCTGAAATACTGTTTCCAAAAGTTAACTGGGACATGAAGCTCTTCATGATGTGAAAGAAAATAGTTTGAACCTGACTGTGTGTTCACAACTGTCTTCTGCTTGCTCTTTTCCTCTATTCATGTTCTTCAAGCAGCCATGATGGAATCAGAATACTTGTTGAATTGACTTTACACCTGAGGTAATATGTATGTTCTTTTACTGAATGACTAATCAACAATAAATAGATTTGAAATACTGAGATGTAAATACCACATGAGGCTGACATTTTTCCCAAGGAGTTATGTGTCTAAAGTTGAAACAGCTTGAAATGAAGTTGAAAAGTCATAGAAAGATTTAGTATTATAAAGTATTTAACTTGATTTCATTGCATTACTATCAAATAATGTTCGTCACAAATATCACATTAAAACAAAGCAAAAGAAAACAAAACAAAAAAAAACAAAAACAAAAACAAAGAAGTTCCAAACAGTTCCAACAGGTGTTGGAAGAAAGCTTTTAAGGTTCTATAATCTCATCATAGCAATTACTAGCAGTCAGTTACGCTCAGAAATTTCTTTACCTCCTACCATTTTGTACTGACTTTCAGAAGAGGTTATGAAAGACTCTAATAACTGAATTTCCCACTTTTGATTCAGCCACAGTATATATCATTTTACTGAACTGTCATGGAGGATCATGGATGTCTCTTTTAAGTAGCTTTGAATTGCAGAAGGTAATTTTTTTTTGTCTCTGACAGAGCTGTGTTTGCTCATTAACGTAGTAAAGATGTTTTTGGAGGCCCTGTTGTCTTGGTCTCACTCAAAAATTTGTAAAGATCTCAAACTGAGTTTGAGAGATCTAGATAAGTCCAATAGCTGGGACTTGTATGGGACTAGTTCCTATATTTCAGGACATTTAAGAAATAGTTGGAACTGAAGACACAAGTGCTCTGACGCAATAGTGTACCTCTTCAAGGAAAGATTGTAAAGAAGCAGACCAAAAATTGCAATTTAACGCAGTCTCCTTTTTTAGAGACTTTACATAGATAGATGGATGTAGATAGATTAAACAATCTATTCTGCACTACTCTGGAGCATTGCTTAGGCTCAGGAAAATATCTGGTTATTTTGCTAGATTCCCTCAGCCATTGTATTGAATCAGCTTCTCTTCCTTCAAGTCTGTATGTATCTCCACTAATTCTGTCTGTATGAATTTATGTTTTGTATTTATGTTCTGCTTGGATGTGTTTCTGTTCTCAGGCTCCATTTCCAGTAGGAATATTCTTTTGTCCCAAAGCACTTCTACTTGAAAATCATTAATAGAGTAAGTCTGTAAGGCACATAGGAATTTCAAGGCAGGCTTTGGCATGTTCAACACTGGTTTAGAAATATTTTTACAATACAGTAATTTTACAACTTTATTATTCAGAATATAGATTCAGAAGATTCCCCAAAATTTCACTGAGATGTTAACCAGACAAACCCTTTCCACTAAGTATTTTTAGTAACAAAAAAAAACTGTGTCAGAAAAAAGAATCTATTTAATATGTAATACAAAAAGATATGCAATTGGTTTTTGAGACCAATAATTGTGGTCAGTGTAATGCAGCTTACAGATTAAATGTTTTTCTCTAAAAAAAAAAAATTGTTCAAGAGCAACAATACTGTTTGTGAATACAGAAAGCAAAGAAGAAGAGAATACTTTAAATTGTTTAATTTATGCTATCAGAGAACAAATGCGTAGGAGAGAAGTGTGCAGCAAAGCAGAACCCCCTTTGAGTTTGTTGATGAGAGAATATATTGTACATTCTGACTGCATAACAAATCCAAATTTGTGTCTAGGAATAAAAAGAGGAGGGGAATAAAGAAGTGGAAACCATAGATGCCTGACAGAATCTTGGGTAGTCAGTATAAAATAGAATACTAAACATATTAGGATATGAGGGAATGTCTTCAGATCTTCTGCTGGTGGCATAAGAAGAGAAGGGTGGCAGAAAAAAAAAACTGTCATATGCACATGCACTTTATTCCAGAGAAGTTAGATTCTCTAGCCAATCTATAAAAGTTTGAAGTATCAAAACACTTATTTAGAGAACCCAGTTTGGCCTGTATATCTGGAGTAAATATGTGCTGAAGAACTAGTTGATCCACAAAACCAAATATGCTATCAGGAAATCGTACAATAAATAAGAGAAAGTGGAGAGAAGTGTCTATGCCATAATGCTGTTCTAATGTTTTATTCCTCTGTGGGACTGCCTCTTTCTTTGTAAGAACTGTCCTTTCCAGTAAAAAATCATAAGCAGATCTTTTAGAGAGCAGTTAAACAAATTGAATGAAGACCATATGTCCTGATGGGTTAGACCCAAAACTGCTGAGGACACTGGTTGATCACTTGACAAAGCCACTCTAAATTATCTTGGAACAGTCCTGGTCACCGGGAGAGGATCCTGAAGACTGGAAAAGACCAAATATCACTACTATATTCAAGGGCAAAAAGAAAGATTAGGAGAACTACAAAAGAGTATATTTTATTACTGGCCCTGGAAAGCGGATGGAGAAAATTATCCTGGAAAGTGTTTCCAAACACATGGATAAAAAGGTAATCAGAATAATTAGCAGTTATGAAAGGGAAATCATGCTCAAACAATCTGATAAGTTTCTACAATGCGGTGATTAACTTGGTGGGTGAGCAGTGGATGTTGTTTCCCTCAACTTTATTGTACCCTTTAACAATGAGTGCCATGATACCCTAACAGACAAGTTGACAAAAAAAAAAAGGTTAGATAGGTAGGCAGTAAGCTGGACTGAAAACTGATGTAAGGTCCATACTCCTAAGTTAGTTCTAAATTTTAAAGTCAGATGCTAGTTTATGGTCAGTGGCACAAAGTCCAGTTGGAGACAAATCACCAGTGGTGTAACCCAGAGCTTATTACTAACATTCAATAATACTGCTTGACATCTTAATTAGTGACCAGGATGTTGGAACTGATACAAAAGAAGGAGGAATGAACAATACACCAGATGGTTGTGTTGATATTTAGAGGGACCTCAAGAGTCTGGAGAAACGATTTGATAGCAACATTATGCAGTTCAACAAGGGGAAGTGTAAAGTCCTGCACAAGTACACGAGTGAACACAAGCAGGTGAAAAGCAGTTCTATGGAGAAGAACCTGCAGTCCTGGTGGACAGAAAGCTAAATATGACCTAGCAACAATTTCCTGAGGCACAAAAGACAGGGGACTTGGACTAGATGGTCTGAAGATGTTGCTTTCAAACTAAACAGTTCTGTGATTCTTCAGTTACTTGAAGAGACAGCTACCAAAATTCTAGGCTTGTCTCACCTTCGTTAGGTCTTTCTTTAAAGATGCAGAAGGAAGTGTCTCAAAAACACACATGAGACATGAAGATACTCAGAAAAGAATGAAAAACTACTACCTAGACTCAGAGTAAAAATCATTTTTAATAATATTCCAAAATAACTATGAAAGTTCCAAATCATAGATTCTCTTGGTTAAAGAATTTCCAGAAATAAGGAATTACAAGCAGGGGATCAGGCTCAGCCAGCATGGGTTGACTAAATACTGCATACTTATGGTTACACAAAAATATGCTTAAAAATATTCCTGGACAAACACATCTACTTGTATGTGGTGGATAACATATATTAGCTCACAGTTCATTTGGTTTTCTTTATTGAAGCTCAGTATTATACAATAAGTGACGAATGTAGATATTTTCATTAGGGAAAGGAATTGAGCACAAGTATTTTGTGATCAAGCAGCCTCAAGAAGTAGAACTCAAAGGTTGAGAGTCCTCTTCAGTATCTTTATTGATGACCTGGATGAAGGCATCGAGCGGACCCTCAGTAAGTTTGAAGATGACACCAAGCTGATAGGAAGTATTGATCTGCCTGGGGGTAGCAAGGCCCTACAGAGGGATCTGCACAGGCTGGATCGCTGGGCTGATGCCAGTGGGATGAGGTTCAACAAGACCAAGTGCCAGTTCCTGCACTTTAGCTAGAACAACTCCAGGCAAAGCTGCAGGCTTGGGGCAGAGTGACTGGAAGACTGTGTAGAGGAAACAGAGCTGGGAGTATTGCTTGATGCATGGCTGAACATGAGCCAGCAGTGTGCCCAGGTGGCCAAGAAGGCCAGTGACATCCTGTCTTGTATGAGAAATAGTGTTGCTGTCTGGAGCAGGGAAGTGATCATCCCTCTCTACTCACCACTGGTGAGGCCACACCTTGAGTACTGTGTCCAGTTTTGGGCCCCTCACTGCTAGAAAGACACTGAGGCCCTGGAACATGCCCAGAGAAAGGCAACAAAGCTGGTGGGGGATCTGGAGCACAGGCCTTATGAGGAGCAGCTGAGGGAGCTGGGATTGTTCAGCCTGGAGAAGAGGAGGCTCAGGGGAGACCTTATCACTCTTTATTACTACCTGAAGGGAGGTTGTAGTGATCTGTGGCTCAGCCTCTTCTCTCGTATAACTAGCAATAAGACTAGAGGGAATGACCTCAAGTTGTGTCAGGGGAGAGTCAGGCTAGACGTTAGGAAATACTACTGTTCCAAAAGAGTGATCAGGTGCTGGAACGGGCTGCCCAGGGAGGTGGTGGAGTCACCAACCCGGGATGTATTCAAGGAATGTTTAGATGTTGTGTTGAGGGACATGGTTTAGTGAGAACTATTGGTAATAGGTGGACAGTTGGACTAGATGATCTTGTAGGTCCTTTCCAACCTTGGTGATTCTATGATTCTATCATTCTATGATCAATGTGTAAGATGTTTCCTTGTCCTAATATGAATTACTTTATAGAATTCTAATCTCCCATGCTCAAAATAAAATGAAACCAACAAGAACACGTAAATAAGAGTTTACTAGGATGATTAGATGAATCATCATTATTCAACTTTATACCTTATTAGAGGGACCATTATTATTCAACAGATTAGAGGCAATTATCTTTCGAAAGATTATGGTTGAGGGTAGATTTGACCAAAAGATAGACTTCAGTAGAACTGATTGGCTAACTGGTACAAATGTAGATATAAAGAAGTATTTGGATGCCAGTAACAAGCTGAGTACCCCAGATGTAAATACTAGGTACAGTCCTGTCTGACTTAATGATCTGGACAGTAGGTTACAGTGCACTTCTACTGAATTTGAAAATGATACAAATTTGAGGCAGTGGCTGATTCATCAGAGGACTATACCACTACCCTTGAAAGGCTGGAGAAATGGGCTGACAGGGATCTCATGAAGTTAAACAGGGACAAGTGCAAAGTCCTGCTTCTGGGAAGGAGCAAACCCAGGCACCAGTAGATGCTGGGAGTCACCCAGACCGAAAGCAGCTTTGCAGAAAAGGAATTAGGATTTCTGGTGGACAACAAGTTGAACATGAGTCAGCAATGTGACCTTTCCACAAAGATGTTATTCCTGGCTGCATTAGGCAAAGTATTACCAGTAGGTCAAAAGAGGCAACGATTCTGCTCTATTCAGTATTGGTGGGGCCACATTTGGAGTACTACATTTATTCCAGGCTCTTTCAGTACAAAAGAGATCTAGATGTACTGCAAGGAGTCCAGAAGAGGGCTATCATGGGACAGGAATGCCTCTCTTATGAGGAGAGGCTGAAAGATTTGGAACTGTTGAGCCCATAGAAGAGGGGATCACGGAGATCTAGTATATATAAAGCCAACAGGAGAGTGCAAAGAGGGTGCAATCAGGCTCCTTTCAGGATACTCTTTATAAGAGTCTAGAATAGAAAAGCTAGAAAAATAAAATTTGACAAACTAGCAAATAAAACCGTATCATTAGCCATCACAGTTTTCTTCCTACTCTCCTTTATTTCTTCCCAGTTAATTAATTGTGAAAAAAATGCTAGATGATAACACAGTATAATTGTTGTTAGAATCTTCTCTTCTCCTGCAAGATTCAGACTCTAGTGAAGTCTACAAGGTCAGATAAATATGTTTATCTCTTTGTAAGTAAGATATTTGAAACAGTGTCTGAAGAAAAAAAGTTAGAGGGAGAAAAAATAAAAACACCTAGGATACAAAGTACCCTTCAAAACATCATTCTTAAAGGGTTGTAAATACAGAGATGGTTTTAAATGACAATGCAAACTTTGAGGCCTAACCTGTATATGCATAGTCAATAATTCAATCTGTCTTGTTCTAGCCTCCGACTAATGTATTTGTTGATTATCTCTTGCCATTAATTCTTTTGTCTTCCTTTGACCAAGTTCTCTTTTGGGAGGTCATAGCTGCAAATAATTTTTTTTGATTGATTTAAAAAACTCTTAGTTATATGACTATTGGTTTTCTCTTCTCTTGTCAGTAAAAGGTATCCTGAGTGGGTATGCCATACTTTCCTTTTGTGCATGTGTGTTCTTTAATTTCTAATTTCAGAAGACAAATTCCTGCCAACTAGGATCAGAACTATACTTTCCTCTCCAATGCTTCTTTATCTATTGCCTTCTAAATTTCCATTGCAGCTATGTTAAAAAATGCAGGTTGCTTGATAAATACAAATTGTCACTGGAAATACACATGAGTATCTTCTTAATAGAATATACAGGTGAACAGTCTTGAATACAAAATGCAACTTTATTTTAGATAAGTGTTGTAAAACAAAGAGCACAGAGGTCATAATGGCCCAGTGTAAACAGTTTTCATTTACTTAGTTTATATACACTGTCATCTGGAAAGGCAGGTCTTTATCCTCAGTTTGGGTTTTATAATATGGGATCAGGGAATAAAATATATATATCCTGAAAAATTATACTCTGCCATACTGTTTTTTCGTTAATCCATTTTAAAAGCAAAACACAGTCACATACTTAAGAATCATGCAAAAATCTTTGGATTTTTTTTTTTTTCATGAGTTTGGAAAGAATCTCTTCATAGTTATCACATTTGATAGAGAATCACAGCATAAACCTTAGTCTCACGAACAGATGGATATTTTGATTCTGAGGGAGGAGAAGGCTGTATCTAATATTGCCTTTTAATTAATCTTTAAGCCATGTATTTCAAAACTAGTTTCAGACACACACACAGAAAAACAGGAAAACTGCTGAGGAATAAATTCTGCAGAGAATTTTCAGTGACTGTGAATTTGAGAATTCCTCTTTGCCTTTTAACTTCACTCCATCACTTCATTATCTAAATAAGGGAAAATTTTACTTGTTCTCATATTTTCTCTTTTGTATCACACTATCTCAATCTGAAAATCTGAACAGGCTTACAAACAGACTTCGACAACAAAACACAAGACATTTATGTAGAAGTATAACAGCTCATTTTCTGTGCCTTCATGAGGTACCTTGCTGCTGGACCAGATGGAGCTGATGGCTAAATATAAACAACCTCGAAGTATTAATTAATAAAGTGCAAAGTATGCTTTTTATAATGACACGTTGTGTACTTCTAATTCAGCTAACTGCAATTTAAATAGTTGTTTTACCAAGTACACATAATATAGTACAATATTACCTAGCATAGATCTGACAAAGCAATGTCATCTGGCATAAATCTGACCACTACAATTCAAAATTCAATTAATCATATGCATTGCATCAATCTCTATATTAAGTACAAAAAAGAGAAATTAATATTGCACAAGAACAGGAAAGCTTAACATAACCTTTCTCCCTTCTCTTCATCTCAGAGAGTTCCCTTTTCTTCAGCTAGACTATTTGTTTCCCAATACTGTCTTCCTTTGAGTTCCAGTCAGTTCTGCACTGGAGGGATGTTTAAAAGTAGAGCAGAAGAAGCTTTTACAGAAATAGGAGCCATAATGATCTCATATACAGTATCTCGTGCAAAATTACTGATTAGCATCAACTGAGGAAGAGACAACTACATCTTCTGCCATAACTTTTAACTATGACCATTATTATTTGTGCTGGAGACAACAATCAGTAATGTGGGGAAACGAAAGCAAAAAAAAACCACTGAAGTATACCTAGAGTACTTTGGGTTGTTTGGTCATATTTTATGAGAACCGTAATAAAACCATAACAAATAGTAACAGAACTATCTTACTCTATTATTTTATTTTATTTTTTTCCCACATGGAAAGGTCCATCCACCTTGCCCATTAGGAGATATATTTCATTCTTTTTTCTTTCCAAATGTTTCTTCCTAATTTATTTTAAAACAATCATTGCCTTATAAAGGCATCCTTGATATAGCCTAAGCTTTCATAAGCCAGCCTCCTCAAAAGTAGTTTTGCACAGCTGTTATTTTATACACAAAATTCCTAAAACTCCTTTGCCATCTTATCTACATCATAATCTTGAATAATTTTAATGAGGATGCTCATATTTATTTATTTATTTATTTAATTTGAAAATGGGGACTCCCATTACATTTATTGGTACAGAGAGATTTGTAGAACAAAATCAGAAACTCTATTAAGACCTTTTCAATATATGCATTTAATTGGAGTTTCAGGACAAAATCAATGCACTTTAAGATTTCCTGCTGCTCTCTGGAAACAAGAAATCCAGCAGAGAAAAGATACTCAAATGCACATCTGACAAAAATAGGAGGACATACCCATTTTTCACGTATAAACATTACCATCTTCAACAAAACAAGCATTAAATGACCAGTGACATAATTAGATTTTGTACTAACATAACTTGGTACATATGCATGATTTAGACAAAAACAAGCTTAATTCTTCATAGGCATAAAGTTTCATTCTTACACTATTACATCTGTTGTGTATACTATCCTCCTAATTATATCACCTTTCTATGTATAAAATAGTTTAATAAACAAGCAGCTCCTGTCAAGTGTTCTTATACAGGTATAACTTTACTCATGTTTCTGATATATCAATGTCGATCCCAGACAGAGATCCTTGTAAATCTTTGACACAGTCAGATATCTAACTCTATATCAAGTATATATAAAATAAAGTCAATCTATTCTTCTATCTGATAAATAGCAGATATGATGAAAATTTCACTATGTATGATGATAAAATAATAACTCTAAGTCAACTATTGACATAGCCACAACTTTTTGCTCACATTTGAAACAGTCAGGTGTCCATTCCTGGCTATCTGTAATATATCCACATATCGAAGGAAAATAATGAGATACTCAGAACTCTATCCTCATTTCTGACATAGCCAGAGCTTTAACCTCATCTCCAATAGAATCAGTGTTCCATAGCAACCATTTGACACAGCCAAATCTTTGTTACCATATTTGACATCACCAGGGGTTCATCACATTTCTTCCATTTCTGAATTTCATGGCAACTACTGTAATAGACAGAGCTCTGGTCTCTTTTTCAACACTCTGTCCCACTACCCTTCATGAAAAACACTATTTTCATATCAGTGATAAACCAGGACTTCATATTTTTATTTGACATTGCCAGTGTTCTGCCTATATAACCAATATGGTTGAAGGTTCAATCTCAGCCTTGGTATTTTCAGAGCTGTGTGGTAATAGCTAACATACACATATACATGTGTAGGAAAACATCCTCATCTTCCAGTTCTCTTTGGAAAATGTAGATATAATCAAAGAGCCATGCACTCCAACATCATTCTCATGATGCCAACTCCATCTGTGAAAAACAAGACTTCATGGGAGAGTCACTTAATGAGTACTCCACATTGTTACTTTTGCATCCAACATTCCACAAGTACTGACCACAGGAGCAGACTATTCAGATCATAACTTTTCACAGTGAAGTCCAGTTTCCAGTTACTCTCAATTTAGCTAAATATGCTATTTGTTCTCACAAATTGTTTTCAAGTTTGGATAATATATTTTTGAAAAGTCATATATAAAATAACTATACTTAAAAAAAATAGAGAACACATATTCAAGATATTTGACTTAAGAATAATACAAAATTTGTTTCTTTTTATTGTTTAAATGTTTAGAAACATAAAAAATGCACTTGGATTTCATTGTCAAGCATCTGTTGAAATCAGGTATTGTCAGTATTACTAGAATGAAAGATGGAATCTTGCAGCACCACATGACTACAGCTGCTGAGATTTAATCAATAAATAAACATTACAGACCAAGATTGAGCACTCTCATCTTTTCTGAAGATGACAAAAGGTCCATATGAATTTTCAAAGTAGGACAAGAACATAAAGTTTATCTGTAAATACAGAATGGAAATTCTGGAAACATTCCTGTAAACATTGAATTCTGCTAAACTGCACAGCTCTGGATTGGCATTCATACTAGTGTGCTCAATCCTCCACTATTACATGAACGGGAGGCAGTTAAGCCATATGAAGTTGGATAATAATATAGATTTAGTAGCTGAATTGCTGAAAACAAGGGAGAGATATAATCATAACAGTGGAAAACTTGAATGTAGTCTCTCATTACGTTATTTATCTCACTTGATAGTCAGTGAGAGTTAACAAGTTCTCTTATGGCACTAGAAATTGGTATACCAAGCATCTCTTCTCTGTGTTTAGTACTTCACTGCTAGCATTCAGACTGTGTTATAAATGTAAGAATAAAGAATGGTAGCTAAATAAGTGCATTGTTCATACTTATTTCTTTCACTCTGTGTTCTTTCCTTTCTGTAAAGCATTTTCTGAAATGAATACATGTATTATTTACGTAAAACCATACTGTCAAATTCTTATTACAACAATATAGTAGATAAGCAGGAAGAGTAATTCTTTGACTGGAACAGTAAAAATGGAAGGTGGTGAACAAAAGCATGGTCAGATAAAAAGCAGAGTACCATACATAAGCAGGATACAGGACAGAGGCTGCAAGGTTAAAAGCAAAATAAAAACGAAGAAGATCAGAATAAAAAGCAGAATTTGCAGAATTTGAAAAAAAAAAAAAAACAAAAAACAAATGATAGACAGAATGTCTAGGCAAGGTAACAGAGATATTGAAGACAAAAGCAACAGGGCAGGCTAATGTGGAGAAAAAATATATATGAATCTTAAGCCAAGAATTATAGATCTTAATCTTAGATATTTAGCAAATAGTTTTAGAACCCACTTGCAGAATTCTTTAAGCAGCAGAATGTGTATTAAGACCTAGAAGACAGAAAATATGTCTTGTTCTCACAGTTTAAATGTATACAATTTTTTTGTTCTTTTGATTCAAGTGATAGTGCTCTGTGCCATGGAATTAGAGACACTATCCCTTTCCAGTAATCAAACTAGCAGCAATTCAATTCTGTCTTCCCCACCCCCCTTCCTTGCATTCAAAATAACATATTTAAAATACGTAATAATATTTTATCTTCCCAAATTGACAACTAAAAAAATAAAGATTACCCTAATTTAGGTGGGATTCAGGTGTCTCTAGCTTCATGTGTTTACAGTGGAAAGATCTACATGTGAACTACATCTTTAAGTACGAACTATGTTTCAGTGGAGGTCTTATCAGTACAATTGATGAAGTCTTGAGATACAGAGTCTAGACATCACATGGGAATGCCTGCTTTAGGGTAAACTGAACAGTTCTCTAGACTCCACTGAAGATATTGACTAATTCTCCAGTGACAAAAGTGGTTGTGTTGGTATCCAGGTCACACACAGATATCTAAATATAGGTCAGTTAAATCCCAAATCACATAGTAGATTGCATACTATTTTTGGAAGTATATCTTCTGCATTTAATACACCTAACAGATCTCCTAGGGGCACTTGTTAGTAATGCATACTGAAGAAGAATTCTTAGTAAGGCAGAAACTACTTTAAAACTTGCAACAAATATTTCCGTTTAAACACTTGTAACAGATACTCTGGGCAATGCATTTTTTACCCATGATCCATAGCTTCAATGTTTTAAGAGCCTACTGTGGTTAATTTAGCATGCTAAGCTAGAGTTTCATTTTCATTTATAGTTGGAACTGCAATAATGGATAACCGAAGTGTGAATACTGTGGACAGACAGATCACTTACCAGTATATTTGAGCTGCTGTTCATCACTCCTGGTAAAAGATGTTGATAAGATCTACAGGGATGACTGTCTTCTTAAAATTACTGAGGTTGCCTAATTCAATCCTAATTTTTTTATATTATGCTAATCTAAGAAAAATTTGTATTTCATATTTAAGTACAAAAGCATGCAGAATTAACTTAAACTTTTATGATAATATATGTATTTAAAAGCTTAACTGTCTTTGTTTTTGATTTGCTTGTTTTTGTTGTTGTTTTGTTGAGGGGGCATTCATGTTGATTTTTTTTTCTCATTTTGTTTTCCATAGCACATTGCATGATAAGCTGAAAATTCCATTGACTTCAAAACAACAACGCAGATGAATCAGAAATAAGAAGTAATGGATCACTGAATTGTCATGTACAGTCAAATAAAAGCACAACAAATTATACTTGACAAGATCAGTGTTTTGAGTGGTAATGAATCACTCACTGAAGATCCATGACTGATACACAGATCAGTCTTACCTTCTTAGTCATTACACACCTGAGATTTCTTAAAATGTTACTGAATTGTCTGCAGAACTTCGGATAGTTGATTTGATTATTAAAGCTTTCTTTTCCTTGGTCTGCTTCTTGAGTACACTTACAGTATGTGCTTTTTTGCTTTCCTTTCGCTTTTCAATTTGGTAAAGGCACAAAATGGCATTATATCTTGGGTTATTTTCAGTGTTGTAACCTATTGTTCATTATTTGCTAAAAAAAGATTCCCTTCATCTCTTTGGAAGGAAAATGAAAATATAATTTAAAAATCTCCCAAATGCAGAAAATATAAAGAATTGCATCTACTCTGAAGATTGAAATTTTTTGCTGGCTGACACCTAAGCAGAAACAATGTGCAGACTTCTACACCTCCCTCCTTAATGTAAAATTCAATTCTCCATTTTATTTTTTTCTTATTTAACAGTATGGGTGTTCACATACATCAGAATAGGCAATTTATCTTATAAAACCACAGTTATCAGATTGAAATTATGCAGTACACAATGTTTTTTGCACCTCTTTATCACTCCACTTTCTTATTTTTTTTTCACTGAGTTTTAATCTCATAAAAAATTTTCAGTGAGATTACTTATTTACAAAAGGTATCTTTCTTACATACATATTTATATAATAAACTAGTTAAGTATGTATTTACAGTGTGCATGTAAAGCTCCTCTTTAACCAATTTAGATATAAGCAGTTTGTGTTTTCAACAGCTTATAGGGTTAAAAAAATATTAAATTAATATTTATGTATATTTTTCTTCTCACACTCCATTGCACTCACACTTCAGTGAATTTATATCAATTTCTGTTGTTCTCAGTTTATGAAAGTCAAAACTGTTCCCAAAGAGATCCTACATAATAGCATGTAAACAGATTTTAAATCCTAGTGAAATTTATGACTTGTTTTCTCTATTTAATTAAAAAAAAAAAAGGTAATTCAAAAAATTTCAATATGAAATTAAAGAGCAAGCTGAACAAAGTTATTTATTTATTATTTTGCTTCCTTTTAACATACAAAACATCTCATTCTATAATCCATTCAATTACTGATACTTTGGGGTGATCTAGCGTAATTCCTTATTGTTGTGCGAAGACACATTGAGTTAGTCTGTCTTTGACCCATGTCTTCTTTGTTTGCCTGAAGAGATTTAAAACTGTTTCCTTTCTTTCACAGGTGGTACTGAGAAATACTTTCCCTAGTGCTAAGAGCACGAGGATAGAAAGAATTTTGCAGTGGTAGTGATTGTTAGGTGAACTCATTCCCTTACGTTAAAGCTGTTCCAATTTCATAACATACTAAACATAAACTGGGATAAAAATGAACCGTAACTGCTCAACCTGGTGGTTAGGGTACTCATCTGTTTGATTCAGTGAACAATTAAAATGAGAAACACCAAGAACACTCAATCTAGAGACATTAACTGCCATGTTTAGCAATCTATAGCTAAGCATGTAAATATTTGATACTCAGGTTCCTTCTGGCTCAGTGAGGATTTGATTTAATGAAAAAATTGAATCATTTCTGAAAAAAATCCTGAAGTGTCCTCTAACCTTCAGTACTAACTCCTTTCATGAAAGTAGGGTGACTTTTTGATTTTTAGCTAAGAAATACCTTGCTCAATCAGAAGAAATCAGATCCCTCTAGCACAAAACAAGGCACGAAAACCTGTGAGAAAGAAGAGTAATGTTCCATGCTCTATAGCGCTTACATTAAAAACATAAGGTAATATTTTATGTATATATTTAAATATTTGTATCTCATAGTTTCAAGTATTCAGTTTTCCTGAAGCAGTTTCAATATCGTCCTCTAAAGTAATGAATTTCAGTAGTCAAGTAGACATTTTTCTAAAAAAAATGTGTTTTACAGATATTAAAAGTGAAAGTAATAGTCACTGTAGAAATACATTTTTGGCGATGGAAATAAATGGGTTTTTTTATTTATGATATTGTGTACGACACAATTCTGCTCTTTGAAAAACAGTAAGATTTATTAGATCATTTTTCCTCTACTGACATTGAAACTGCATACCAATACATGGCAAAATCTGATAAATAAAACAAAAGCTCCACCAAGAGTATGATTGCAGCAGCTTAAAAATTCAAAAGCAGCCTATAACATCAGATTGATAAAGGTTCATTAACAGTTTGTCATGCTATACTAAGTTATAGACCAACAGACAAGAATATAGGTGAAGAGAAGACAGCTGTGAACTGTAACAAGGATTGTAGCTCAGTATGTAAGAGCTTTTTAAAACAAATTAGATTGCAAATAAAATACTGAAAAATAAATATGAAATAATGGTAAATAACAATTCAGAACAAAGTTACAACCATAGAATGGCCTGAAAATGGCCTGTAATGTTGATCTGATTTACAAATCAAGTACAGTCATGCAGCACCAAAATACCATACATGGCAATTTGCTTACAGAATGAGATCCACAGATAAGGTGGATCATGATTTGTCACACTGGAAGAAACAGTCTCTGTGATGAATGCAAAGGTGAACTTTCAGTATAATCTCATCTGCATTCATTACTGTTTCATTAATACATGAAATAGAAAATACTAACCAAAATGGAAGAAGGTTATAAATATAATGGGATGTATGATGAAAAACATTTTGATTATCTTCTGAATAACAATTTTTTTAAACATTCACAACAATATATGTATACAGTATATAGAGAGAGTATATTTATATATACTCTGCAGTCTTATTGTCCAACTCAGAAATGAGAAGGGGTCGTCCTTATGTCTAATTAATTTATCACAGGAAAATAAATCATTCTATCAAGTAACAATGTATTACACGTAATACATATATTTAAAGAAGTGAAGCAATATTATCCATGGTAATCAGCAGTACAGCTCCCTTGAGGTGTAGCAAAGTTCAGTCAAAACACATACAAAGCCTACAAGAGATATTTTAATACACAATCTATGACAAGTAATTGGAGGCAGGTATTGTATGTGCATGGGTTCTAGTTCATGGTATATTTCAAGAAGCATATCTGTCAACTAATAATGAAATCTTTGTTGAAGAAAAAAAAGCAAACATTCTACATTAGAAGAATATTTTTTCTAGCAGCCCAGAAAAAAAACAAGACAAACAAGGAAATTAAGCAATAAAACAGAACAAACTAAGTTGGTCTGCTGGATTCACTATGTGGAAAATAAGCAGCATTTCGTCCAGAAATGCTATAGTAGTTTTATTGGTCTCTTCAGTATAATCTGCACTTGCAAAGGAACCAGGGAGATGGAAGCCTTTCATTAATTCCCTTTTTTTTTTCCCCCATAAAAGTATTTGTGAAAATGCAAGATAATATATGCCTACTGAAAGTCAGGAAAAAAAAATATTCACAGTGCCTTGATTCTCCTTTAGCGTTTACTTGATTTTAAGCTCTCCTACAGAGCTGGGGGAAAAAAAAAATTACATTGTACATCAAATTTTCAGACATTTTCATTTGCCGAAGATAGGTTTCTCTGCTGTAATCAAGAGGAAATATTAAGCAATGCCATAGAAAACAAGAGTGACTCTTAAAGTGGTGTATTAACTACCTGCTTAGATATACCAGCTGTGATCTAGCATTAACCATACTAACAGCTGTGGACGAGCTAATATGCTATCTGGTAAAGAACATGATTAGTACTGAGTAATAGACAAGTTTCAGAAAGGAACTGAAGCAGATGCTTACCATAGTTAATCTAGCATAAGAATATGCAGCCTGTGAATCCTCCACAAGGCACATGGTAAGCACGTGAATCAAATGTGATGTTTTCCTTGGACTGAAGAAAATAATTAATCAATTAATAGGTGTGATAGACGTCAAGTGGAAAGTCAGAATCTGGACAGAGCTGACAATTACGGCTTCCATTTTCATTTTGAACTGATGTCATCTTTTTCCCTGATGAGAATAGCATTATTTGACATGGTCCCATCAAGAATTGGGGCAGCTTGTAAAAGGTCTTCTTATCACTGTTGGTCCTTTATTTCAAAAATAAAGAGGAATTTGTTCTTGCCCACTATTTAATCAGGAATCTTGTAGGAATTTCCTGTGCCAGAGGGGCTGGGTAGGATTTACTTCTAAAGAACATTTGTATTCTTCCCTTCAAATCCTCTGGAAACAAAGTAGTAATTATATGAAATTATATACAATAATATATACAATATTATACAATATAGCTGATCTGATACAATATAGCTGATCTGTTTTAGCTAGATGCTTTATGATGAGATTGTGTTCTAGAACAGCTTATTTCTCTCCACTGAGCTGAGAATACTAACTCAGCTGCAGACTTCTACAGCTTAGATCTGTCATTAGACAAATAGAAATCACCTTTGAGATGTACATTTTCCAGGGAGATATCGATTCATTTTCTACTAGGCACCTATTTCTTATTCTGTTTGAAAATAAAAGGGTAACTCAAGTCCCTACTTCTTTCTGAAATCAGGTCATTTAGGAACAAACTCCATGTTACTCAGTTAAATGGAATACAGTACTCTGGAATACCCTATCACTCCTGAAAACAGAAAATGGAAATGCATTTATTTTGTAGCCAGATATTCTGTCCACAAAAGAAGTAAGGTCCTGAAAATGTTCTTTCCTATAAACATGAAAAAAAAAGTTCTTGATAAACCAACAAAGAATTAGGGTGTTGTTTGCAAGACATATACTATATAACAAAAATAGGAAGTAACAGGCTGCGAAGTAATTATACTTAAATCACTTGCAAACATCAGATTGCAATTATTTTGGAACATTGTAGTCTAAGCTTGTGTGAAGGCACTTGTGCTTTAGGTAATCTCTGGCATTCAACATTTTCAGCTGTCTCTTTTTATATTTTAACTTTATTTCTGATTTTTTTTTTCAATCAATTATACATAGTATCTGTATTTTGATGGTGTTTTGATGTCGTTATTCTTGGGTTTTACTTTTTATCTTTCTTTTTTTTTTTTTCCCCTGATGTTTTGTCTTCTGTTAAATCCTTTCATTCTCTTTGTTCTCCATTTAACTTGTTTTTGTAAGCATAATTTTTTATTCCATTATTTCAGATTAGCAAGATCTGTTTTGCAGTCAGCATCTTAGTATCCAAAAATTTCTTCTTCCATCTCAATTCTACCTTTCAGTTGTTCTTTCTCTTATCTTCTCTATTCATCCTTTCGCTTTTATCCACAGCTCTCCAAATAGCCTATTCCATTAAGTCACTGTTTGCATACACAGATCATATCATTCAAATTTCCCATTTGGTAAACCATAGACACTAAGCTCCTCTCCTGCTTCTGCTTGACTGCACATACCTTGAACACTCACACAAAGATTTCCTATGTAGACACATAGTGCTAAGTGAATGAAACTCTACAAAAATGTTTTGTTTTGTGTTTGTTTGTTTTTGCAACATGAAGGTAAGATATGCAGTTGTTGTCACTGGCTTAGAGAACAGGAACATGAATTCTGAATCAGAGACAGCTGAAGCACTAAACATTGATAGGCAATAACTTCTGGAGACAACTTTAGATGTTTTATTATGCAAAAGTAACTATTCAGTTTTGCTGTCCCATTTACTTCACAGTGTCCTATGTTTTCTTTGCCTATCTCATATATTCACATCTCAGAAATTTCATCTGTGCATTGATTCATCTAACTGCCAGGGAAAAAATGGTAATTTTGTCAATAAGCACTGGGACATAGATGATATCAGAGAGTTAAAAATTTCCTGGGATTTTCCTTGCCTCTGTTTAATTCTGTAGTGTTTTTTTCATTGTATTTCTCTTCTCAGTACCCATGTTTTTTAATTTCATACATGAAGTCCCATGGTAGTAACTTAAGTAGCACAGAATTCCCAATTATCATAATGTCTTATAATGCCTTTCTTCAGAAGGCACTCCAAGTCTGAGCCTGATCATAGCTGATCTAATTTTTAAGCCAGACCACTTTTATCTGCCATTTTTTCCTATTCTTCCCATATTATTTTTTAAAACCCCTCTTTTGCTTTCGTCATAGTTGATATTTTGGTAATCTTACCTCCCTGTTGCTCTGTCTTTTCAGCTTGCTGGCTGCTTGCCAGCTGCTTGCCATAACTATATTTCTTATTATTTCTTGCAGAAGTAGTTGACATACATATTGTCCTAATCACTGTTAAACATCACATTTGAAAATGTAAAGATTTTCGTAAACAGAACATTCTCAATCTCAAAAAACAGTGTTTCAATTTTGATTTATTTTTATTTTTTAATCCATCAGTTTCCAGCCATGTCATTAATTTGAAAGCTCGCTTTCTGCCAGTAACTTGCTTACCGCTGGAAATTAGAGAATCTTTGCCCAAACTGTGGTCAATAAATGTTGTTGATATTCTCTACAGTCTCTATGTGTATGTACTATGTGCCAAGCTGGAACAAAATTCTGAGACAGTTGCTTGAAATTCTGCAGTGCTTCAATGTGAATGCAGAATATCCTTCAAAAGTTTTAAAACATTTCAAAACAGAGCTTCTTACTGAATGAACAACAGGAATTTGCAGCACAGTCCGCTTATCATGGTTTCATTTACTTATGCGTTAATTCTTTTTAATTTCCATCTCATATTTTTCTTGGCTGTAATATTTTTATTGAAAACCTTTATTTAATCACTCAACATATTACAAGGGAAAACAAGAATAGCATTTTTCTTTTCTTTCTGCAATTATCTGTCACACTTTTAATTTGGGGAAATAAATGATATTTTGTGTTTATTTTGTTTAGTTTAGTAGTTCTGTGGCAACTAGGAAATCTTCTGTAACAAACAGTAATGATTGAAATCTAGCATGACTTTCAACCTGACTAACCTCAATTTTATCAGAGCTAAAAAGAATTTGCAATGTTGTGCCCTTGGTTCAGGAAATCACTGTTTAATTCCACAATATACTTCAGGTTTTCTGACATTGAAGGCATGATAATAAGCTTCTTTTTACACTTAATTCTTTAAAGGAAAGTAAAGTTTATTGATGTTGTATGTGTTGTTGTTGTCATTTGGAAGAGTTTTTAATTTATTTTTTAATATAGTTTCATGTCTATCATCTAAATTTCCACTACCTTGCACTATTTCTTATCAACTATGCTCTCATGTTATATAAGTATGAATGATATGATATAGTGCTAAACTGCTGTGAATCCAACCTCTAATATTCATGACATGTTTAGCAATCATTATGGACATTCATATATGAGATCAACAAGCATGAGAAGTGACCCTGGAAAAAGTAACAAAGACACTAATAAGATTTAAAAACCATGAAAGATGTTACAAAAGTCCTTTAGAGGCCAATATATTAAAAAGTTGGATGTAATATCCTCTCTGGGAAAGCAAAAGCTTTGCATGGAGGAATCTGGGACAGACTGTTTAGTTAGAAATATGCAGAATGAACTGTTAGCACTGATACAGAACTTCCAATTGTGAACATACACAGAAAAAAATTAAATAAGTGTTTCCAAGAGGAAGAAATGACAGGATACAAATGTTCAGTTGTCCTAGAAGAACCAAAAAGTTGTCTTTCCTGATGCAGTATTATTTTAACAATGGAAAATATTTTCTCACTCAAACTGATTTAACCCATGAGTATATAATTTATTTCCAAGAAAGATTTTCAAAAGTAAAATGACTAAAGGTCCTACTAGAGTTTATTTTACATTGTTATTAAAAAGCTAAATTATTTTTACTGTCTTTTCTCACAGTGAAAAATAATATTATCACTACTTATTTTTTACTACTTTATAACCCTGCTCAAAACTCTGACAGTCAGGCTGACAAATTAAAAATTAAAATAAAAATGGCAATCAACTTTTTGTAACTGACTCAAATGCAAGGAGTTAAACAAACAAACCCTCACAAATATAATCCATACATTTCTCATTGTAATTACATATATCTTTCTAGTTAAATCACAAGGTGGGTGTGTGCTTTGTATCCACCCCTGGGAGAGTGATAGTATGCAAGATTTTATCATATGCTAATACTACACACAACATTTGCCTCATTGATGGCAGAACACTCTGCATTATCAAAAGAGCAGGACCACTCAAAAGGTTTCAATATAGCTCTGACTACAAGGCTAACTCCACACATATATCTTAACCTTCTATACAGATTTTTACCAGTGTTTCTCCCCCCTTCAGCCAACTTAATTATAGGTCTGCTCTTCATAGGGTTTTTATTTTTTTCCCTCTAAAACTTTACTCTCGTTTTCCTTGTTCATGGACAAAAATCTCAATTCCCCCATACTCATGTTTCTTCCATTTTTTCTAGGCTTCCCAGCAGATGATGTCCTAGAATATGTTATTTCTTTATATCCAAGACAAAACAATGCAAAAAAAAAAAAAAACAAAACAAAAAAATATAACAATAACAAAACAAACAAACAATTAAAAAAACCCTCTTTCTATACACATATTACTAATTGAAACTCTGGCTGAAAGTGCAATGATGTTATCCTAAAAAAAAAAAAAAAAAATGTTCAGCAAATTTGTCACCAGAGCAAAGATGTCCTACTGGGGGCTTGTATAGCAGCTATTTTCTGGGTAGGTGCAGCTTTTAGGAAGAAAAGAATAATACCGACTTTCTTGCTTTGGAGAAAAGTGGAAATATGAAGGAGGGAGGAGGGATATCTTCTTATGAAGAAATAAGTATGTCTGACCCATGCCATGAGAAAAGTTGCCAATTGTTTTCACAACCAGTTACTTATTTTTCACCTTTTAACAAGAAGTTTGCGATCCATTAGAATGAACTCTTTCTTCCCTACCTTCTATTGATGTGGGCTATTCCTCTTTCTACCGAGGTAGGAAGAAAGGACCTTGTGCTTGTGCATGTTTCTCCTTCTTCACTTCAGCCTCATCACTGTAGAAAACAAAGCAGAGAACTCTCTACCTTTCTCTTCTAGTTCTCATTCCTTTTTGTGCAACTGTTATACTAGAAACAGCTCTAATCCATCTTCCATGGGACTCACAAAGTTATTCATAGGCTGTTTCTAGCATGGAGAAAACCTTCTTTATGGAGAGTAGAGAGTAGGCTGAAGAGAAAAAGTAATCTCTGCAGAAGTGATAGCAAGAATGTATGGAAAAGAGATGGTCACAGTCACCAACATTCCTTATTCCTATGTATGCAAATCCCATCAAAATAATGTCTTAGACTCATCATATCAGAATCATCTGAACATCCTATTAAGCTTCTAAATACCTTCTGTTTGCTCAGAGCCTGATTCTCACTATTCCAGTGTCATGAACATTCACAATCATCTGTCTCATCTGTAAAGTTCAATCAGTGCTGAGAAGCACTGAGCAACTATACAAGGAGAAAATAGGGTTGAAAAGATATGCTTGTGACTAGGTCCACTAGAGAAAACCAGTTTAGACTAGGTGTTTTTCAAGTAATAAATCAACTCCACTTTTGCATCCAATATATGGCATTCACAAAAACCTAACCGTTATGCATTTGACATATACTCAGTCCTCCTTTCAGTTTTTAATAAATAAGAATAGAAACTGGTATCTTCTTCTCTGTTGGAAATCTATTATGAGGACTTCAGAATATATTGCAGTAAATATTTAACTAAATTTGAATTATCAGCTTTTTAAATAATTATAGTTTCTTATTTTTTTCTTTGTCCTTTTGTTTTTCTTCCTTGAAGTTCTCCAAGTGTGCATGATTACTTCAGTTGAGTTTAAAACATGTTATTTATCCACATAAATTCATGGTGTTTATTTGATAACTGAATTATGCACTCACTCAATGAGAATAATACTGGAACATCAAAAGAAAAGACTTAAAGACAGAAAGTACTTACAAATCAAACATCAATTTGTTTGGTGTTAGGCTTAATATTTTTCTGTTACTTTTAATCTAATTACTCTTACTGTTTTTTATTCAGCAGAATCAATTGTTCCGGGTTGTTTAGAAAGTTATTTGGAAAGTTCACGTAAGATATGAAGCATCTATGTCTATTTCATCTTTGTGTCTATTTTAGTTACAGGTTATGACATGATTTTTTTTGCAAGTTTTCATGCATTTGATATTTCCACAATATAAACAGTAAAGAGTAAAATATAAGATATTCTGAAAATTTGATTTCTTTTGGCAGTTTAAATGTGTGAATATTTTATATTGTACCAAGTCACAAATGCTTTTTAGCTAGCTCTCAGTCGTATTGTGCTTGTAAGCCTATTTCTGACAACTCTCTTAGACCTTGCTTTCTCCTAATTGGCCCACTGTCATGGTTTTATGATTTTTGGTTATCAGTATTCCACATCATAACATCGTGTAGTGCACTGGGAGTTAAAGTGTTCTGGGTACTTATCCCTGAAGAAAAGAAGAACTACGTTCCCCAGAAGTCTGTTCACTGTGCTGTTATCATTCTGCTCAGGGGGAGCGGATATAAGGCCTTAGTAGGTCATCTGACGGGCTCTTCTTCAGACTCTCTCCCTGCTGCTCGACTGGACTGCGCATCTCACCTCAGCATTATAGTGAGGCCTACCCAGCTTTTAGGCAACCTCTCTCTCTCATTATACTCATTAGCTTCAATTCTAATTATATTGTATTATAGTGTGTTATCTTGCATTCCAATACCATATTTAGTAAATTAGTTTGTTTCTCCTCAGATAGTTGCCACTTTTTCTAATTATTTTGGGGTCCCCTGTTTCCCTTTTCCAGAGGTGTGGATTCTGCAAAATCCCTCCGCCCCGCTAGTCACAGAACCAGGCCGAACCAGCCAGTAAACCGACACCCATTTGCAATTAAAATAATGATAGAAGCTAGGAAGTTAAGCTAAGAACTGTCAGGCAACTGGAATTATAATTCTAGGTTACATTGTGTGGGTTGCTGTTGATGCTGCAGGAGAACGTTATACAACGATGCAGGACAACGTAAATTGTGAGCATTTATCAATAGGAGTATATCTAATTATTGTTGACATTTTTCCTTATAATTATATTACACATACATATATAAAAACATATACATTTGTGAGTTTCTAAAATACTAGTTGTTTATAATGAACACCTATTATAATAGTGAACAAATTGTTCAAGATTTCCTAATATGAACACTTTCAGATGCACACTTTATACATTAATACAGATTTTGCCCTGTAAATTATTTTCTCAATATCTGTTTGATCTTATGATGATATTAACTACATATTTTCCAGCTGTTTATTTCCAAAATTGTTCAAAATTTTATTTTTTCAAAATTTTAACAAGTTTGGGTATTTTTCTATCACACAACATAATAAGTACTGTTGGTAGAAATATTAGGAGTACAGCTAAACGTACCTAGAAATACCCTTGTTTCATCCCTCTTGAGGGTAAGAATTTTGCATAACTAGTGTCTCATGTCTGCACAGTTTATCATCATTAATGCAATTGACCAAACTTCAGTCAGTTGAGGGTGAATAATTTGCATAATCACTATATATTTAATTCATTGTGGGAGTTCATGCCTTGTGATCAACATCTAAAGATATTCCTGTTGTAAACAGGTGATAAAACACTCAAAATTATCATCAAGCATAATGCAACGCAGAAGGGAACCTTTTAAAAATTCTACCTTTTAGAAAGATTCTACTAGCTCTCAAGGACTAGTTCCAATGAATGAATGAAAAGCAAACTATCAGTAAGTTTGGCTCTCAGTTCTATCAGCGCAAATTTCTAACTAATTTAGTTCATGAAGAAAAATGCATTTCTGATAATTCTTTAGTAGTGACATATGTCCTACCTGCCCTCTGCAAAATACCAGCTTTGATATGCTCTGTCATGTCCTTTTCTTTCCTTCTCAAGCCAATGATTTTCTCATCTAATGATTTTCAGCAGACTTAAAAATAAAGAGAGTCTGCCAAGTTCTCAGTGGAATAACTTCACATTACTGACCTTTACACAATTACATCAGTGGTTTGTTCTTCCTTGTCATTTAATGAAACAGTCAAATGTTCAATAACTGCATAGACAAAGGTATTATAAGTAAAGCCAGCAGCTATTTTTTTTTTTTTTTTTTTTTTTTTTACACTATAAGCAGTCAAAACTACTCCTGCTTGAATATTGATGCTACTGTGATAAAAAACTCAGTAGGATAAGTGTTTGTATAAGGACAGGCTTAGTAATACGCAGCTTCAAGGTACAAGCTGGTCACACACTGCACTTGAGCTGAAAAGTCAATGAGGAGTCTTGACCAACAAGCAGGGTACTGGCACTGCTAATCTCCATCTAACGTGGTTAGACCTTGCTTCAGTTGCAGCACTCAGGATCTCATAGGCAACTATGTCCGGCTTCTGGACTCCCAGGCTGGTCTACAAGGAACTCCCACTCCTCTCAAATCCATCACTGTCACACTGATTCTTCCTGTCTCTTTGTGAAGCCTGATGGTCTATGACACTTGGATCAAGAGCTTCCCGAATTTGCTCAACCTACGCGTCACTTAAGCTTTACAGTTTGTTTGTGCACAATTTGAAAGCAAGCTCTCTCCTGAGGAAGCTTCTTCCCCTCTGCAGTTTTGCACTGGTATTTTTATGAAGTCCAAAAATTCAAAGCCCCATCTATTGTATAATTACCAATTTATTCATTTCCCTGGAAAAATTATAGAAGTGAATAATTTTTTGAAAAACAAATAAAAATTAGGCAAAAAATATAGAACCTTGTTGATATGCCATATTCCAGTTTGTATAAGTTACGTCTAATAAAAGAAACTTAATTTCTCACTGAAACATGGGCTAGAAGATGAGACTAACTCTTCCTCAGAAAATATAACAGGTGGGAGAAAAATGTAACTAACTTCCTAGATGCTCAAACCTCACCATCAATAGCTATTACATTGTAAGTAGAGTCCTCTGCTATCTTTGTCCTGAGCTGGTCAGTATTCCCAAATAAATTCCATATTAAACCTGATGATCAGCAGATAATCTTTTTCAGTGCATACTTGCATATCTCTTGATTCCACCAGACGATATCTTTCCATGGGGCTTATCGCAAAACTCATGTTGTTTTCTCCTCTTCCATGTTGCTATCCTCAGCATGTTCCATGTCAGCATGTACTTTCAACACCATCTTCAGGTTGAAATCCACCCACTGGGTAGGCTGAGTTTCTTGGAACCCCTTCTTTGTCAAGGGATGTCCGTTAAAACCACTAGCAGCCAGTTGACAATGGAGCTATGCAAGAGCTATTGGTAATGCAGACAGTATGACTGGTGCCCTCTGCTCAGAACTGCCCTGTTGTTGATTTGCTGAGATACCCAGTAAAGTTGGTCTGGACACTGACAGACGTCTGTACAAGCAGATCCTACCACTGGTCAGGGTTACATGAATGCATGGGAATTTCATGACCATTTCAAGATGGGAGCTAGAAGACCAATTTGGGTGTGGGTGGTGTAAAAACTAAACAGAAGCTGAACAGTTTAAAAAAAAAAAAAAGCACTCCTGGCACAGTGTTTTTTGATGAGAAATTCAGAGAAGTCCAGTGGGCGTCTTGGTTTTACCAGTATTCCATGTCATAGCGTTGTGCAGCAGGCTGTCTGATTCATAAGTGCAGCGCTGGGTGCATTTCTTGTGGGCAGCATTTCTAGTAAACTCAGCTATTTCACATGAGTTCCAGCTCTGGGAGATGTGATCTTCTGACTGAGGAGGCAGTTCTCCTGTCTTTTCTGGGAGACCGGCCTGTGAAAGCCAATAAAGAAATAAAGACTTGGACTGACTCTCTCTTGCCTCCAGTTTATTTTGGATTATGAAATTTATTATTCTTAGTTTTTCTACATTATCTCACATTCCTTTTAATAAATTAGTTTCTTCTCTCTCAATCAAGCTTTTTCCTCTTCCTTCCCCTCCCTACTTATTACGTAATTACTCCTCCAAACCACAAAAAATAGATTATACTATTTATAATGAAGTCTAACTTCCATGGAAATAGCTAAACATCTAACTGCAAATGGAAAGTAGTGAATTGTACAATCAACAAATACACAGTTAGCAGAGTAGCATGGTTAAAATAGCATTTTCGCAGTTAGAAAGATTATTGTGGTGGAAGGACATGAACAAAAAGAAATAAAATACTCAACGGTATCCTAAGCTCACAGTAGAAAACTCCAAAGGGAGCAATCTCCAGAAAGAGATCCTTCTCCAGGGGCAGTCAGCCCTTAAATGGGGTCTAAGAGAGGTGGAGCCAGGCTCCACCCCTTCCGGTCACACAGGTGAATTGCCTTCACCTGTGCTCCCACGACTGACTCAGTGCTTGCCTCAGGTGATCAATCAGTGGTTCAGGCTGTGATTCAACAGTTCCCATACATGAATGAATTTATTTAGCTTAACTTGCATGTGCAACTTTTGCTGTACCTATTGAACTATCTTTATCTACACCCAGAAGTGTTATCACTTTTACCTTTTCAGTTTTCTTCCCTATCCAAGTCAGTAAGCAGCTGTATGGGACTGATCTGTCTACTGGAATTAACTCATTAGTAGTAGAATTTTGAGTAGATTCAAAGTTTGAGGGCTGCTTCAAAAGTAATGCCTCCTATTTTATTATACTGGCCCACAATATCAGAGGCAGGTGTTGGTGGCAAGATAGTAGAGGCTGAATATTCCTGTTAACATTCCATTACATTTTGTTGCCATGTGCCAGATGGCAGCAGAGAGGCAGTCTTAACAAATGGCATATGACATGGAAGTGCATATGAATCAAAAGTGTAAAACTGAACTCCTCCATGCAGAAAAAAAAATGCACCAATTGGCATTCATTGATGCCTGCTGAATGTTTATGGAGACCAAACAATGGATTTGAGTAAAGTAAAGAGGTGGGTAGTATGTTTCAGCAGCGACATCATCATGCCATCTGTGAAACAGTAGGTAACCTCCACTGGTACAGTTTTTTACAAGCATGGAATGCCAGCTCTTGTTCATCACTGAAAAAAATGCATAGCTAATGATGGTGACTATGCTGGAAAATAGTGTTTTGTAGCTGAGATTTCGCTCTTTCAAAAAGTGACATTGTGCTGTTTGTATCTATTGTAGTGTCCACGAGACTAAATAGGAGGCATTACTTTCAGAGCAACCTTTTTATCTACTATCATAATCACCATTAAAATCATTAAGTTGCAGAATCAGTTCTCTTCATCAACTTACTCATTTCCATGGAGTATCTTCCTAGATGATTAGCCTTCTCCATGCACTAACGAATAGTAGTAAAGATTGTATAATCAAAGACATGATACCATTTATCCCATTAAAAAAATGTAGCACAAATGAAGGCAAAAGCCTTTATTTGAGAAATAGATGTTATAGGGAAAGATAGGAAAGAGGAATTAACTCACCCCTCCTGGCAACAGTCCGGAGAAAAGAATGAGCTAAGGAATGTAACCCTCCCCCATTCATACCATCCCGCCGCAGGAGGAGAAGAGTGGGTGTATGGGAACCGGTGAATCACGGCATGAACCTCTGATTAACCACCTGAGACAAGTGCTGAGTCAGCCATGGGAGCACAGGTGAAGGCAATTCACCTGTGTGCCCGGAAGGGGTGGAGCCAGGCTCCACCTCTCCTAGACCCCATTTAAGGGCTGACTTCCACTGAGGAAGGATCTTTTCCTGGAGATTGCTCCTTGTGGAGTTCCTTTGTGAGCCTATGACACCAGTGAGCATCTTTTCTGTGTATTTAACTATTCTTACCAGCCTAACTTCTCTGTATACCTGTTAACCTTACAACCTGTTAACCTTACAGTGGGGGGGGAAAAGGAGGACCTGCGCAGACTCAGATTTCACAGGAAGTATCATGGAGTTAGAAGGGGGGCTCCCCTTCAGGCACTCAATCTCACATAGCTCACCCATTGGTTCAGGCTGTGACCTTGGAATTCCACTACAAACCAGAAGTAATTTTAGTGCTTCCTGTGTTTGTCCCAGACATTCCCAAATCTGATTTATGATCAATGAATATGCACTATCTTCCAATCTTCGGTTTTGTTTCCTCAGAAGAAAGATAGCTGCCATCTGGACTTTCATTTCTTGTTGTTTCCACTACAGTTACTATTAGGAAAAACTATTCTGACATTTTGTACTATAAATCAGCTTCACAAGGTTTAGGAGGTTTTCTCACTCAGGTTGTCCAGATCATCTTGAGAGAAGCTAGTCACAAGATGATAATCATAAGATTATGAATTCAAATAAGAATGGAACTTAGTAAATTCCTTAACAGGTATCTAAGCAATAAAACTCGTTTGCATTATTTCTAATATTAAAACTGTAGCATGAGAAATGTTAGCTTAGTGTAGCTTAAAATTTAAATTTAATAGTTCAAAAATTCTACAGATGTTTCTTTTTCTTTCCCAATTTTTACCATAACAGAGAAAGTAAAGAAAAATTACAGCATAAGCCCATGAAAAACTACTTTAGCATGAAGAGCTAACAGACATTTTTTTTAAGGTTGACCAGAAAAACATGGAAATTTTTTAAGGTTCAGTGGAAGATTATAAAGTGGATATACTAAATGACATTGCAGATAGATATTCTAGAAGAATCTGAATAGCAGACTCAAAGGCAAATATAGAATCATTTCCAATTCATAATCAATTGAATTTAAATGATCTGACTGTTGATTTACAGCCCTTCAAAGTACGTTAATTTATGTTATTGCTCCACAGAAAAGCAGCTGTGACTGCAACTTTCTGTGTTCTGATAAAGCACTCTCCCAAAGCCATGTAAAAATCTTACAGAATGCAACAGTCAGGTATGCGTATTTTGTACTTTACTGTGATATTTTGTGCATCACTTTGTTATGTTTTGCAACTCAGCAAGAAAAGGCATCCCTTTCTTTGGAGGGAAAAACAAAAAAATTTAAAGCAACGTTCAAGTACCTCACACACAAAAGAGGAGAGTTTTCTTTAATCAATTTGTTTGAAGATCAAGGCAAAAGAAAAAAAAAAAAAAGAGAGAGAGAGAAAGAATGAATCATAGAATGGCTTGGATTGGAAGGGACCCCAAGGATTATCAAGTTCCAAACCCCTGCCAAAGGCAGGGCCATCAACCTCCAGATCTGGTACTAGACCAGGCTGCCCAGTGCCACATCCGGCCTGGTCTTGAACACCTCCAGGGATGGGGCAGAAGAAGAAGAAATAGAGGGTTCCAAGTGGCACTTAGGTATCAAGACCTTGAGAGGTCCTATAGGCAGACAGGACTTCCTATCTGACTTGCCATCTCACATCTAATGTTCACCATGCTGTTGAAATCCTGGACCACTATTTCCTCACTAAAACACTGTGAGATACTGCTCTTGCTGGTGAGGGCACAATCTCTGCCTGTGTTTTGGCTTCTCTTGGATGGAAGCTCACCTTTCCTTGCAGGGACTTCAGATGCCTACAGAGGCACCTTGCAACCCAGTGGGATCTATAGATCACAGATGAAATTACAGTGATCCCTTCTATCATAATCTATTGGGTTTAGTCCAAAAATTACAGTGATACTTTTTATCATGACCAAGTGAGGGTACGGGAGTTTCTAAGTCTGATGTGAGTAATGTTTGCAACCTACATGAAGCTGACTCAGAAGATACAGAGTACTCAGCGCTATGAATATCATGACTCCCATGGGTGATTCTAGGTTAGTTCACTCCTGGCACAGTGAATCTGCTGTAGTTCACTAACAGCTTCCACAGTAACTTTAATATAAGGCAGCATAAATATGTTCTTTCTTGCAAGTCAGGCAAAGAAATGTCTGAATTTTTAGTTAATAATAGTTTAAACTTTCATTTCTCATCTTAAATCTTCTATGTTAGAAGATGGTACACAGGCAAGATTTCTGAGCTTTTTTTGGTTTGTTTGTTTTACAACTCTGGCCTCATGTGTGCATTCCTAACTAATACAATTTTAAAAAGATTTAATGTAAAAAAATATAAAAAATCATTGCAGTGAAAAAAAAAAATTGTTACTTACCACAAGTTTTGTTGTTAGTTTTTTTTTTGATTGTGTATATGTTTTGTATCATTACTGATGATACTTCATCTGGATTGGATTATATCAGACTTTTGTTGCTTCTCTAAGTCTATTGATTTCACAGAAATTACAGTTAAAGAGAATATAAGAACTCTTAGTCTGACTAATTATATATTGAAACTATTTTGTTAGCCTCTAGAATGCTAAACGAATAGAAAACAAAAGAAGTTTGGAGGGCTGTCAAGTCTTACAGACCTCATTGAAGGAACTGATCAGATGGCATGTTATGTAATGCATATAAACATACTTCTATTAAATTGAATATAAAACACAGACACATACAATGGAGAAATGCTGTTCTACCAAAACTTCACTGACCTTACCAAGGAAGTGATTCCTTCCTGATGGTCTATCTTGTAATATTTGCACAATGTGGAAAAGGCATGAGGCAGCAAGGCACCACTGACTCATCCTGACTAATCTGCAGCCGTGTCTATTTGTGCTTTCACAGAAAGGCAATAACAAATCAAAATCTCAAATTCTCTAGTTGAATAACAAGAAGCAGTATTTCCTGGTTATTTCAGGTTATCAAATAAAATCTTTAGCAAGAAATTTTATTAGAAGAGTCAATTTGTCATTACATAATTATGTTTTTGAAGGTAGTTTTGCCAAAAATGCATCTCAGGGTAAATAAGAGTTCACATATTATAAAGTAAAGAAGGGTCACTGTTTCTTTAAATAGCAATACACAAGTTAAAATCTTGATCCAAGTGAGAGTAAGAAAAATATTGTTAGCTACCTCATCCAATTTGACTTTAAATATCTATTAAGCACAATTCAAACATATCTTTGGATGACCGCTCTGAAAAGTAATCAGCTTCAGTCACAAAATTAGTGGCTTGACTGTCTAATTGTGATTTCTAAAAAAAAAAAAAAAAAAAAACCTTTTGAAATGAACTACTCTTTTTGGTTTAGGTATTCAAATTTCCTCACAATTTCTTCTGTAAAACTAGTATGTCTTACTACTTAAGCTTTTACAACAGCTATATTTTTAGCATGGTGCATCTTCTGTCACTGATATATGAATTTTAAAATGGGATAGAATTTCTCTCTCATTTAGAATAAAGACGGAACACTTTCCTTCTTGTTTTATTCCCCTCAAATACGTCAGTATCCATGTTGTTCTCAAATAGACTGATGAGGGACTTCCTGCAGCAGTTGGCTATCTACCCAATAGCTTGTTTGCTTGAAAATCACTTGATATTTTTTAATAACAGAAAGAAAAAAACAAAATTCCTTCTATGAAATCCCAAATTGAGTATTCTGCTTTAGGGAGAACTCTATCTATAGGGTTCTTAAATTTCTGCTTTGCTGTTGGCAACCCATAGGAGTTTACAAGCAGTAACAGTTTATTTGTATTTGCTGTTTTTGAGATTGGCTTTTCTTCTTTGAGTGTCACCAGGGCCATTAAAGCCACATAGTTTTTGAAGCATGTTTGTTATGATGCACAGTCTCCTCTCAGTTTTGCTTCCTTTTCCATTGTGTTATTTAGGCTTTCACATTTTTATTGATTTCTTCGTTAGCACATTCCTTGTGGTTTGGCAAGATTATTTTTAATTGCTATTTACTCTTAGAATATCTGACTAAAGGCTAAGCATAGTAAGACCACATATACATACACACACACACACAAAACAAACAAATAAAAACAACCAGGTGGAGGAATCCTACTAATCTAGTCCGTGAAAACAGAGTACACTGAATTGGCTGCTCCTCAGATTGTCACAAGAGAACCTACTGAGAAGATCTGATGAAATAAATTCCCCTCTTAATGCCATTCAAACGAAAGAGGTACACAGCTAACTAATGCAGGTGAAAGGGAATTCGGGAGCAGAGCAGAGAACGTTCTGGGATTATGCAATTTTTTTATATGCTATTTAAGGAAAGGACCAAAATGTGGGAAAGGGAGCTCTCAAGGTGAATTGAGATGAAGAAGTGCAAGAAAGTAGAGGGAAAAGGTATATAAGCATTGGTGGTGGATGAGCAAGTACTGATTTTTAAGCTTGTCTGACTGAGATCTACGCTTGATCTTTGTACTTTATTCTGTTTTCTCATTAATTCCTAACTATCCTCTGTGTGAGTAAACTCTTGATCATGAGTCTGTGCACATGAAGACTAGTAAACTTCATGTCGGACTAGCTGGCAAGCCCAGTAAGAGAACTGAATGCCAGCTGCTGGAGTGAGAGGTCATAGGTCAGAGGAACCCACAGGTCTGAGTACCATCAGCTGAAGGAGAGTGAGATTTGTGGCCCATGCATGGGTAAACTGAGATTTTGAAATCAACTATTGAAGATACTCATTTTGTTTCCAAGGAGATGTGTTTATTCTATAATCAATCAATGCTGACCTAACAGTAAAGTGATATAGGACTGGGCTATATTCTTCATGTGGATATGAGGATAGGTGCTGCTTTTTGTTTTGCTGTGTGTGTCTGGCCTTGCTTATATGTAGCATGTGCATACTGATGAGGAAAACTTGTTCAATGTGGTTATTATCTAGAACTGAGGACTGGGAATCACAGCATCTTGCCTTCTTCCTTGCTGGAGGGGGTGCTGAGAGTCCATCAGACTCTGATCTGTTGGGCCAGAAAGGAGATTTCCACGGGCTTCATCATTTTCTTGTCATCCACCTTCAAGATTTACAAAATTCTTAAAACATATTATTTTATAATACTGACAGCTATTAAGCAATACTGTATGTATAAAATAGTGTATACAATTATTAACAGCACATAAACTGTCTTAAAGTCTGAATAATCAATATATACTATACCAAAACTGTTGTCATATCAGTTGTCATCTGCTTGGTAAGCTACTGCAGAATCACAGAATGATGGAATAGTTGTTGGAAGGGGCTTCTGCAGGATGGTATGGGAAACAGTGTCTATAGCCCAGATAAAGTCAAGGTACACTATATCCACTGCTCTCCCCTCACCTACCCAGCCAGTCATTATACTATAGAAAGCTACCAGGTTGGTCAAGCATAATTTCCTCCTGGTAAACACATGTTGACTGCTTCTGATAACCTTAATTTTTTCCACCTGCTTGGAGATGACCTCCAGAATAAATTTCTCCATCACCTTCTCAGGGACTAAAGTGAGGTTGACAAGCTTGTAGTTTCCTAGATTCTGTCTTGAAATTGGCTGTAAACATAACTGTTTTACATCTAGACTGTTACTGACAATACTGACTCCATATGGGCTTCTTGGAGGTGAGAAAAAACCCTTTTTAGTGGAGTTTTAAATAATACACTATAGTTTCAATTAGACCTTGTATTCATACCTCAATTGTTAAAATATATTAAATGCAATGTCAGAAATAATGTTACGGAAAACATCTGTCATGTAATACTTATTCTTTGTCTGCAGTGTGTAGCTTCCATTTTACCACTTCTTATGCTCTTTTTTATTCTTCTTCTTGCATCAGAAAATAGTGCGTGTGAGTATATGAAATGGTATGTTTTGTGGTATCCAGAGGTATATCTTTAAAAAGACCCACCTCTCACTGAAAATGTATGTTCCTAGGAATATACATAATATTTGATTTTATGATTAAAAATAAGCCCGTTTTGAATTTCTAAATATGTAGTAGTTTTCATTATTATTACTATTATTATTTGCATGAAGTAGAACCAGATCATGATCTCTTTTAGATATGTAATAGATAATTTGTACATCAACTTATCTGAACCATAAATTTTTAAACTGAATTACTACATCTTGTTGAATATGGTAATGAGAATGCACTTTTTCTTCTTACACATTTACACGTACCTTTTTTCTAGTAATATCAGATGACACATTGCTTTTGACGTGGTTTGGGTAGTAAACCAAAGGGAGTCACAGTATAAGTTGGAATATTAATGTGTTCAATTTTTAACTGGTATCATGTTTTATTACTTTTTAACTTTATTTTCTAGAGCAGCTTATGCCATCCTAGACAATTCTCTCTAATCTAAGAGAAAGAAATATTCAAAATCTGTTCGCAATAGGCTTATTTTGTGGGGGAAGACAACACTTTTGTATTTACGCAAACATTTTTCCTCAACTTCAGAGAATGGGCTTTTGTTTATTCTAATGAGGGCTGCTCCAAAAGTAATGCCTCTTATTTTATTTTGTTGGCTCACAATGTCAAAGGCAGATGTTGTTGACATGACAGTAGAGGCTGAAACTTACCACCGATCTTCCATTACACTTTATTGCCTTGTGAGAGACTGCAGCAGAGGGGCAGTCTGATCAAATGCAGTCTGACATAGAAATGCATATGAAGCAAAGTTGTGTAATTGAGCTCCTCCATGAGGAAACAAATTGCATCCACTGACATTCACTGGTGCTTGTTGAATGTTGATGAAGACCAAACAGTAGATATGAACACAATGAGGTGGTGGTTAGTGCATTTCAACAGTGGCAACAGTGACAGTGAGTCACCTCCACTGGTACAGATTTTTACAAGCATAGCAGGCTCATGTTCATCACTGGCAAAAATGTGTAACTAATGGTCAGTCAACTGACTGTGTTGAAAAATAGTGTTTTGTAGCTGAGATTCTGCTCAATCAAATAGTGTTATTGTGCACTTGGCATGTATTGTAGTTTCCACAAGACAAAAAAGGAGGTATTATTTTACAGAGTGACCTACTTATTTACTAGTACAAATGTAAATGGAACAAATACATGAAAGTATCTATTTTCTTCTGTTTCAGTATTCTGATCGTAAGCGGCTTTGTAAAGCTCTTATATGGACATACAACAATACAGATGACAGTATCACGCTTCTAGTACTGTAAGAACCCACTTCTGCTTCCACTGAACTCATTGGTGAAATACAGTTTCTCTGCAGTATGAGAGAAATTACATCTTCAGCTTAGAGGAGGCCAAAAAATATAAAAGGAGGTATGACACAGTCTCATTGATCAATGACAGCCAAAACTGACCCACTTCTTAGAAATTATTTTTGATTGAATTCATGTCAAGGGCTAGAATACTACAAGCATTCTCACAATTCATAGCAACAACTATATTTTGACTATGTCATTATTACTAATATTTTGATATGCATATAATGAGAGAGAGTATGTGTATATTTTTAAAATAAAGTTTTCTGATGTCTTTCTAACAGAAATCACTTAACTGTGCTGTGATTCAGGCTCTGAAATCTAAAATATCTGTATCTAAATAGAACCATATTCCATCCTTAGTCTCTAATCATCAATTGCTTTGATATTGTAACATATTAATAAAAAAACATACTGCCTGGCTCAGTTAATGGAACAAATTTTGCTGCAGAAGTAAATCATAGTATTTAGAGCACCATACAATGATTTTTTTCTGCTCCTCCACTGTTTCATTCTCCCACTATGTATACAGCCTGCCTGCAGATAGCCACACGAAAGGGAGCCTTATTCTTACCTTAAATAGTTAACAGTATGTAAAATATTGAGGCTAGTAGGGAAAAATAATTAGATGTAAATGATATTCTGAAGGCTATTGGTATCAGTAGGGGAAATCTCTTCTTGCCCTAAAGCAGCTGGGCCAATCAAGGTACATACTTGTATGACTAAAAAATTCAAAGTTGTTTGTGTTTTATGAAATCAGCACAAAGTTCATGGCTAGAAAATTCATTACACGTGTTAACTGAAGATATAAAGATAAAACATTGAAGTCCTGGGAATGCAAATACATGATTCCGTGGGAAAACAGCATAGGAGTGCTGCTTTAGAACTAACTTATTGCTGCTTCTAACAAAAATTTAGTTTCACTGTGTTGCTGCAGAATTTAGGAACTTAATGTATTTGAGAATTATTGCAAAAGCTTTTTGTTTCTTTGTTGGTTTGTTTGAAGACACAGGATTTCTGAAGTATTTGGTATTTGAGTTTTTGGTTAACCTCAATCTTGCTCCACATAAGTTTGAAAGTTAACTAAACAATGCAAGATATTGAAATGAGGTACAACTCACATCCAACAGAAGTCTGTAGATGGAAATATTCACATGACTTAAACAACAATTTGGAAAGCTTACAGTGGAATGGTGGACAATGTCATCCCATTGAATTGAGGTAATTTTTCCAAATAAAATTTAAGCTATTAATTGTGCACCTTCTCAACTGAATTGCAGCTGTAAGCAGTTAATACATGAAAAGGCATTAATCTAGTCCATGAAAAAGAATAAATTTGGTGGCTAAATTTGTCTCTTGTGCATTTAAACACACAAATACTTTAGGCAATCAAGATAATTTTCCAAACATTTTGAGAATCAGTCCTGTATGTCTCTTAGCTTTTCACCAATTCAAGAATAACACATAGAAATAGACTTGCTCTAACCAATGAGAGCACAGAGTAATTGAACAGCCATTGATGTATACCTGTATAGATTTTTCCTTAGCTATGCGTTTCTCTGCACACTGGTTGGTTGAGTTTATCTGATTTGCATAATCAGCGTACAGTTATTTCTCAATAGTTCAAGCTGTTTACCAGCAACAAAGATGCAGCCTCAGCTTCTCTTTCTCTCCAACTGATGTAGAAAAACTCTAAAATTTCTATGAAAGAATAGAATAAAGTATTCCAAAAGTCAAAGAAAATTGAGCTGTCAAGCAGTTGAAGGGAAAATGGTATTAAATAAGTTGATTTACTGGATTATTTCTAGTTCCATAAATATACCCCTCCCCATCCTAATCTTTATCTTGTGCAAGCAGGTCAACAAGGTGCTTGTCTTCATAAGAATTGTTACATTTCTATGTATTTCTCCCTAGCCTCGTTGGGAGAATCCTATTCCATCCCTTCTGTCTAGCAACATATGTAGCTATTCTGACAGAAGAAGAGCTTTGCAGATGAATGAAAACTGGAAGAAAGAGACTAAGAAATAGAAAGAGGAAAGTAGGGAGTATTTAGCAAAATGAAGGTTTGGACACATGCAGAAAAAGGTGTACAAATGTAAGATGCCTCTATATTTTTTAACTACAGTTAAAGGTTTGTCAGTTTACATCATTTATCTTTGAATACATTTTCATCTATATTTCATTTATTAACTTTCTGCTCTTTCCAACTTCACTACTAATCAAGTATTTTTGCATAATTTTTCTTGTTTAAATGTACACTGAGATTAAACTGAAATTTTGTGAAGCTTAAGGCTAGAATGGATCACTGGCTTCTTAGGATAATTTATCTTCTATGAAATGGCAATTTAATTCACCTAAGAAACCTGCATTTTCAAAAGATATTGGCTATTAGTAAAGCCTTTTACTCTTTAAGAGACAAAACTCTGACTTTCATTTTATTTGGGCTGTGGGGGGAAGGGCACAAGGGGACACTCCAATATTACACGAACTGCAAGGTTTTAATGTTCTCATAGACTGCACAGAATAGTCAGAGAATCAGAGTGGCAAAAGTTGATTATTTCTTTATTGCATACACATACAAAAACTGTGTAAAATACCAATGTTAGTGTTTGTTGATCCAAAGCAATTTGGAGATGAGAAGGCATTTCTGATTAAAAAAAAAAAAGTATCAGAATCTAAGATTGGACAGAGATTTATTTGTACCACTTATCACAAATGTTTGCAATTCACCGTAGAATGCAAATAAGTTCATTCTGATTTAGCTACTCACTAGCGTTACAGAAAATTTGAATTAAATTGCCTCATTGCTGCTGCCCTAGGCCTTCTATGCTCCAGAGAACATATATTTGTTTCCTAAATTCAGTGGGGTTTAGACATTGATTGCCTAGGCCCCTAGTCTATATTCCTCATTTCTTCTTATAATATTTATAGCAATAAGGCTTTAAAAATAAATAAATAAACAAATGGTAACTGAATACATTACTTTCAGTGCATCTTTTGTAACTAGATATTATCTCTTGCACTTCACACATGTATTTCAGTGACGGCTGCTGCTATGAGAATTTTGAGAAAAAATTCTAGCTTACAAATATGCCTCAGATTTCTCCTGTTGCACTGTTAAATATTTTCCTTATTCTTTATTATTCTTTACAATTATTGAAGTACTTTCTTAAGAGAATAGTTCTCTAGAACATTCAGACATATGACTTAATCCATAAAGATGATTGTCCATCTTGTCCAGAAGTAGCATTTCATTTTTGAAAATGCCAGATTTTTTTTTCCTTATAAGAAATGTTGCTGATTCTCTTACTTAACAAACTCGATAGTATTTTTTTTCTAAGTTTGTAAGACAAGGTACTGCTAAATACTTAGGTCAATAGCTATCAAGTCAGCATGAGATGCTGAATCTTTTCTTTCCAGTGCAGCAGGTATTTATCATCTTGCTGATCTCCTGATAGCAGTGATTTCCTACTTATTTATTCTTCATTCTTTCCACAGTATACTCTATCTATTGTATTAATTATTTTATTCTTTCATCTGTATTGGTCTTAGATTTTTCATTTACTTTATTAACATCTTGATTCTGTAGTACATACTTAATTCCCTTCATCTTCTGTCCGTTCAAGAAACTATACGTAGTAGAATAATAGGATCATTAAGATTGGAAAAGACCACTAAGGTCATCTAGTCCAACCATCAAATCATAGTAGATGTCATATCAAAATTCTTCAGTGAATTACTCAACTCTTACTAACTCAAAGATGTCTACTGCTGTTGTGTTATCATAGAATATCTTGTGAAATTTCAACCACTGCTCCAGAAGGATATTTCTTCTGTTTCTGTGTCAATATAATACTTCTGCATAAGACATCTTCTTCAATACTATATAACATGTTGAACTCCATTAGCAAGTATGTTTAGACAAATTAATTCCAAGATCTATGCTAACTACTTCATTAATGTAGATGTATTTAGCTACTTTTACAAGAGTACTTTCAATCTCATTTAGTTTGAATACAGATGATGTCCAGTAGTATTTGAAATTTCTGAATATATCTCACTTGTTTTTCAGCTGCTTATTAAGAAATTATATTCCCTAGACTCTGTCATGTTTGTCACCACGATGAAGAAGCATTAGAAGCGTAGTCAGCACAGAAAGCAACATTTAGGTAGATAAGTCCCATACTGCATCTAAAATCTATACCTGAATTCCAAACTCAATATATTTGAATAGAAAAACAGAAAAATTTCACTTTGATATAATCAAGGTCATATTATTACAGAATCACAGAATTGTAGGGATTGAAGATCACCTAGTCCAACCCCCTTCCAAAAGCCAGTACTCTAGAGTAGGTTGTCCAGGGAAGTGTCCAGATGGGTTTTGAATATCTCCAGAGAAGGAGACTCCACATAATCTCTGAGCAACTTGTTCCAGTATTCTGTCACCCTCAAAGTAAATACTTCTTTCTTGTGTTCTGATGGAACTTTTTGTGTTCCAGTTTGTGCCATTGCCCCTTCTCTTGTCACTGGGCACCACAAAAAAAGAGCCTGGCCAACGGGATGGCCAATTGACACTCCCTTCAGATATTTATGAGTGTTAATAAGATCCTCAGCCTTCTCTAGAATGAACAGATCCAGGTCTCTCAGCCCTTCCTCATAAGAGAGATACTTCAGGCCAGAATTTGATGCTCCACAAGTTCCCTGTCTCTCTTGAACTAGGGAGCCCAGAACTGGGCAAGTACTCTAGATGGGGCCTCTTCTCCCAAGTAACTAGCAATAGGACTACAGGAATGGCTTCAAGTTGCTCCAGAGGAGATTCAGGCTGGATGTTAGGAAAAAATTCTTCTCTGAAAGAGTGGTTAGGTGCTGGAAAGGGCTGCCCAGGGAAGGAATGGAGTCACTGTCCCTAGAGGTGTCCAAGAAACAATTAGATGTTATACTGAAAGACATAGTTGAGTGAGAAATATTGATGATAGGTGGACAGTTCAACTGGATGATCTTGGAGGTCTTTTCTAATCTTGTTGATTCTATGATTCTATGAAATTTAATTGAATGTGAAAATGTGTTTAAACTGACTGTCAAAAAATAAACCATTTTTTGATACTGAAGTCTTGTGAAAGAGTTCACAACAAAGTATTTACTATGTTCATGAAATAATTTGTCTAGTTCTCTGTAATGCTCCTCTTCTTTAACTTATTTTTTATTATTGTTTTATTTCATATTTTCTTTTTCTGCTCAATAATTGTAGCATTCCAAATCATACTAGTCCATTTTAACATCCCACAGTCATTTAAAATATTCACTTCATGAAACATGGATATGCTCATGCTTTTGTTTTTTTTCTTCATTTGTATATTTAGATATTATTGCTCAGAAAGAATTCTTCATTTTTATACAGTTTCAGAAGAATCTCTATTAATCTGTTTTGCAATGAATTAACAGTCCCATATAAAGATTGTTCCCTTCTTGCTTCTTGATATGAAGACTTTGAGTCGTATGTTTTTGTGGGTTTCCTTTTTTGTTTTTTTTATCTTGTTTGCTTTAATTTAATTTAATTTTTTATTTTTTTATTTTTTTAATTACTGAATTGTTGAAAAGTGCTTCCGATTTTTCAGGCACTTTGTAGATGAGGAATAATACTAAGACTTTTTTAATGAAATCACTTTGAAGTAAGTGTTTTGTCTTATCCACTGCATTTTTTCATACAGGTGTTGTTAGTTTGTTTTATTTTGGTTTGGTTTTATGAGAAAACAGATGCATCTAACTTGTAGGACATTCTTGGGCAAGTAGATCATGTTAATTATCATCATATTACCTAATCTTTTGGCTCAGGCTGCCACATGCACTCTTCCTGCATGCTCTTTTGTGCAATGGCATCCATGAAGCAAAGGGAAGAAAAGTATGCACTTGCTCTCATGCTGCTCTGCAGTAAGGACACAGCCAGAGGACAAGCCTCTGGTCAAGAAAAAGAAAATTGCTTCTACAGCATAACCCTTCAGGCACTGCTAATTAGCTTTTCTTCCATTACCTTTAAAAGAAACATTACCTACCTATTTCATGTCTTATACTCAACTATGTGTCATTCCATAGGAGATAAGAACAGCTAAAACAGTGACATCAACTTAGAAGACAGGTAGTAAGCAGTCATGTTTTTGAAAAAGACTCTAATGTGGGTTATATGGTATTTGATAGGATGGATGTTACCTGGAATCTAACAACTGCAAGAAAAGTCATCCCAGTTCAAATTCCTGGAAACTTCTAACACCCACTGAGTAATTTAGGACAGTTGACACAAGTATTAGCATTGCTGCTAGATTACATCATCTCATTATTTGAGACTTGTGACTTAGATATCTATACTTACAGGTTGAACCTAGTAACCCATGTATTACATTATGCCTCATTTTAATGAAACTTCTACCTAAAACAGCAGGATTCTCTGTGGAAAGGGAAAGTAACTTTGATTCTGATTTATGTCTTCCATGCAGTCAGAATTGGAAAGAAAAAAGAGCTGTTTCCTAATAGGTTGAGCATTCTGATGTGGAAACCATAATGTGGCTAAGTGAACTAGATTTTAGTTCCTTGAAGTCCTTGATTTCCACATCTTCTAAAATATTTTAATTGGGAAAAAAATAACACCAACAAAAAAAATAAGCAGATATTAAATTATGTAGACCAAACTAAGCAATATTCATTCTTAAAAAAAAATGAAACGCTCTCTGTAAGTTTTTTTTTTTTACGCTAGCATAACTAAATAAAGGAGAGAAAAGGGGGAAATTAATAAATAAATAGAAACAAAAAAATACACTATATATTCCCCTCTCTCACTAAGCCCTTCCAGACCCTTGAAGAAAGAATATGGTAAAATTAAACTAAGGTACAAGAAACATGAATATAAAAACATATCCCTTCTAAGAATGAGTGAAATCAAAATATCCATATTAAGTATTATTCTTTACCCTACTGAGGCTTTGCCAGCATGTTGTTAGAAAACTGGGTCATTTTCCTTAAAAAGTATAACTGAATATCACAACTAAGAAAAAAAACATAGAAAACTATAGCCAGAAAATGCATCAGTTAAGATGAAAAAGGTAGGATAATAATACTTAATTTATACCTTTGCAAAAAGTGCTTATAAACAATACAAGATAGAAACAGAGTGAGAGAGGGAGAGAGAGACAATGTTGTGGTTCTCTGGTGACAGGCACACATGTGGCTCTTTTGGTTTGCGCCTTTCATAGTCTGGTTCACACATACCCAGTCCATTATTCTATGATTTTCCAGAAGGGAACTGGGGAGGGAGTTGTTCCTTTGTTATTCTCCTTCCATCATTGTAAGTTAGTCCCAGAAAAGCACCAACTGGCTTTCACCAGGTAACTGCAACACTTCAGTCTCTCACAGCTGCTCTTGTAGGTGGACACAATATATATTTTTCCTGATGAGTATTTGAGACATTAACTCAGCTCAATCTCTTACACTGCCTTTTCATTTAATTTGTTAGTTCATGTTTAAGACTTTTTCTCTACTAGCTTAATTTGATGTATCTTCACTGCACATCACCATCCACATTTTATAAACACAAAGCATAATTAAATAATACAATCTGTATCTTGTTGTTGTATTATTCTCTGTGCATTCACTTTAACCTCCAGTGAGTTATGGTATTAATTGAACATAAACATTCCCCATGTAAGCTATGCTAAAACAAGCTTTTGGATGAATATTATATTTGAAAATGTTCTGCCCAACAAACAATAATAAGACATAATCAAAACAACAACAACAACAAAACAGAAAGCAAACAAATATCTCCATCTGAATTTATCTTTAAAAAGCTATAAAATTACAACAAAACTCTTAAAGGTTTGAATACAATTTTGAAGTCTGTCAGGACAGTGATTCAAATATCCATTCCACAAACTTAATTTCTTTCAAAACAACAATGAAATTAATATTTCTTGAAGAAATGTTGAGGGAGCTAAGCTTGCTTAGCCTGAAGAAGAGAAGGCTCTGGTGAGTCCTTACTGCAGCCTATCAGTACATGAGGAGCAGGAGGGAGATGGGCTTCATACATGGTCTGATAGTGACAAGATAAGGTGGAATGTCTTTAAACTAAAAGAAGGGAGATTTAGGTTAGTTGTCAGGAAGAAATTATTTACTCAGAGGGTGGTGAGGCACTGAAACAGGTTGCTCAGAGAAGTTATGGATGCCCTATCCTTGAAGGCATTCAAGGCCATGCTGGATGGAGCCCTGGGCAGCCCAACCTAGCAGCTGGCAATCCTATACATGGCAGGCAGATGGAACTGGAGAATATTTAAAGTCCCTTCCAACCTAAGTCATTCAATGATTCTATGATACTGTAAATAGATTAAGAGAAACATACTAAAAAACTCCTGATTTCATACCAGAAGAATAGGAGTAAATAAAGTACCAAGATTGATGTCCTTGTTAGTGTAATCATATTATATAATGATTTCATAATCTTCAAATAGTACTTTTTAGTATGTAATTTTCCTTTTACCAAATTAGACAGACAAAGAGAGAATAAATACAGATAAAATCCCCAGGGGGGAGGGGAGAAGGTATGGAGAGAAGAGGAAAAATAAGATAAAATGCTAAAAAATAGTTTACATGTCTGGTGAACTACCTTCTAAGGGAAGATTCAGGAGGACTCAGAAGTTATGTTTTTGCTGATTCTCAGTTACTTTAAGATAAAAACTTTAAAATACATCTGATGTAACCTAGAAATTCCTGAAAGTTTTCATACCTCCTCCATCCTTAGCTGAAGCCTGTATACCTGCTGCAATATGCAAAGTTTCTGCCTTGCTAGTAAGATAAGGAAAATTAAGTTCTGAAATGGCACATCATTATTTTTGGCATCATGTATATAATGCATAATTTTGCGGAAATAAGAGGTTTTCTACATGCTTAAGAATGCCTGGAAAGCAATCCAGCTCTACTTAGTCGCTGCTTAAAGAATTTCTTATTGCTGAATGGCAATTGTTTGTCTAGCAGGTCATGTGAGAAGACTTTTCTTTAAATATTTACAAAATACTAGTGTCCATATTTATAAACATATGAGGTACCAATCCTGTGTTGGCAAATTAAAAATACTGGAAATGAATAATCTCAGTGCAACTAATCAGATTCAAAAAAAATTTAACCAATTCACTTTCCGTAAATAAAATAGATAAATTATAAATATATATACATGCAGTTTTTCTACTATGTAAGTTACAAAAGCATATATATTTATTAACAATAAATAAATAAGTAAATGTTTTATCATGACATTTAGGTGAGGGCACTTAATGTTTACTGAGTTCTACTAAGAAAAATGCCGTCTTGTTCCCTCCTCTTCATCTTTCTAAATCCATACTTGAATGGAAATTGAAATAAATCTACACTCGGTATGTTTGCAGCAACTCACTGTAATTGCTGTAATAGAAGGAACAGAACTACTAGTTCTTTAGTGTACAAGCTTCCTAATTCAGAATTAAATACTTCTAAGCAACTCCAAGAACAGTGAAAGGAGTGAACTTCTATAATAAAAAGCATTTATCATCTTTGTGAAAACTTATTTGGGAATATTGAAGGAAATACTTCAAAACAGTAATTAAACTCCTAAATCCTTGTCCAAGCAAATCTAAGTGAAGTGCTAACTGTTCAGCAAACAGGTCAGTCTCTAAACAATGAAAACTTGAGGAAAAATGAAATACATTTCTGGACAATTCATATATGTCATACATTCATTAGAAATGAGGCTTAATCTGACAAAATTCAGTGAACTAACGTGTAAAGCCTCATCAGTTCAGGAATTTGCTTACTTTATCATGTTTACAATCAACAAATCCAAAAAATTGCAGAAGGCAGAGTAACTTCTCATCTGTATCATGTGAATGACTGTTTCTTACTTCATGAATTTATGTATATTTTTCATACAGTTATATATGTATATCTTACATACATTTATCATGAAATTGGAAATGAGAAGTTGTTGAAGATGTAGAAAACATGATATAAAATATAAAAATGAAATGACCTTTAGAATCTACTGAGCCAAAATTAATTGTCTCTTTGGTAAATAAATTGACGTACAATCTCTAACATACAATAGCACCATGATTTAGGAAAACATCTTGCACAGGAAATGGATTATTATTTTAACTTGAAGAAAATAAATTTCTGTAATTTCTTTAATTCAGAAAGGTACTTACATATTTGGGTAGGTCCAAAACAATCTATCTAGATATCTCATTTTCTAATAATAATAATCTAAATTTCTTGTATCTTTGGTCTGTCTTCAGGCTGCTCAAATCTGGTCTCATCTGATTTTCTGTTCTGAGGCAGAAAAGAGATAAGGAAGTAGTAGAATGCTGACATAAAAACATAATTAGGAATATTTAAATTTTCTGTGATATTTTTATTATTGGAATCTAAAAAATATATATTATAATGCCAGATTCACTCTGACAACAAAATTTCAGAATATCACTCACTGGTAAATAAAAATATTAATAAATACCATTCATGTTGGAGAGGGAATAATCAATGACTGAATGCCACCAATCAATAAATTACACTGAAAAGCTACAGAAGAGATAGGAATTGATGACCTGCAAAATTATTATTAGTGTTTTAACTATGAGATTACGTATGTATATATTTTTGTTTGTTTATTAACAGATATGTTTTATTTATTGGATTTCAAGTATGATGGACATGTCATTCACAGCTCATTCCTCCAACTACCATTGACTTAAAGACACCCTGATTCACGGATGACGTTGGCTTAGTGTGTATATTTTTGACTGTTTTGTGCCTGAAACAATTATAACTTTGGACTGTTTGAAAAGACATTGTCTTCCTGCATGAAAAACATCTTCTTGTTTTTTTATTAGAAAGTTACAAGATCTGAAAAATATTTGATCCATTTCTTTTTTTCCTTAGAATAGAATATTTCTCTTACTGCATTTATATTTCATTACTTAATTATTTGCAAGTAAATAAAAGTCAACAGCTGAAAATAAGCCTCTACAATGACAATCAATAGGTTCTTTAAAATAGACATATAATTAAATTCTGGTTTTCCAATTCAGAATCAGAAGATCATAGACTTACTGTGGAAAATAAAATGAAAGTGATTTGTGAAGGAAAGTTATACTTACATGCATGGAAATAAATTCTTGTCATCTATTAGTCTGAGGCTTACTCCATCTGAATTTGAATTATGGAGGCACAAAGACACAGATTCAGTCAGCCCATCTTCATGCATTTAGTGTGGGATTCATTTGTCTTATCTTCAACTATTTACAACAGAGACATGTATATTTGTCTTCCTGCATTCTCTTAATAGTGAAGAGAGAAAAATGGGCTTCTGAAAGGAAGACGTAATCTGATAATGTAAAGTATCTGCTTTATGATAGAGTGAATTATTCCCTTAGAGATGCCTATTTCTCTCCTCTGGTTATAAAGACGGTCTGAATATCTAAATCAGATGTGGAGATCTGTACCACAGATGCAAATATTTGATCAGATGAATTCACTTACAGGTGCCTCTTTCAGGGAGTCTGATCTCTTTAGTCCAGATACATTTTAAACTCTCAGAGTAGCTCCTGGCTTAGTTTCAACTCTGGCCAGGAAGCATTTTTTTCAGATGTGGTTGGGTATTAAATTCAAAATAAGGATAATTTCTAACAGGCACTTTAATACGGGTGAACAATTTTGGGAAATAAAAGAGTTTAAAATATCTCATGCACCTTTCTTTAATGACTGACTTTCAGTGCCAAGGAGTAGTCACAGGCATGTGTAATTTGAAGGATACAGTTCCTATAGCTGTCGCCTCCCCACCTGATAGCTACGAGCAGAAATTCTGAACAAGTTATTCAGACAGAAATCATATTTCACTCTCCCTATTGGTCTAAATCTAAATAATTTAATTTCCCATAGCCACAATCAGTGATGGCATATTCCATAATCATCAATAACAACAACAAAAAAAGCCATTCTCCACCTTGCTTTTTTTTTCAATCCCATTTATATCAGTATCAATCTGTGTCTAGTAAGAGACACCTACGGAAAAGTAGTATAAAATATAAAAATGTCTTTCATTTGTATATCTTTCCCGTCTCCAGCTACTGATGTTTTAGCGTTCATTAAAATTTCTTACATATTCACAAGGATAGCTAGGTAGTGTTGAAAACTCTCCAAATCTCCTTAATCCAGTCAAGTTCTCATTTACTTAGAGGATATTTTAGATAAATATCCCACCTGTGGGATCATTGCATCCTTTGCTAGAAATGTATTGTCTGTATTTACAGTATTCAACATTGATGAAGGGAGCAAGACACATTAGTTCAATAAAGCACAATTGAAAACTATGTCTAGAAATGTTGTACAAATAGTCTCTGTGCCATAGTGGATAAAAAGTAATGTATGTACATTTCAAATAAATGCAGGATGCCAAAAATATCACAGGAGAAAGCATATTTCTTATGACCCAGACTACAAGCCTCTCACTATTTTCTATTTATATGTACCCTGAATTTCAATCATATTATCATCTACCTGCTGAGTCTGGCAACATACCTAATTTCATGTTGTACCATCTGACTGCATTTTCTCTAAAAAAAATACTTTCCCAGTCTCATTGCCAATGACCTAGCAAAGGTTAGCCATAAATCTTTTTCTCAGCAAGGATGCTGATAGTTTAAGAGCTTCTCTAATAAGCAAGGCTGTATTTCTGAGCTCATAACCAAAACAGCATGAACTATCATATCTTCTGAGAAGTATTAAGATAAAGCTGTGTAAATCCAACAGGTTAGTTAATGCATTTGCAGATTTTGTGTGTGTGTGTGTGTATTTGTGTGTGTTTGATGGAGTATTTGTTTTATTTATGTTTGTTCTATCATGTTTTGCTGTTCCTGATGAATAATCATTCATGTTACCTAGTGGTAGTCTTTGCTTCAGTGAATTTTCTCTAAGTTAAATAGAACCAAATATCTCTTATATGCAGGCTACTCTTATTTGAGAAGAATGAAAATAGATTCTTTTTCAATGCTGAATCTAACATAATCTTGTCAATTTTATTATAGAAGAGGCAAGTTACTGTCTGGGATATAATGCAATTTCTTTAATCTAAATAACTAGAATTAATTTTCCTACACATAGCTTAACTTTTACCTAAACTGATAATGTCTATGATTCTATGATTTCACCATGTCATTAACTTACTGAAATAGACATAAGGAAAACTTTGTTTCCATTGTGCCTGCTAGGAATTCTGCTTTTTAATTCCACCAAATTAGTTACAATCTAAGTGTTAGCTTTCTTTTGTTTGTCAGGAGAGTATTCTTACCATACCTAGATGAAAGCAATAGCAACATTTAAGAGTTTGTTTTTTTTTTTTTTTTTTTTAATCACTTTTAGTCTTATGTGGAAGAGAAATACTGGAAGTATACTGTATTTCAATAAATATCCTTTCTGGTTGTAAAATAGCTTACCTTCAATTACATAAAAAGCCATTTAGAGTTTTTCATTTGCCAGTGGATAGAATCACATCTCTTCAAGTTCATAATCAAAATAATATAAAACCAAATATTAAGCCCATTGCTTTTTCAAAGCATGACATGATCATGCAATGTTTCAAAAGTATAAGGTAAAATTAAAATATTATATATATATATACATGAGAAAGAGATATGAATATTAAAAAGCCTAGAAATCTACTACTTTCGGATATACAGAAGTAAACTTGGAGCTCAGTGAACTGCCCACAATTTTTCTTGGAGAAGATAGCCTAAGATTTATATAATTATAAGGGAGACAAGAACATGATCTGATTTTGTGTCTCCCACAAAGCCGAGAGTAAGTTTTAATTTTCAAAGAAACCATTGGAAAGACTGGCTGTTTTCAAAAGTACTGCTGCTGAAGAAAGACGAGTGCAAATAAACAGAGCCTGAACCTGGCAACCTTCTTATGGGTAAATAAAAATGTGTGATTTTAACATAATATTGGCAAACTTTCGTTAAACTAATCACTAAACATGTAGAATAAGTTTACTTGTTCAATTTACTGTCATTGTGAGGATATTAATGAATACTAGATATCATGCTGATAATGTTTAAAATACAAGTGAAGTATACACTGTCCATTCCTTAAAAGCCTCATCAATAAATGATACACAGACATCATGAAAGAGCATATACTCCTGTAGATCTTGGTCTACAATTTAGACTGTTCTCACAGTACAAAGGTGAAGTTTCTATTTAGATTGTTACAGTAGTATAAAGCCTTTTTTGATCATCAGTGGTCATTATTTCTATTATCTGTTCTGTTCAGAGACCAAGATAAAATTCTGAATAGCGTTACTGATCAAAATAGCTCTGGATACATGAAAAAAAAACCCAACCAAACAAAAAAAAAACAATGTAGGAATCAAATGATGTTCAATTATTTTTCCTTATCTTTTTCAATTATTTTGAATACAACATAGAAGGCTTATTCACTAACTTTATTCACTTGCACTTAACTTTCTGTGTTAGTCACAAACAGAATGCATCAAAAAGAGGAACCAATGTTCCAGAAGACTTTGTGATGTTTAAATATCAAGACTCATTTATGGAGCTATTGTGCTATACTGCAATCTTGAAAGACATCTGAAACTTATGCAAACTTTTGGATTTTGTCTTAATCCGAGAGCTTCTGTCTCCATCTATTAACTTGGCTCAGCAAACTGAAGATGTTTGGCTGTCTTGCTGTGGTTACTGCTCATATTCCCTCTTTCATGGCAACTGCTGTTGTACTAAATGAAAATAGAATAAGATGCTTTAACATAATTTCCATTTTAGACAAGTTTGTTTTCCTTTTATGTTTAAAACTGAGATTGTTTTAACGTGGTGTTTCTCCATATTCATCACGCCAATATGTGATGTGTTTCTATGGAAACAGAAGAAAGTAATAGCTGAGTTCTAGGAAATCTTGTTCAACTCAGTGACTAAATCTAACACAATTCCACTTTGAGTAGACAGAGATCAATTTGAATCCTACCTGCAATGTGTAAGAAGTTTTTGCTCATGAATTATTTGAAGAGGATAGAGAAAAACTTTCACTGTATGGCTCTGGAGAATTAATTATCTAGTAATTTACAACCTGTACCATCCAAAATACATTACTGTATCTCATGTTTCTGTTTAGAATGCAATTTAAAATAATATAATTAAAAAAAAAAAAAAAAAAAAAAAAAAAGCATACCACATAGATTGACATGATGATATGGTAAAGAAACTTCTAATTATCTTGCTTAAGGAAATCAATTAGATAGTTATATAAAAGCCAGTGAGTTAAACCAACCTTCATTAGCATCGTGCACTAAAAATTATTGAATGTAAAGCCAAGTTTGCAGATGACACCAAGTTGGGAGGGAGTGTTGATCTGCCTGAGGGGAGAAGGGCACTGCAGAGGGACCTGGATAGACTGGATCAATGGGCCAAGGCAAACTGCATGAGTTTCAGTAGGGCCAAGTGTCGGGTCTTGCATTTTGGTCACAACAATCCCAGGCAACCCCACAGGCTTGGGGAGGAATGGCTGGAAAGCTGTCTGATGGAAAGGGAGACCTTGGTGTACTGATGGACAGTCCGCTGAATATGAGCCAGCAGTGTGCCCAGGCGGCCAAGAAGGCCAATGGCATCCTGGCTTGTATCAGGAATGGTGTGGTGAGCAGGTCTTGGGAAGTCATCCTGCCCCTGTACTTGGCACTGGTGAGGCCTCACCTCGAGTACTGTGTTCAGTTTTGGGCACCTCAATACAGAAAGGACTATGAGGTGCTGGAGCAGGTCCAAAGAAGGGCAACAAGGCTTGTGAAGGACTTGGAGAATATTCCCTACGAGGAGTGACTGAAGGAATTAGGGCTGTTTAGTCTGGGGAAAAGGAGGCTGAGGAGAGACCTTATTGCTCTCTTCCAATGCCAGAAAGGTGCTTACAGCGAGAGTGGGGCTGGTCTCTTCTCACTGGTGACATGTGACAGGATGAGGAGAAATGGCCTTAAGTTGTGCCAGGGTAAGTTTAGGTTGGATATCAGGAAACACTTCTTTACAGAAAGGGTTGTTAAGCACTGGAATAGGCTCTCCAGGGAGGTGCTTGAGTCACCATCCCTCGATGTGTTTAAAAACCATTTGGATGTGGTCCTCAGGGGCATGATTTAACAGAGGGTTGTTAGAGTTAGGGTAGTGTGGTTAGGTTGTGGTTGGACTCGATGATCTTTAAGGTCTTTTCCAACCTGAGCAATTTTATGATTCTATGATTCTAATATCCCCCAAATTATACAGAATGTTTATCATTTTCAACATTCACATGAGATAATACAAACCTAGTTTCAACTAAAATTAAACATATGTAAGAGATATAGGTTAGCTTTGGTCTTTGTAGATAAAATAGTGGAGCTTATTTGTTTGAAGAGTTTGCTTATTTAATTCTCTAAAATGATGATACATTTAGCAGGTTAAGGATACTTGAATCAAAACATACGGCTGCAGTTTTGCTTTCTTTAAAAATTAATTTGAAGTGTCATTTCCTTGCTGATCTCAAATACACAGAGACTATAATGATCAAAACCTCCCATGAATTTCAGAGAGCTTCAGATGAACTTTTAACAAGTTCAGCTCCCTAAAGTGTTGAAGAAAATGCGCCTGTAAAGACTCCACATTTCACTGCTTCCCACTTGTATGCATGATTTAATAAAATAAGATATACATCTTCATTTATTTTAAAGAAAACCTTATGTAAAAAGAATAGCTTTTATACACATTTCATTAAAATATTTTAAAAAAATCAATTACACTGTCAACCTTAGGAAAAGCTATATTTTTCAGACTTCTATTTTGCACAAAAATTCTGTTTGTCAACTGTCTTCTTAATAGTATGTAATATACATGAACATATGTAGCTATGTTATATATAAAACAGCTCAGTCTGTTCTGATTGGCAGGAGAAATCCAAAGCAAATATGCACGAGCCCATCTGTGTATTCTGTGAATTGATTAGACAAGGATATAATTACTTTTTTATTTTCCTGCAATTGGGTAACATTTTCATAGCAAAAAGAATTAATATTTCTCTGTGCTGAGCAAATTAAATTTATAGTTTTTAGTACTTTTATGTTGGCAGGAACACAGTAAAGGAAATGTTATATGTAATAGTAGAAACATGAATGAAATCAAGAGGTTAAATTGTGGCTCATAAAGCCAGTGGAATAACTTTCCTTGGTTTATCTAGGGATAATATTTTACTCAAGGAATTTAAGGAAATATTCTTTTTCAGAAATTGCTGTTACTATTTATAATGAAACAACACTTTCATGCTTTCTTTCTGAGTAGTTAAGCCTTCCCCACAGATTGTTATTATAGTATATATTATATAAATGAGATTAATGAATAATTCAAGAAAGTTACTAATGCTTCTTATGATACTGCATACTATTTTTTCCTCTAGCTCATCCAGTAGGTGTTTAAAATCTACACCAGGAGATATTTTATAAAAGGGAATGCTATCAACTTGTTAGAGATATAGGGATAGAATTTTTCTTTGGGGCTTAAAGCCAACATAGTAGCCAGAAGACACTGTACCATAATGACACAGATTAAATTTAAGGTAAGTGGTGATCCTCATCATGTTTCACTGTCAGTATTTAACTTGGTTGTTAATTGTTGTTTAATTGGTCGTCTTATTCCTATTTTGTGTATAGAGACAAAGAAGTATAAAGGAAGCTAATCTCATTTCGTTATCATCAATTTTTTGGCCTTGTATGATGGAGTGATGGCATTGGTGGACGGGGGAAGGGCGACAGATGTCATTTTCTTTGACTTCCGCAAAGCCTTTGACATGGTCCCTCACCACATCGTTTTCTCTAAATTGGAGAGGTATGGATTTGAAGGATGGACTGTTCGGTGGATGAAGAACTCGTTGGCTGGACACAGCCAAAGGATTGTGATCAATGGTTCCATGTCAGGCTGGAGGCTGGTCACAAGTGGTGTCCCTCAGGGGTCCATCTTGGGACCAGTGCTCTTCAACATCTTCATCAATTACATAATGGCATCGAGTGCACCCTCAACAATTTTGCTGACAATGCAAAGCTGAGCGGTGCAGTCGATACATCGGAGGGAATGGAAGCCATCCAGATGGACCTGGACAGGCTGGAGAGGTGGGCCCATGAGAACCTAATGAGGTTCAATAAGACCAAGTGCAAGGTGCTGCACTTGGGCCAGGGCAATCAAAGGTATTTATAAAGACTGGGGGAAGATCTCCTTGAGAGAAGCCCCGCAGGGAAGGACTTGGGGGTCCTGGTGGACAAGAAGCTGGACATGAGCCAGCAGTGTGCGCTTGCAGTCCGGAAGGCCAACTGTGTTCTGGGCTGCATTAAAAAAGGGGTGGCCAGCAGGGAGAGGGAGGTGATTGTCCCCCTCTACTCAGCTCTTGAGAGGCCCCATCTGGAGTACTGCATCCAGCCCTGGGGCCCCCAGCACAAGAAAGACACAGAACTCTTGGAAAGGATCCAGAGGAGGGCCACTAAGATGATCAGAGGGCTGGAGCACCTCCCCTATGTGGAAAGGTTGAGGGAACTGGGATTGTTCAGCTTGGAGAAGAGAAGGCTCTGGGGAGACCTCATTGTGGCCTTCCAGTATTTGGAAGAAGCTTATAAACAGGTTGGAGAACAACTATTTACAAGGGTGGATAGTGACAGGACTAGAGGGAATGGTTTTAAACTGAGACAGGAGAGGTTTAGGTTAGATATTAGGAGGAAGTTTTTCACACAGAGAATGGTGACACACTGGAACAGGTGTCCAGAGAGGTTGTGAATGCTGCATTCCTGGAGGCATTCAAAGCCAGGCTGGATTTGGCTGTGGGCAGCCTGGTATAGTGGCTGGTGACCCTGCACATAGCAGGGGGGTTGAAACTAGATGATCTTTGAGGTCCTTTTCAACCCAGGCCATGATTCTATGAAATTAAAAATACCACCTTTTAAAAATAACTAAATAAATAAAGCCCCACATGCATTATCCTTTAGAACTGTTTGCTCTTGAGGCAGAAATTTACTCTGTTGCATTCTAAGGAATTTTTCTGGCACCCTCAACACAGTTAAAGAAGCGTTCGTTTCTTTCTGACTGACCACACTAAGGCTGACGGACTGGATTTCAGTGTCTCAGTAAGTCAGTGACTTCACTGATTGCAATTTACTTTTGCATTTGCATTTCATGACTGAGAACCAGATGTACCAAATAATTTGTAAAATAGCTGTGAATACATTTTATATAGACTTTCTGATTTTGAACAAGAGACAATGTAAGCATAAAACCTTGGTCAAAATTTTCTTTTTTTAAGAATATTATGGCATCTGGAGACTGTAAAAAAAGCAATGACACTGAAAATTCAGTGCAAAATTCAACAAGAATGTCTTAAGTTTCTGACTCTGTATTCTTTATTTCCTGCCAGGCCTTGGGATTTTCATATTCCATCTTGTTGGCACTTTCTGGTGGCTTCAGTCACAAAACACACCGCATTTTTATGTTCTTAGACATGAGTCATAAATGGAAACCTTTTCTATTATTTTCTCTGATAGAGGCAAGTAGAATTGGTCTGACTTAGAGATGTCCATATTTTATTGTACTCATATTGTACCAAATTGGCATAGATAGCTTTCGTCTATGGAAAGCAGTATTGTGTAAGATTTAACAGTATAGGTAGGCAGCCTCAAAAATGGGTGGGCAGAGTTTGCAACTGACAGGGGTTGCTGCTTACCCTAATAACGTGAGCTTTATTCTTCCACGGTTACCAGCATAAGAGGCAGATCAGAAATAGATATGTATTTAAACTGAGTATCATAGACAGCTATAGGTTCTTTCTGTGTTGAATATGTCCAAAAAATAATTATACCCAAAACTGCTCTTCTTGATAGCACTCAATTTTTTATTTCTACTCTGAGTCTTCAAGAAATGTTCCCTCAGTTTTATGAATTTATTTTCAATTCCAGTTTTTTTTTCATGCTCTGCCTCTGTTATAACTGAGAGTGGCAGATTTGTTTTAATAAAATATTTCTCTTGCTTGTGTTCAGTTTTCCAGAGCTGAACAAGGAACTCATTTTCATCACTACATTGTTAAGTAAAAAGATCAAATTTGACCAGTAAAAAGTCACCCTATGGTTCAATGAACCTGTATAGATAAGGTGATTGATCAGTGAGTTTGACCTTAAAAAAGAATTTGGAACCAGGAATAGAAGACATAACGAACATAACTTGTACCTCTGACCTTGCAGAAGTGAAAATTTTCAGGAATGTACCACTCTCTAGTAGATTTGCAGACTGCAGAAAACTTCAATATAGTTATGATTCCTGTGTGAAAAGCCATCCAGACATACTGTGTGAAAGAATATTGATTCTCATTCTGAAGAAATACAAGTTTATATTTTTTCTGTACACAACACAAACAAAAAAGATTTTTTTGCTGTTATCACTACTTATTTAATGATTTATTTCCTACTCCTTACCTCCCAAGGTTTTTCTATTCTATTCTAAAAAGTATGCAAACAATTCTAAGTAACTGGTATAGTGCTTTTAATTTGTTTTGAGACTGAAAGACACAAATCATAATCTTGTCTTTTCCTTGAGGGTAGTTTTTATTCTAGCATGTTTTCAGATAATTTGGGGAATACCTTGTACTGAAAAACTTTATATCATATTATACATCTTTTTATTTTACTTCTACTTTTTTAAAATTAATGGCTAACAAAAAATGTAATTAAATTTATATATAGGAACATATATATGTATTATTCAGAAACATAGTATTTTTGAAACTTAGAAATTTTAGGAGCTTAAGCTACTTTAGCCTTTAAAAGCAGGAGGCTTAAACTCTTAAATCAGTTTGAATTCTCTGAACCAATCTTTGTCTGTTAGAAAAAAAATGAACAGAGGCACAAACTAGATAACAGCCTTTTATGGGGTACAGAAATTAAAGTAACAGAATTACCTTTCAAAGATATCTCTGGGGCTTTAATGTAAAAATAGCTATTATTTTATTAGACATAGCTCTAATCCACAGCCTGCTCAGCTGTACTCCAGACTTCTGTAAGATAATCAATGCCTTCAGTGGAGAGTAGCATGATAAAAAATAAAAATAAAAAATAGGATTGTTGGAGAAGCTGGGGAGCCATCTTGTGGTGATTCTATTTAATCCTCCAAAAAGGTAGTACAGTTTGCATGAAATTACTTCACTGATAGTTTACTTGCAGGTTCTTACTGCAGATGGTTTTTGGCTGGAAAAGTGTTTTATCTTTCTCTGCTTGTCTAGTCTGTTCAGACATATACATCAAAGTATGTCTAGGAAAGAGAGAAAAAGAAGAAAAAAAACCAACAAGAAAACAAGCAGACCATGCTGCCCAAAACATTTGTTTGAAACCATTCACAGAATAGCTCATGTTCTCTGTTACTGAATGATTTTTCTTCAGAAATATATTATCATTAACTAAAGAGGGGAAAAAAAAAAAGCAAAAACAAACACCTCTTTGGAATTAGAAAATTACAGCTCCTGTTTTCATATCACAAGCCTTAGTGAAATTATACATTCAGTCATGAAAATTCCTGTAAAGAGTCTACATTGCAAATTTTCTGCATGAGAAGATCTTAAGAGGAAGCTGAATTTGTGTTTATACTTTCACATTACATTGCTGAAAACTACACAAAGATTCAGAGTTAAGAGAATTGGATTCTGCTATGAAATGACCATCTTATAACTGTACAGAGAAAATGTTTTAGAAGTTTAATGGCAACTGGATGTAAATGAAATTGTACATAAGCGTGGCATTTGAGGAACCAGTTCTGCCTCACCTAAAATCAAATAATTCAATATTAGTCCCTAGTAATATGCTCAGCTTGCTCCTTCTTTGAGAAGACTTATTTAGTGATATCTAGTTTTGTGCTTACTAGCCTGGATAAGCAGCAATAAACTTCATGAATCACCACTAATGTCAGCACTTTTGCTGAGAGCAGAACATTGTCAATTTTTTTTTTTTTTTTTTTTTTTTAATATACGTATTTGTAAGTTCCACAGGGGTTATAGTTCCTCCTAAGTACCATTTCTTTATATCTCAAAAGCAAGGAAACCATTATTGCAGAGGACATAAAAACAGTTTTCATGAAACTGGATTGCTAAGAAACAATAAGATCCTGACAACACAGCCACCAAAAGCTGTTTTGCATCCTAGGATCAGTAAAGTACCTTTTAGTGCTTCCAGTTTTTCTCATTTTCTCATTCCTCATTTTCTCCTGCACCTTACTTGTAGGCAACCCTTAGTAAGGGAAATATTACTGGCAATTTTAAAAGGATCAAACCAGGTTGAAATGGTTTCTAAGAAACTGGAACAATTACTGTTGGAATTTTTATCCTTTTCCCTTTCTTCCCTCAGCACAATTTATAGCACTTCCTTATTTCAGATAATTTCAACTTATGTCCCATCTGAAAGAATCATCCCTGGAGGTGTTCAAGGCCAGGTTGGATGGTATGCTGGGCAGCCTCATCTAGTGCCTGATATAGTAGTTGGCAACACTGTGGTAGTGGGGTTGGAACTAGATATTTTTAAGTTCCATTCCAACCTAAGCCATTCTATGATACTGTGATATGAAGCTGATGGATCAATTCTGAAATTAGAAAATAGAAAGAAGCTTAAAATTATGGGAAAGGACAGCATTAGAGAAAGGGAGAAAAGAAATAAGTAAATGGAGCCTGAAAATATAGGGATAACCCTTACTAATGGATATTCAAAACAGTCTGGGAGAAAAGTCTGAAAAAGCAAACACTGGAGAACAGAATATATAAACTTATGAACAAAGGTAAACAGTTAAGTACACACACATACACACACAACACATATGGTTAACACAGCAAATCTGTATTTTGTTCAGAATGAACATTGTGTAGAAGTATCTAAAATACTAATGTCCGTAGACATATTGAGATGAGGATATAAGATTTATTATGTATTTTGGAATTGTTACTTTATCTTAGGTCTCAGTTAAAATCTCTGTCTCTTCAAGTTGTATCTTATGATTCATTTATTTTTATTTTATAATTATAATTATAAACTTTTGGGAGATAGGGAGATGTCTATGTTATATATCAACAGCACAATCTGTTACTATTTGGCACATTTGTCAGTCTTTCCTTAAGGGAAAGCCGGGAATGGAATATCAAGGGAGCTGCAGGTCAAGATAGAGATGAAACAATAGATGACAGTGGGGACTCCTGTACTTTGTTCCTTTCAGTATACCTAATCCTGACTAATACTACTAGAATGTTTCACTTGAGATTGTAATCTTACATCAATTATTCATCATGAACATTGAAATTACACCAAATGCAGTTTAGATTTAGTGAAGCTGTAAAGCCTCAAAACACAAAAATAGAGGCAACTGTATGCTTTAATTCTGGTCATGACAGGGTGACTGACTTCTTATACAAATGCATAGACCTTCAGAATGAGAAGGTATACCACATATTGATTAGACGTGCCTCTGAAATTGGTCGGATAATCACTACTTAAACAAATGCAGCGACATTACAAATAAATAGCTTTTGTATCTACAGCTTATATGGAAATAAAACAATCTTCTTTTCCTTTTTGGAGGTCTAGAACCAAAAGCCTCTCTTAGACTGAGAACACAAAAGTTCAAATGATGTGCATTGTGGTTTATCTCAGAAAATAGAAGTATTCATAATAACTGTATCATTCCAGATATCGACTTTACCACTTATTTCAGCATAAGACCTTCTATTAGTGACGACTCAAACAAAAACAGACATATTATGAGTTCTACTTATTTTATTCTGAGATTATTTTTCATATTGAGAAATATGAATAAATAATGGATTTTTTTCTTACTATGGGCATTTTCCATTTTTCTTATTTACTTGATCTCTGAGAGAAAACATTTCTAGTGAATTCTAGATGTGGTTGATAAATGAATAATTTATCTCAGGAATTATAATGAAGTGTAATGAGAATTTTCAAAATTAATGTACTTTTGACTATTCTTGTAGTTGAAGTAACATGGGGAGTATCAATAAAAGTTTTCAATATTCAATGGTCATATTCAAATAATTAAAAAAAATGTTTTCAGTAAAATATAAAACAAAATAAATTTAGATTTTTTTGTGAGCTTTGATATTTTCTTTGATTCTTACTGAACTGTTGTAGCAAAACTGCTATTCTCTTAAAGGAGACAAACATGTAACAGTAGCAGTAAAGCACAGTAATGAATAACAGTTATGATATGAATGCTTTGGTATTCTAGGAGCACAAAAGATAAGGCAGTTTTCACACCAGGAGGGAGTGATAGGTGCTAAGTACATTTAAAATAAAGTTTAAACTGCTCTGTATTAAATGGAAAACAAGCAAACAAGCCACAAACAAACACCTTTTGTTAATATCAACCTTAAAGCTATGACGAAGTACATGTTACCTGATCTAGTGGATGGCAACCCTGCCCAAAGCAGGGGTGTTGAAACCAGATAATCATTAAGGTCCCTTCCAACCCAAGCTATTCCGTGATTCCATGATGGTTTCTACTACGGAGAATACATTAGCTGCTTCTTTTTTGGTCAAATTGTAGTATGGAGTAGCAATCAGTATGGTAACCCTAAAAAGGATTCAGACTTTCTCAGATAGTATTGAGGAACTGTTCCTCTTGCCAAACTGCAATGCTTTTTTGAGCCTTTCAAATAAGACACCTTCATGACTTCTAATATACATTAAGTCTAAACAGGGCATATATATTTATTTGAAAACATAGTACAGGAGGTTCTTCAAAACAAATTTATTTCTTGCCTACTCTCTCTTGAGTGCCATGAAATTATTTCATGAAATTGGCAGCTCTTATCAACCTTCTTTATAAGCTCCCTAACAATGTTCAGCTAATCTCAACCATTACTACAGTATGTGAACCATTATACTTTGTGGAATGCAATATTGAAAGTTGCCATGGGAAGAAGTCAGACTGGTACCTGTTGATTGCTTATCCACCAAAAAGATTGTAGTGAAGAAATATCAGGAAAGATTATTTCTTGGTTTTCATACAACTGAAAAATGTAGGGGAAAGCACTGTGACTTTCACATTTATGTATAAATAATACATTGAATTTTAAAAAGTAATATCTAAATGAACAAATTGGCGTAAACAGGATTTATTCAAAGTACCTTTTTGTTCAGTGAAAGTCAAAATGGAGAGAGAACAGAGAAGTGAGAACCTCAGAGTATTTTTAAACAATAAATAAATCTGAAGGCTCACTGTGAGGAGGGAAACATGAAGTGGTGATACATAGGGAATAGGAGTGGGAGGTATATTCAGCTGGTAATTAAGTATTCAACAGATGAAATGGCTGGTGAGACTGGATGGATTACTGCTTGTTCGAGGGTGCTGGTTATTGTATGTTCAATAAATGTCTGACCTGCTACCCTCTATATTCTATGTTTATTCAGAGAGATAAACTAGCTGTGTATAAAATCTTAGCCTTTACACATGAGTAATTAACACTTAACAACATACACAAGAATTTTCAGATTTGTCTCTTCGGTCAACAACAGAAAAACAATTCGATTCAAAATGTAACTGCTATTATAAACTAATACAGTGAGCAAGATAGTGGAAGTTTACATAAGAGTCATACATAAATATTTACTATTACTCTAACTATTACACTTTTCTCAAACACAAACATTACCAATAACTTCAAGTAAGCAAAAACTACAATGTTAAACTTATACACGCCATCATGCTTTGTTTCCACATTACTACTGATAAAAATATACATACAACTCTTTCTTAACTATTCAATAAAAAGTGTTTTCACGGGCTTGCACACATCCATGAACACTGAACTTTATAGCACTTAATTAAAAAGTGCTTATATTTTTCTGCATTGATTTATAAGATCTAGCTGGTTCTTAGAAGAAGATATTAGCAGCGTAGACTCCCAGTGGAGACAGACACCTGCAGGGTGTGATTTTACTCAACTAAGACAAGAATTAATCTATCTACTTCTCTCTCATCCTTGATTACACAGGGGTTGAGCACACTTACATTCCAGACTCCCTCTGCTATTTGCCTTAAGATAGGTAGAATAAATTGGAGTTTCAAGTCAGTATTAGTGCTCTTCAGCAACTACTATATTTAATACACTTCCTGTTTGCTCCTGTGTATTAATTTGCTTGTAACAATAAACATGGTGTGAAAGTCTTTCTATATACTATTATCAGTGCAGCAGCCAGAACTTTTAGAATATCTCTACTAGATTTTCTTGGATTAAAAAACAAAAAAACAGAACCAAAAAACAAACAAACAAACAAACAAAAAAAAAGAAAAAAAAAACACCCTCTTTCTTTCCTTCACATTCATGGGAAATATCTGGTTATGCTTAAGCAGGCAAATTGTCCACAATCTACGTAATATCACTATAGCAGATATTTTAATGTAACTTCTCTTCACTACTGTGTACAGATCTCTCTTATATGATTTGAGTATATGTAGAATATTCCCAGGAGCTGCTACCACTTAGAAGGGACCATTACATGCATATATACGTGTACTAATCTGCTTGTCCATTTCACTCTTCATTATACTGTGTGTCCTTGTCACATTTTCTGTTATTTATCTTCCTTCTAAACTCCTTTAAATCCCAGCCTTTTTATTTTTGCTCATTGTGAATATCATTTGATATTTCCAACTGCTTTTGTCACCCAATTTGAAATCTAAGTCCTTATCCATAGCCTTCTGAAACATGCTACCCAAAAATGAATATGATATATATATATAGTGAACAAATAAAATTGAGTTATATAATTCTTAGTTATGTTTTCCACCATCCACATTCTTCTTGATTGGCAATATATGTCAAGCAAGTGTTTATTTTGAATGTGCATGTGCAAGATTTTTCAAATCTTCCTGATTTTATGAAGCTTATTTAGATTTTGCATGAAGCACAAAATGTTTGCTTGTTTCTTTATCATATGTACTATTTTTCTTTCTCAGCCATATTCCTCTAGAACTTGGAATCTTTGCAGAAGTTAATGAGCAGAAAAGGAAAATATGTATATCTGAATTGTAGTCATATACCTTTTAGCTGGACTGTTTCACAGTTAAAGGATAATTATTATTAATCTAATCACAAAACACGTGTGAAAATATACAAACTATTTCTAGTAACAGAAAAATTATCCCTTATGTCTGTACAAACAGTAGCATCAAAGCTACTGAAAATTGCATAAACTAGTGAATAAGCATCTGAGGACTCTTTAGCTCCTTCAAAATAATCTTTCATAGCTTTGACTAAATTAAAGTAGTGATGACCAGAAGAAAGAACCAATTCAGAAATATCTACTTATACAAACAGACCTACTGGCTTCAATTCCTTTGCTCATCAACTTTAAACATGGCTAATGGTTGGCTGCTGATCATGTAGTTGAATCATATGAAGAAATAATTGAAATAGCACAATCTGAATACAGCAGATTCACTATTTGCCACGGAACCTCACATTCAAATACAAAAATTAGTTCATGCTTAACTGGCATGGTTGTAGCATGATGATGTTATTCTCTTAACAGCCTTAATTTGCAGATAGTCCCAACATTAGCAAGATAAAGAGTATTTCAGTCCGGAGAAAAGATTGATTACTGCTAGCTCTTGTTTTCTGCCCTATGTTCTACATACCTGTAAGAAAGCTCATTTTTTGACTAATGAGCAACTCTGTAAAATCTATGGTATTATCTGAGTACAATCATTAGTTCCTCAATGTGAATAATGAAGACTAACATAAAGTATTCATATCATATCAAGATTTTACCCTTGGCCTATCCTAGAAATTGTTACAACTTGAATATAACATGGATTATAACATGGAAATATTTACGGAATGACACCTTCTCCCCTCAAAAAACAAAACAAAACAAAAAAAAACCCCACAACCATGGGTACATATTCATGCCTGAGGTATTGATCAGTTTTTGGTGATTTTTTTCAGTCACTTAGTGACTGATGCCTCAGCGAGTCCTTGATGGAATGCAGACTATTTTGATTTATTTATTATTTTTAATTCTTTTCCTTATTTATCACTTAACCAATTACAATCAGGAGAGTCCAGGTGGTAATCAAGCTGTATGAAATTGTTTTCATGGAATAATTTCAACGGATGTTACGCGGTAATTACCATTCTAACATGAGCCGCAGGGTAATTGACTGAAGTTGTTGGCCCTAGTCCAAGATGACCCTGTCTACTTCCTACATGAAAAAAAAAGAATGATATATCTTTTGGCTCAACATTCATGCACATTTCTAATCTTAAGCACTTTAAAGGAGTAAAAAAAATCTGTTTTTGAGAGCAAGTCAGAGAAAATGTGAATGCTTTTAGAACACTAACTTTTGGCTAACAGAAATAGTGTTAGCAAACTATTATTTTCCTAAGTTTCACACAGCAATTTAATTGTCTTCTGAGAGGCAGATTACATAGGAATGTTTTTGCAAATTCCCTTGAACTTTCTGGCAGTCATCACTAGTGTAATAAAACTGCAAAAGTTCATTTACTTTCCCTGGTCACATACCTTACTCTGAGAAGAGGATTTCTTTAGGAAATCTTAAAGCTCCTGATAATTTGCCTTTTTTATCAGGTTGTGATTGTTACCATGCATTTTTTTCGTAGAAAATGAATAATACTAGCTCCAGCATGAAAACTTTTGTACAGTGCTTGTTCCTGCCCATAAACCAGACACTGGTTGAGACACTGGTTCTTATCATTTGATCCTGGCTGTTAAGCCAAATTTCAGCTCCTCAAGAAATTTCTTTGTCCAGTATACATACATCTTCAGCTACTACATGCACATTGCTGTTACTTTCTTCCTGTAGCCAGCCTTTTAACTGTAGAAAGCTTTTACTTTGGTCAAGGAAGGTTGCCCGTGGTAAATTTCATTGCATTCTCGTCCACCATGTATTTGGAATCCATCTTGGATTTAAAAAGAGCATGCTTAATTTTTCCAAATATTGAGGTGAAGATGATCTGCCTTTTGATCCCTCGACCTGCTTTCTTGCCTTTCTTAGAGGTGACTCTCATGAACCATTTTCCTAGCTCCCATGGACCTTTTCCAATAACAGGGATTTTTCAGATGATAACAATCTTGTGGTTTCTTCAGGAGATCTTTCAAAACACTCAGCTTCCCACTTGTCACTTCCCACTGTTAGTCTCTGTATATATATTTTTAACTCAGATCAGGGATTGAGTTTTGCCTGGGATTACAGTCAAGAAAGGAGCTGAATACTAGATCCTTTGTCTTAATCCTCACTAGTCTGCCTCCTTCATTCAGCAATGAACTTGAACCTTCTATGAACTACCTTTTGTTATTAGAATGCTTGTAGAACCTCCTTTCTGTTAGTCCTTGCATCCTTTGTTACTTGTAGCTTTACTAAGCATCCAAACAATGCTTTTATTCTTTTGCTTTGTTGCTTCTCCTTGTTTCTACTGTTTACATGCTCTCTTTTACTTAAACTTCCATTGATTGAAAACTCCTTGCTGAACAATGTCAACCTTCTAGTGAAAATCCTGATCTTCCTGTACAATGGATTTGCTTCTTTCTGACATCCCTATATGTTTTCTTTAATAAAAAATACAGATCTGCCAGTCTACCTTCCTATTCAAGACTAATTTTCAGGAGACACTGTCTAGGAATTCTATGCATAAGGGAGTTTGTTGCACTAAAATACAGTCTTAGCTCTATTGCTTACTTTCTATCAGATCCTGAACATAATCTTGCTGTACTTCTGAAGATACTAGCTACAATCACATTTACCAACTCTTTGCTCAAGATAAGCATTAATGCTCGCTAGTCACTCATTGGTTTACTGGGCAAATTGTAAGGAATTTAATCTGAATTATTTTCACAAAGCCATGTTAACCTACTGGCAGAAGTCTAGGCAGCTAAATTATATCATGAGGATGACGGTCTTTAACAGGGAGACTTCTGCTGTTTATCTCTAGAAAGCCACATCTATTTCATTCTTTTGGTCATATGACATGCAACAGAGCTCACACCATAACATCTTCAGTTATATATATATATTTTTTTTTCCCTCAGATCTAATCATAGATATTTTACAAACATATAGAATGCCTTGGATTGGGAGGGACCTTAAATACCATCCAGTTCCAAATCTTCTGCCATTGGCAGGTTCGCCACCGACTAGATCAGGTTGTACAGGGCTCCATCCATCCTGGCCTTGAACACCTCCAGGGATGGAGCATCCACAACATCTCTAGGCAACTTGTTCCAGTGCCTCACCAACCTCTGAGGAAAAAAAAAAAAAAATTCCCCTAATATCTAATCCAAATTTCACCTTCTTTTTTAGTCTGAAACTATTTTCCCTTGGCCTATCATAGAATTGTATAAATGTTTGGGTTGGAAGGGACCCTTAAGATCATCTAGTTCCAACTCCCCTGCTATAGGCAGGGACACCTCCCTCTAGATCAGGTTGCTCAAAGCCCCATACAGCCTAGCCTTGAATGCTTCCAGGGAGGGGACAACCTCACTGGACAACCTGTTCCAGCGTCTCATCACCCTCACGGTAAAAAATTTCTTCCTGATATCTAGTGTAAATCTACCCTCTTCCAGTTTAAAACCATTTCCCCTTGTCCTGTCCCTACATGCCCTTATAAAAAGTCCCTCCCCAGCTTTCCTGTAGGCCCCCTTGAGGTACTGGAAGGCCACCATAAAGTCTCCTTGGAGCCTTCTCTTCTCCTGGCTGAAGAGCCCCAGCTCTTGTCTGCAATCACTGTCTGTTCCTACTCATGTCTTTAACTAGAGGTATTGTCAAGACTACTCTTAGGAACCTGTTTCTCTAATCCTTGCCCCAGAGACCTTTTGTATGCTCAGGTCTTTTTCGTCTGTACGTCATTTATGCCCATATGGACAAAGAGGAACATCAGTATGTGACTGAGCCCTTCTACTTGCAAGATCATGGATACTGATTTTTGAAATTGACAAACATCCTCAGAATGACAGATTACCCTGGGAAGCAGCTGCCTCTGTGCTACTCAGAATTAAATCTCAACCACTCATATTTCTCTTTTGTTCATGACACAGGTTGCCATCCAAGGACCTGCATCACCCAGGCAAGAACCTTCTCAAAATGGAACTTATTCTTCCCACCCAATTCCAAGGGTTTGAATCTATCCTGTCACCCTTTAGGAGCTCACAAATCCAGTAGCCCAATAGAGATGAGGCTATTGCATCTCCATGATCCTGTGTTCTTATGTTCTGCCAGTACTGAAGCACATCTTCCCAGTGGGTGCACACACTAACTTGATACATACATTGATAAATGTACAGATGACCACACAGATCAACACAGATAGAAAATACTTTACATATATACCCACAGAATATGTACAAAGCCAGTTTCTCCATCTTATAGCACTCCAGACACGCAAATCTATATAACCTATGACTTCTATAAAGTGGCTATTACTTAGATCTCCACCATATACACACATACATACGGAATAGGGTGCTATCACCAAGGGAAATAAATAGTTAAAAATGGAGATTGGCAGAAGAAAAGGCAGACTCCATTTAGCTGGTGCAAGGCATAGATGTAACTAGCACCTATCAGCATTTTTCCCTTGCTGATCCCTCTCCAAGCTACTTTGTTCAATTCCTGTTCCTTCCTTTGGTCCTTTTCACTAAAAACAAACTGAGTAACTCTTGTAAAATTTGAACATTCTCTCCCCGTTTACCTCTGTAATTAGTAACCTCTCTCAGTTCTCCCTCAGGTGAACAAGAGTGTAGCTGTCACTTAATGCATGTTAATGTCTTTCACAGCTAGACAATGGGCTGATAGCTGGACAACACTGAAAAGTTTTGGGCCAGGGTGTTCAGTTGGCTCCAGTTAGATTATAGGGGCCCATTAATTGCCATTGTTCCTCTATTCTTTATCATGTTTTCTGAGGTAAGCTTTTAATCACATAATATAACATTGGCAAAAAAATTGAAATCCAGTAGAAGCCTTTTTTTCTTACTACAAGAAATAGCATCTTAGCATCAATCATACCTTTCCTCCCAATTGTACAGAGCTTAGGCTCTTTCTCATGCAATCTCTTCTGTAGCCTGTTCATCAGCCCACGTGTAATCAATCTTGATCATGGTGTCTCTAATACAATGCCAGGTGAAGGAGATGTATCTGTATCAGAGGGCATGGGCTACCAGTGAAGTTGTCACTGTTGAGGCACCAGTCATTCCCTACAGTATGAGACTGGGATGACAGCGGCCAGTACCAGGAGATCGTAATTAATGGTGGCTAATCTGGCTACACCAAGTAGGCCTAGGGACCGTGTCCTTTGATGCATAATTGCTTTACCTGTGACTAGTACTCATCTCTGGATTTTTTTTTTTTTAATCAGTGCACTGACTGCAGTATTAACTGTTTCCATTGCTTATACATACACTTTGCATCAGTCATGGTTGCTGGTACTCTCTGGTGCCAGATAAGTTAGAAGCCAGCTGTGAGATTACTCTATAAGATTCTCCGCTTGGCAGGGAATTTCTCATACTGTCTGTTAGTTCCTGGCCTTGATTCATTTTTATTGTAATTGCTGATACTGCCAGACTCTGCTTCCTCCTACACTGCTAATCTAAAAATTTATGACAGAGCATGAGAGAAGTAAATACTGAAAGAAAGAAAAGAAAAGAAAAAAGATAGAAAAGGCATGTTTCCACTTATGATCTCTCCTGTGCAAACGTTTTAGCTTTGTTTTTGCAGAGTGAGTTTTTCATGTGGTTTCTTTGCTGTTAGATGTAACAAACTGTAGAACAAAAATTTCTCCCAGCATATCTAACATGAAAATATAATCCTACAAATGTATTCATGCACACACATCACATTGTTTTTTTGGAGAAACAGTTTGTAGAGGCATAAATGTTGTAACTGTGCTTAAACAGTAAATTCTGCCCAGAACTGAAATGTAAGTAGGTACATTTCAGCCCTTGTCTAATGTATATTTATCCTACTCAACTAGCAAGCTTCTGAGCAATTCCCAGGAATTCTCTGGCATTTAATATGTACAGGGACCATTTCCAGTAGGGCCTTGCATACAGTCATCATAGTTTGGAAGCAGAAAGTTTATTCCTTCAGATGTTAACCCACGTGGAATATTTCACTTGCCGTAACTATTATTTTTTATTTATTTTTTTACTAATTTTCTCCAGTCTAGCAGAGAGAAAATATCTGTGATCAGAAGGAACCTTCTGTTTTCAGTTCTTCCTTTATTACAAAAGAGCAGAAATGAAAGTCATTTTAAATAGAATGTTATTCCATGAGAAGAGTAGAAGGTGTCAACCAATACATTAGGAACTGCAGTGGATATCCATCTTAGGAAATAAATGGAGTGCAACAAAAAACATTATTGGCAAAATACCAGAAATTTCAAAAAGATGTGCAACAAGAGAGAAAGAAAAACAAAGGTGAAGTAATCAAAAACCATATCAAATTGCAGTGCAAGTTAGCATTCATTTTGAGGAAAAAACAAAAAAACACACCACAAAAAAACACTGCACAGGTTTGAGAATGTGGAATACTGGTACTGAAAGAGAATATAATTTATGCAATCTCTGAGACATAAGTCCAGTCACCCGTAAGAGAATTTAAAAGTTACTGATAACAAAAATAACTCATGTAATGACCTTTTTTGTTTGTTTGTTTTTATTCTACTAGCAAAAATCGTTTTACATAGCAAAAAATCAACAGTGCATTTCCTTGCATTTATAAATAATGAACAGAATTTTATGGGAAAAAAAATAGATGCATTACAGACATCACATTAAATTAGCCATAAAAATTGGATAATTTATACTGAACATTGCCTAATGTATTTTTTAAAATAAACATTAATCTTACCATGGTTTCTGATATAGTTCCTTGCTGAAATGATGAATAAAATGGATCTGAAAACAGGTAGAAAGATTCAGCTTATATTTACTATTGTATAAGTCTCTAAATATAGCTTAATTTTGTCAAATGGTATTTTTTCCTCTTCTAGAAAAATGTTAAAGGACTTGTATATTTCAGTGAAATATAACTGAAAACATTTCAGGAGTCATTATATATTTGTATTCAAATCCTTATTTTTTCCTTTATATATATTTTTTTAAAGGAAAACATTGATTTTTTTTTTACTCTGACTATCCCTTATTTGGGGTAGGGGAAGGAGAGGAAGAGAGAAAACTTCTTACAGTGTTACATGCAAAAATAGATAATGCTTTATTTGTGAAGTTTTAGCGAATATATATGAAGTTTAATTTTGAGTGCCTGTGATACTCCTTTCTGCAGTGGGTCCCAGTGTCTCTCTGTCGACCAGAGAGTGGGTGCTGGAGGCCCCTCCAGTATCTGTAAGTGCAGGGCCTGACAGCCCATCCCATCACCCAGCCAGAAGAAGGGCTGCCACAGCCCCCGGGCACTGGACAGGCACCTCCTGCGGACAGATCCTGGCTGAAGTTGGACAGGGATATGGGCTTGCAGGTGGGTCCAGCATTGTAGGGCTCATGGCCAAGCAAGGGCAAGGCTGTGGGGAGCTGGAAACTGGACCAGCTGCTGGCCTTGCTGAGGCAGGGACTGATGGCCCTGGGGACTGGACATAGAATCTTGAGCTGCGTACAGGGAGCCCTGGGGACCAGGCAAGGAAGTTAGGACCCACTGATGTATTCAGATTCCTAACAGTTTTCACTTCTCAGACAAATTCTCGTGTTGCTTTCATTTCTGGAAACTATTGTCATTGATGTATCTGATGTACACGATGACTCTCAGCTTTTTTCTTCTGCAGATGATACTAAATTAGGAGGAGCTACTTACTCTGTGAAGGGTCTTGCACAAATTCCTTAACAGACTAGAAGTCTAAGCAATCACCACCAGTATGAAACTGAACAAGCGTTGGATTCTTCACCCGGGAGGGAGTAAACCTGGATATAAATACAGACTGGTGGACAAGAGGCTGAAAGAGCAGCCCCACAGAAAGGAATCTGGGGGAAAGTGGGGACAAGTTGTATACGAGTCAGCAGCATGTCCCAGCATCCAAAAGGGCCAACCATACCCTCGGGTTCATCAGGCACAGTACTGCTAACTGGTCAAGGGAAAGGATTGTCTTGCTCTGTACTACACTGGTTCAGCTTCACCTCAAGCACCATGTGCAGTTTTGAGCACCAAAACATAAGAAAGACATAAAACTACTAGAGAGCATCCAAAGGAAAGTAACAAAGATAATGCAGGTCTATAGAGAATGCTGAGGTGTGATATCATGGTGGTTTACAGCTTCTTCATGAAGGGGAAGTTGGGGAAGTTGGGGAAGTCACTGATCTTCTCTCTCTGGTGCGAGGGAGATACATGTAGCTGTGTCAGGGCAAGTTCAGGTTAGATATTAGGAATAGGTTCTTCTGAGAAGAAGACTAGCACTGAGAGGGTAGATGGGCATTGAAATAGGCTCCCAGGGAAGTAGTCACATCAGCAAGCCTGCCAGAATCTAAGAAGTGTTTGGACAGTGCTCTCAAATATACGGTTTGATTTTTGAATGGTCCTGTAGGAAGCCAGGGGTTAGACTTGATCTTCCTGGGTCCATTCCAACTTGGGATATTCTATATTATGAAAACTGCTGGTGTGCTAGTTCCTTGAGTTGCATGGGTCTGACGGCTGTACTAAATACAGCCAGTTGCCCTTGTTTCCATTGAATCCCATCCAGATCATTTCAGACCATTGATAGGTTTGGTCGGGATCCCTCTGAATCCAATTTTTGTTCTCTGCAGACCTTGAAGTTTTCTTATCTGCATCATTCTAAAATGTAAGAGGCAGTCTTTATGTCAGTAATGAATAGGATTAGACCCACCTGTACCCTGGCATGCATTGATCGTACCTTATTACAGCTGAAGAATGAATTATTGATAACTACTTCATCAAAGATGAACTAATTTAACTAATTTATTTTACTGTTTCCTTCCACTCATGAGCCTTTGCAGCTTCTGTATAGGCAGATTGTGCCTGTACTTAACACATTACTAAAAATGTATTAGGCAATTACATGAAGGGCTGAATGACAGTGTTAATTAGGAAATGGTGGGAAAAGATTTGAGTGTTATGTAATTGTAATTTTAAAATGGAGCCTTAATTCTTTTAGGCCACCTTAAATTTTCATCACTGTTATTAATAACATCTTGCTTTCTGCACTGTTTTAACATCCTAAAAGAACAGTATCATCCTTGTGTATACTTCTATTTTTATATTTCACATTTTGGTCCTGGCTGCAATATAATCCCCAAAGCAGATTGGCAAGACAGTGACTACATCTTTGCAAACTTTTGTGGATAACCTATCCCTAGTTAAAATGAGAGTCTTAGAGAACAATGAACTATTCCATTATAAACAAAAGAAGTTCTTCTTTCTTGAAGAACTTTGAGCTCATACTCAAAATGTGCATGTGAGTATTCGCATTTTTATCTCAGTTGCAGCATTTTCTGATGTGTCTAGAGTGTAAAGATGAGACTATAGAAGATGGTGTCAAATCTTAAGTTCAAAAGACTGGATCTCAATAGCAAGAAGAATATCAGACTTTACGTACTATTTCACAAATACTAGTTCAAGCAATATCAATCAATATAGATACATAAACATTTTAAAACTTTTAGTTCTAGGAGAGAGTGTAGGTTTGAGATTAGCTACACAAATTTGGATTTCTTTCCATACATATGAGACAAAAGTCATTTTTGACATAACATTTTTATCTCATTTTGTGTTATTTTCCCACCTCATTCTGTAAGGCAAGACTTCTGCCTGGCTTGAATTTTTGTGCATTGACAAAAATAGGCACCTTTGGTATAATTCTCAGCATTTTGTAGTCATTTCTATGTTCTCAAGACCTGTAAAGGAAAAAGAACTATTTGCTGAATCATTTTTGAACTATCTTATTAGCTGACATCACTACAAATTGTTATACAATAATCTCATACTTCACTGAATGTTCAAATAAAAATTTGACTCAGTCTACAAAAGTACTGTTCCTTTACACGAGAGGAAGAAATATGGAATATGATGACACTTTCAGAAAACATTAAGATCCTTTAACCTTTTTATCCTAGAATTTGTTGAAAACCATAGTCTGCAGTGACTGAAGAAGCAGTGAGTGATTACTTTTATAAAGTTTCATTCTTTTATGTGTCATGAAATGAGAATTAAAGGTTATCCTTCTATAATTTGCAATGTTTAGTTTGGATTTTCTTCCTTGCAGAAAAAGAATCATGTATCAGAAAAAATTCCTTCGGGGTAAACATATTTCAGGCAAAGACCTTTGTTTGACTCTGTACTGGACAACTGATAGCAAAGTTATTATAAGAGTGCCAAGATACTGAAGGGGTAATACCTATATAAACCATGCACAGCTTGGGAAGTTATGCAGTTTACAATTGACTAAATTGACAGTAATTTCAGCTGTGTATATCTGTGACTCAGAACACCCTGGGTGGTAAATAATGAAAAAGAGATGAGGTAGACAGCTTGGCTGAATGCATATTAAAATATTTCTGTAATCTGTGTTTATATTTTAATGATTTTTTTTTTCCCTGATATTTATATCCCATACTAAGAATTAGATTTAGGATATTTTTAGACGTTGTCCCACTTAAGAACTTTCACAACTCATGAATCATGAACTCCCTTTTTTTTTTTTAAACTTTTCCCATTGTCAGATAGTAGTTAACGTAATCTTTGTGCAAAGACTCTCAATTATTCTTTCTAACACTAATATTGCAGGAGATATTTTCTGTATTGAAAATGAACAAATTATTGTCATAGATATTTCTTAACCTAATGCTTAAACAAGTGCCATTGCTAGTGAAAGGCTACAGCTGTGCTAACTTGGCAAACCTTGGAGCTGAGGCTTTTCATGCTTTGAGTGTGTTCTGGCATTTCTTTAATTTTGTTTATTTAGCTGTAAATAAATAAATAGAAAACTAAACAAACAAACAAACAAAAAACAGATGGTTATTGTCTAATTTCCTGTATTGTTGCTTAGGTTTGTATAATTGGCTGGTGTAAATATACTTGTTAGACAACAGGAACGAGTAGCTGTTTCCAAAGTTATCTATTCACCAAAGCTGCAGATCATCAATGCTCATTTATTCATGGCTACAGAAGAGCTGCAAGAAAAGCAGTTTAGCAGCAAAGAGAGCAAGAAGCAATTGTCTAATATGTGCAAAATGAACCATACATACTGAATTTAGATATAGCAAGTAGTAGCAGTTCAATTAAGTGCATTAGAAAATGTATAAAAATAGCTCTAAGTGGGTCCTGGAGCACGGAGGAGGAAAACATCAATCTCATCCCAAAAAACAGGTCAAGACATGTACAACATGCATTAACACAAAAGACTTTGCATGAGGATGACTGTTGAATGTTTGAGTGACCTTGTCCCCTTTTCTGAAGATCCTTTAGACCTTCATAGGGGCATAGAGGTGCAGAGGAAGAGTGAGCATAACATGATAGAAAATGGTATAGGGTGTGAAATAATGCAGATCACAGCTTGAATGAGTGACTAGCCTGTGAGAAAGGGCTAGTATTAGCTTGGGAACACAAGTAAACTGCCTATAGCTTCTGAATGTAGCTAGAAGATACTCATTTGTGAGAAATTGCTCTGTAGTTGTTTCTAAGTATCCTTGCCTTCTGTGAATGACCTTGCTTATCTTGATGTCCAACACTTCATTGTCTCTCACTGTTATACATACGGCCAAGGCGCTAAGGGTTGCATGGACATCTTGCCAGCCTGCCACCACTGGTATGTGCTTAGGGAATCCCAGTCTGCTGGCTAGCTGCCACCAGTAGTGAGCACTTGGCAGAGACTGTACCGTCTGGCCGCCCCTGGTAACATGAGTACCTATTAAACCAATGAATGTTAACTTGCCTTTGTGTACATTTTTTTGGATCAGTAAACCTTACACAGAAGTGCTGGTGACTTTTCATTACAGGTAGACACTAAGATATTACGTTATGATGTTTGGTGTTGGTGGTTTTTTGTTGTTGTTGTTGTTGTTTTTTTTGGTCATTTGAGTTTTTTTCTTGTGTATGTTGTTTTTTTTACATAGAAGTTTTATTTGAATTATTAACAAACTTTTTATTAATAAGATAATATGTACTCTCAGTGCTATTGTATCAAAATCATTGTGTTTGGATTAGCAGTAACTGCTAACTGTATCTTAGTTTGACTGCGGATTTAAAGTACACTAGTAATAGTTTCTTGGCTTTATGTATTAGATGTGTTTCTATTTGTGCTCACAAAAAGGTTCTGAGTGGGAAAAAAAAAAAAATCCACACGGGCAGTGTGTCACAGAATTTTTCAGAACGGATTTTGAGCCTGTGCTAAATGGTGAATATATTATTCTTAGTTTATCAAGAAAGGACTAGATCATAGAATCATAGAATCATAGAGTGGCCTGGATTGAAAAGGACCATAATGATCACCAAGTTTCAACCTCCCTGCTATGTGCAGGATCGCCAACCATTAAACCAGGCTGCCCAGATGTGGATGTCTCCATCCATTGAGAACTGTTTGTAAATAAGCTTTTTTTTTTTTTTTTTTTTCCCTCACTGAAACCAAAACTGGTCAAGAACTGGTCAAGAGAAAGATTTGTTTTTTACAAAATGCCATTATCTGCATTTATATTTAGATATTACAGATAGTAGTCAAAGTTTTATGTACGTATGGAAAAGGGGAAGGGGGAGGGGAAGGGGAAGGCAAAGGGGAAAGGGAAGGCAGGCAGGGGGAGAGGGTGAAGGGAGAAGTTTAAAAAATGCATTTCATTTATAAAGTCAAATACACAAGTTAGAAAATTCTGTTGTTAAGACTCACTGCACAACCACAACTCTTTTCTCTCTGCTTATGCATGCAATTATTGTTAATATAATTATACTGAGAGCTTTTCTTCCCTCTACAGGATCTTGCCTAATACTTTCCACAAAATGATAAACAAAGCCAGAAGATTCTTGAAGAAGTAAGCTAAGACAAGTTATAATGTCTTGTGGTATGCAGTTTATACACAGATAGGTAGCAAATAAAATTTGGAGCCCTGAGCAGAATGCTTAACTTTTTAATGTATAGAAGAGCTAAAATATACAACAGAGGTCAACAAAATTCAGCATTCTGGGTAGCAAGCACCAAAAATCAGCCTAACAGCAACTGTGTTGGAGAAAAATATATCTCAAATTCCACTTCTCACAGTCATTTTACACTATATTGGAGATGGATTTCCATGTCTGGCTCAGAGTCACAATCATGAAGTCTACTTTTTCATTTAAAATGTAGGCAAATTCTCTCTCGTAATCTCAGCTAGAGAAAGAACAGTCATAGGGATATCTGCTGACCCAATTTATGTTAGTGCTTGTTGGAGAGATCTTCAGTTCAGTTCATTCAAAGATTTTTGCACAATGAGAAGGCTAAAGCTCTTATGGGAAAGACTGTGGAAAAGGATTGAATTGGTCACCCCATAAAGCCACAACTGACACAGAAAAAAATAATTATAGCAATGTGTAGTAGTTATTGGAGGTTACTTAATGAGATGTCCCCATCTAAAGAGATGGTACAGTGTTGAAGAAGCTTCTAGGGTGGGACAGAGTAAATGTGCAAATAATCTTTTCTATGATTATTCTTAGGCAGCATAACCAGTAGCCTTTGACTTGGCAGCACTGGAGGATCTTGGTGCGCTGACTCTACAAGAAACAGCAAAGAGGGTGGAATGAAATGTGAAGCTTCACAGCCAGGCTCTGTGATAACACCACAGGGATGGGCACTTGATGGTATTATGGAACTGATAGAATACATAGTTGTTACCCTGAGAGAACAGCTTTTCTTTTTTTTTTTTTTTCTTTTTAGTGAAAACATCCCTAGGTTATCTTTGCTCATTATAACCTTATTATTAATGCCAAAACACACCTCTATCCCAAAGGCTACCCATCCCCAAGGTGCAACCTCACTGAGCATGCACTCTGAATTTTTATAATCCTTAGAAGCAAAGCAAGATTTTACACCAATGTCAACAGAAATTATGTATGACTAGAGTCATTCAAGCTCCACCTGAATTTAAGAAAACAGTATAAAAATTACTTAAAAGAGAAGAACTTAGGTAAGATACCAGCACAAACAAGTTGGGAGGACATTCCTGACTTCTGGGCTCAGCCAAATGGCTGAGCCTCTTTTTCCTCCACATCACTTGAATGAGATTCTCACACAGTTTTACTGAGTGCTTCCCCTGGAAACTTAGAAATCTTTACAGCTTTATTTCATAATTTAATGTGCTTGTGGTCAGCTGTATATTCACATTCTTGTTGCTTTCACATACTCTGCAATGTATCAACAGCAATCAAAAAGAATTTCTAATCCGTTGCCTTGATAAACAGTATTATTCACTAATCTAGCTGTGAAAGTTCTCACTGAATGCTACCAAACTCCCTAAGGGCAAGGTAATGCTTGTTCATTTGAATGCAACTATGTTGAAAGTGCATCATGCTATTTATGCATCTGCAATTGTAACATTTCAATATATTGAATACAACCAGATTTATAGTGCAAAATTGGATATCACTCAGATTCTCCCAGCCTCTCTGATATCTAAGGATGAGCTGGAATGAAAAGGGGTTTATTTCCTGCCAGTCTTTTACACTTCAGCGCAACAACTAATAGTTTTGAAGATAAACTGTTGTCTTTAGGTACCAATACCCTCAAGGTACAGAGATACTCCTCTCAGCAGTGAATTCAATAGCCTGACTTTTAATAACAGAGTGACTACCATATGCCAGACACTTCAATAAAACTCACTGAGCATGTAAGCTCTAAGTAATTCATACTAGTATTCACTCATCTATGCTCATTGCTCCTTCTGCTATACCACATGTAGTCAAGCAAAATATCAGCATTTATTGTAGCTCTTTACATTTGTAGCAGTTCATACTTTTCCCCGTGTAACAGGTATTTCTGACTGCTGCGTGTAAAGCTGAAGCAGGAAACATAAATGGAGAAAATATTTTAGTAGTTATGGCAACTACTGTACAAAACCAAGAGCTGGATAAAGTATGTGTCATACAATAATAGATTTCTATTGCTTCCTAATCCTAGAAAACTCAGTTGTTGTAGCTGAATATTGATTTAATGTCTTCCTTCCTTTAAACAAAAAAACAACAACAACAACAACAACAAAAAAAAAAAACGGATTTTATCATTTTGATTACTAAAAAGAAATCTTAGATTTAGTGGAGAGTAGCAGGGAAATATCACTGTCATATTTATAGACCAATAGGAATTTCCTTGGAGCATCAGAATCGCCATTTAAGATACGAGTGGAAGAATCCACCAGTTCTATAAAATGTCCACATCAATCTTTTAAGAACCATGAACACCAACTCATCAGGATCACAGAATCCTTGATTAAGAAGTCAAATCATCTAGTCAAATCACTTAGAAGGAAGAATAAATATAACTGAATCTCCCTAGTTATCCCTACTGATTCTATGCTTTAAAGAATCCAGGAAATAAATTCTTAATAATATTTTTATATTTATTATAAGAAATAACTCAAGCAGAAATTAAAAATACTTAATAAGTGACTGGATCCCACACCACATGGAAAATGATAATTAACCTATAGAGTTTGATCTCTGTGTTTTTCTGATATAAGTATATTCTGTAAGAAAAGACATGAATTTTTAATTTCCTATGTTTCATCAAAGGAGGCTTGAAAAAAAAAAAAAAACATTAGGAATATTTACATTTATTTCTAAGTTTCTAATAGTTTTACTGCTCTATGACAAAGTCACATTAAATAGGGTTTATCTGACTAATGGTAGATTAATCCTAAAACAGCTTTCTAATAGAGGTGGGATGAATCATATCTCTAAGTGATTAACAGCCTCCTGTATAAAGGAAGCTTAGGATAACTACTTTAGATGTAGAAGCCTACACCATTATTGTCTGAAGTTTGGTCAGAGAAATCCAGTCCTATGGCTTTTAATTATATGGCTCAAGCTCTAGTTTGATAACTGAATTCAAAAGGTAAGTCACTGTGCAGCCAGCAGTTGGGTATGGAAATGGGGAAACTATTGAACTTGTCTGGAGTAGAGATTACTGGCATTATATTAATTATGTTTATTTATTTAGTTAGTTTTGTTTTGTTTTCAGCAATCACTGATAACTCTTCTTTTTGCTGGCAGTCTTTTCTGCAATCAGTGAACTGATAATTCCCAAGAGGAGACATAATTGTGAATAGGATAATTTTCAGTCTACAGAGACTTTTTTTTTTTTCCTGAGTAGCCATTTGACAGGTTTGAAATGGGAGCTAAGTACAGAGCTGAGAATTGTTGTCCAAGAAGCAAGAGGCAGAAAGAATATGAGAAAACTGAAAATAAACTCATCACTCAAGAACAAAAATGTTCAACATAAACTAGTCACTATATTACAGTTGCATGTATATTAGATGTACACATAAATTAAAATGCTACAGTGATACTAGAGGTAGCAAGAGGAGTTGTTTTTTTGTTTTTCAGGTCTGAATTAGAAGTCTTAGCATTTTAACTTTATGAACAAAATATAGAATTCAAACAGGAGTCAAAACACAGTGTAAATAGAATTCCCCAACTTAATAAAAATTAAAATGCTAGCTGTGTGAAGAGGCATGATGATCTTCCTTGCTTGAACAGAATTCTGTTCAGATATGTAGCTTCCTATTTTTCCATAAGATCAGGAGTGAAAACAGTCATTTGCATACAACAAATATTGTCTCCTTCCCAGGTGAATTCAGTCAATGTAGAAAAATTATGTTGTATTCAAAGTTATTTCCTCTCTCTGTGGTACTGTGGAAAACACAATAGGTATGTCCTGTTCTCAGAAGTTGGTTTTAGAGGGAGAGTGACAGTGGAAAGAGTGCAAGTGGTTCAGGGGCATCTTGTAAATTGCAGGTGGCCCCTGGGCTCAAATGTCAAGATTCCACTGTAAATAGCAGAAACAAAGTTTCTGATGCAAGTAAGTCTTTCTGTCCCAAAAGGGTTCACAACTTGAAATCAAAGAGCTAGTATGGGCCTAAAATCTGAAAATCCACGTTGGAAACATGGTGGATGTTACTTTGGAAGTGAGCGGCTCAACTTGCTGCCTTTTAGCAAGACTGAAGTTCATTGTGATAATTGGTGAAGCAGGATGCTGTTGCTCCGCTCTGCATCTGTCAAAATATGGTTAAAACTGAAGACTGCTATTTCCTAGATTTGAATAGATGGGAATAATGTGAAGCATCTCATCCCTTTCATGAGAGAGAATATTTGCCTGAGGGGAAGTGTCAGGGATGATGGGATCCTACAGCAAGTGTTGAAGATGCAAATTCTAAGCTGGATGAAGTTTTTGGACTTTAAAATGGCATTGCTTCCTGTAGCACTGATATTTTCTTTGTACTAGGTCCTAAAACATGAGAATAATATGGATTGCTTTTACGTGTTTATATACTGCATGGCTGACCATGCTGCATTCAACAGAGCATGGGGAGTATGGGAAGACTGTAAAACACATTGACTACATTTGAGGGAAAAAGAAAAGAAAAAAAAAAAAAAAAGAATGACCCAGTATTAAACAGTGGGTCTGTTAAACAGATACAGACTTACTGGACATCACAGCTGCCTTTTCTCCAAATCTTGTAACTTATATTCTATGACCAGGATTTCTTCGCAGAGTATGTTCATGATGTACATGCTATAGCATAGCTTAAAAACAGAGTGCAGGTGCAGCATCTCCTACTTTCAGTGCTACAAAACATGTTTCAAATGCATCTATCTGCACAAATTTAAGAAGCACAGCATTAAAATTTGCATCATTTATGCCTTCTTTGGACTTAAACTTGGGAGACACAGAGAGGAGATTGGTCTTAACTATTCTTCTTCATCCTTCTCACATGTGCATTTACTCCTGAGTAAAGTCTTCTTCAATGAAAGTGCACTGTCTGTATCTTTTTGCCTTAGGGATCTTTTGAAGAGGAAGAAACTTTGGGGAATAATAATAATAATAATAATAATAATAAATTTAAAAAAGGAAAAAAAAAAGAAATTGAATACACAGCAGCTCATATTATAGTAAAATGGAATAACAATGCAACTTGTGTATTTTTGCAGGAGAATGAGCTGCTGAATGTTCTCAGTCTCTCTGTATACACATAAACACCATAATTTAGCATGCTCTTGCTGAATTGCAAGCTATAGCTTTCTACCCTAGTTTTGTTAATGTGTGTGTACAACCTGTGCATATAGATAGCCAGGTGATACTTCTGCAAAAGTAATGTGCCATGTCCTCAGCCTACATTAGAAATAGTGTGAAAATAGCTCTACAGAATTTTAACAAACCCTGTATGCACATTTAATGTACTTGTCAAAAAGAAAAAAACTTTCTGGCTGCTGAAGTATTCCAGATCTTGGCAACTGTAACTCCACTGATACCTTTACTGTTATGCATGCATAAAAGAGTTTATTGCAGTTTAGAATAGTCTACTTCAAAACATTAAGAAGAAAAGGTTGGAATAATGTTTACAATTCTGAATGTTTCCTGCATTTTTAAATTTGCTTATCCAGACAACACTCTCAGACATGCGGTTTGATTTTGGGGTGATCCTGTGTGGAGCCAGGAGTTGGACTTGAACCTTGTTGGTTCCTTCCAATTCTGGATATTCTATGAATATCTGTTAATCTGCATAAGATTTTAAAGCAGAGGGTTTTGGTAGTTTGGTTTTGGCCTTGTTATTTGTCTTGGCAAAAAAAAAAAAAAACAAAACCAAAAACAAACAAACAAACAAACAAAAAACCAGAGAGTCCAGTTAAAGCTTTTTCTGATTTTGATTTAATAATTTGAACTCATTTCAGTACTGACTGGGAATTAAAAAAAATACTTATTTCATAAGCAGACAAAAAGTAATTTCCCGATAACATTAGAACATATTTTTCTGACTGTTCAGTATTGCTGTCCAGGAATTATTATTCAACTGCTCCTTTACATTTCTGACTATTAAATTTTAAACAGTCTGACATTCTTAGACATAAAGAATTAATATAACTCTGTATAGCAGGTGTGAAAGACTGAGATTTTTCTTCATTGTATTCAGAAAATTCAGAAATAAAAGGTTTGCTTATAGTTAGAACTATACAGTCCACTCCAAGATTCTGCACTGTGTGATTCCAAGTACTTAGCTGTTAAGAAACATTGTCTTTTTGTCATTGCACTACTTTTATAAAACAGTGTTCCTTCCAGCCATTCATATAAAAATTCAGAGAGGTATTATTTGACAGATAATTGTGACCAGTTGCCAAAGCAGTCAAGCTTCTTGTTTTCAGATAAAGAGCTTTGAAAAGTGAGTGGGGAGTCAGCTTCAGAAACACATTAATACTATGTAAATTATGAAATCTTTTTGATCAAATTTATAAACATATAAACCCCAAATGTGATATACAGGTGACAATTTTCATGCACATCTTTCATATTAATAAAGAAGTGCCTATGCTAGTAATCAATCATACATAATTCTAAAATTGTTGATTCATTTCACAGATTTTGCATTTGTAAACTGTCATTCAGTCTTCAACCCACCTGCAAACTCTTTCTACAGAAACAAAATTGTATTTGTTTATTCTACATAGCGTGTTAATATACCAATCTAACATCAGTGTGCAGTAGATGTGTGATAAATAATTAAACATCTCAACAGAAGAGGAGCTGATGTGTCTGTACACTGGCAAAAGCCAACCTCTTTATGCAGAGGTAGAGGTGATATTGCATCAGGAAAGACAGACAGATTTGCGAATTCTACACAGAAAAGCTTCTGGAAATCATAGAATCATAGAAACATAGAATGGCCTGGGTTAAAAAGGACCTTAAAGATCATCCAGTTTCAACCCTCCTGCCACAGGCAGGGTCGCCCAGACCCACATCCAGCCTGGCCTTGAATGCCTCCAGGGCTGCAGCATCCACAGCCTCTCTGGGCAACCTGTTCCAGTGTGTTACCACCCTCTGAGTGAAAAACTTTCTCCTAATATCTAACCTAAACCTCCCCTGTCTCAGTTTAAATCCATTCCCCCTTGTCCTATCACTGTCCACCCATGTAAACAACCGTTCTCCCTCCTGTTTATATGCTTCCTTCAAGTACTGGAAGGCCACAATGAGGTCTCTCGGCAGCCTTCTCTTCTCCAAGCTAAACAAGCCCAGTTCCCTCAACCTTTCTTCACAGGAGATGTGTTCCAGCCCTCTAATCATTCATTTCTTAAAAACAAACAAACAAACAAACAAACAAACTTCAGACATCTTTTCTACACTTTTCTCCTTGAACTTACACAAAGAGACCACAAAATAAACATTAATTTCTATTGCACTGAATCAATACTTTACACACATATTTGCACCCATTTGTTGCTCAGAAGACAACAGAAACACCAGCCTTAAAACAATGAGCTGAAGCAAATTTGAATGTATGTGTAGCAAAACAAATGATGCTAATAACAAATTGGTAGAGATGATTGTATACAACTATAATCAGATTACTTGCTCAAAAACAAACCTACAAGAGCAACTTCAGTATGGTTTAGTGTTTTACTATGCTGCCAGATTATTGAATTAGTATTTCCAGTCTCACTGAGAAATGCAAGATACATGAATTCTCAGGAAAGAAAGGGTGAAGCGGATAAGGAAAGATCAAAATATTAAGGTAAAAATCTGAGAGTTTTCTTGAAATCTAGGATCTAACAACACAGTGATTATTCAGTCTGTAAAGACTGCACTTTTTTGACACTTTCAGGATTCTTATGTTAGCAAATGCAAAGTGTAATTTTGGCAATAAGCAGAAGAGAGAAAAAGTAGTTAAACACTTACCAGTATTAGTGAGAAATATGTGCACATTTCATTAAAAGGTAATTACATTTAAAAGAGAGAACTTCAACATGATATTTAATTAGTTCTGTAATAGAAACAATTACCAAGAAAAAACATGTGTAAGAAAACAGGAATGAATATTTCCCAACTGTACTTTACTTCGCATAAAACAAATGAAAGACAGTATAATTAATACAAATGATATAAAGCTGAGTGCTTTTTTTATTCATATTTAGAAAAAGTTGTTCATTATAAAGGGATTAGAAGTGCTGATGTTGACTCTAATATTATATATAAGTACTAAGACATATAAAAAAAGTCAAAAAATTACCCTTCACCTTTTAACACACAAATTCTCTGAAAATTCCTGAATTTGGCTAGTATAGTGATAAATACATGCAGTTCTATAGCAATTTCTAGTTTTATGACTTCCAACTATTCTATCGATTACGGAATTCAGAATGAGGGTTGAAGAGCACTGAAATAGCACATTTCCCTTTCCAAGAGGTAGCCCTGAGCATTATTTTTAGCTCTTCTGTGTTTTACACACTTAACCGTAACCTGTGTATTTCTGCAGGCATGCAATTTAAGCTATAATTGTGATATAAGGATAAAAATTATGTTCACTATATAGTTATAACTGTGGTTCGGCTGGGTATGAAGCCTATTCCCATATACATGTCCTTGCTCTTAGCCATCAGTTCCCTATGTTGTCTAGAAACTCCTCAGCTCGTCTCCACTGATTTAATAAAGCAGATTGACTTGAGAGAAAATGTCTGATTCAACTCCTAGCTACTCTCAAGTAAAGTATTTAATTAAATGGTACAGACATTCCCCCAGACTCTGCCTCAGTGAGTTCATAGGTACTATTTGTGAACTTAATTGTGCTAATAGACTCGTATAAATGTTTGTACTGTTGCAGGTTTCGTCATTTCAGTCTTTTGTATATAGTGAAGACAGCCAAGAGATATTTTGTGCATAGCTTAAGATAATGCACAGAGAAAGATCATACATTTGCTGAAGTGGTGACATAGAACCATTAGCCCCCTGTAGTATATGAATTAATTAGAATAATATGGAAAGTTTCACCTAATCCCTGTGAAGATACTGTTGAAAGGACATTGTGACAAATGCTCCTACCACCATCTGAATAGCAAACAACCAAGGAAGTTTTTTCAAGCTGCATGGCCATGTTAGCAGTCTTCTTTAATTCTCTGAGTTATGTCATTTATTTCTACAGAAACTAAAGAACATGCTGAAGGATTGAGTTGGATAGATAGATAATTGGTAGATAGATAAATGGATAAATTATTAGTTTTTCTGAAAGGATGTCAGGTCTCAGACTTTAATGTTTTGACTGAATATTTAATTCTCTTATTAGGAATATGGCTGGAATGCTTGATGTAATGTTCCTAATTGTTGATAGAGTATGGTTTCTAAGAGGCCCCCCATGTATTACCTGAATAATTTATAATTCACTAATTATTTATATCCTGCTTATTTTAAAGAATGGAATTATCTACAGACTAATTAAAGCTGACAAAAAAAAAGTTAATATTATTTAAGAAGGCATAAAATGTCAGTGGCAAGACTGAATATACAATATGACTATGTTCTTTCATGGTACTATGGTGTCCTGGGCTTCAAATGCACTATTATTTTAGAAATCTGGGGTAAGATTCCTCAGACCAAATGTAAATATCTGCATTACAGACAGTTTGACCTACTTATCTTTATGCCATTTTTAATAAAGTGAGACAAATTAAAACGCACAGGACATAATTTATTTCATTCGAAGGTAGAAATCTAAATGAGATAGAGAAATATTGTCCAGGAAGTACTTACTTTTCTTTCTTTATGACAAATGAAGGCCTAGGATGATTAACTCAGACTTCAGCATTAAAGTAAAGCCTTTGGTTTTTGGACACTGTCTCTCATTTTATTTGATTTATTCGCTTCAATTCTAATTATATTGTAGTATATTGTGTTACCTTGTATTCCGCTATATCTTACTTAGTAAATTAGCTTTCCTCCTCAGATCATTGCCGCTGTTTTGTTTTTAGGCCCATCTCTTTTCCTTTTCCTTTTCCCCTTTCCCCTTCTCAGGGCGTGGGTCCATGGGTCCCCTTCTCCATTAGTCACAGAACCGGGCCGAACCAGCCCGTAAACTGTTGACAAGGGTATAAAAAGTTAATGTACTACAATCTCTCAACAGTGGCATAGCAAAAGAACAACTTTATTTCCGTAATGTTTCTGTAATCAACATTACAGAAAATAGTAATAATATAATGTCATACTGAGCCTAATTTGCTGTAAATGTCTATACGAAAGGCATAGCTTTGTTTAAAACTGATAAAAAGTTACTGGAACTACTAATTGCCACACCTGTATTGTCTTCTGCAGCAGCTGTCCTATGAATCTTTAATTAAATATCTGCCTAGGAAAGACATATCTACCCAAATCTTCCACTTTCCAAAGCAGAAGAAACAAACATAGATCTTGTTAACACAAGCCTTAAGAATCATTTTTTTTTTTAATAAAAATCTATACAGATAAACAGAGTTATAAGCTAGCTGACGTTCACTCACCTCTAGAAGAAATACAGCAGAACCATTCTAACTAATCATCACCATATGTTTTAAATAGGAAGAAGGATCAAAGTTTACCCATTCAGAGTATGATAATATAGGACACACACGAGCTTGCTTTCTTTGCATGTAAGCTTCAAACAAAGCTAAAACTAACCTGACCACAGTAATATGATGCCAGGTCTGAGTTATTAAATGCTGTAGAGAATTAACATTTGTTTGTTTGGGGTCAGCATTATTCTATGCAGGTCAGAGATGGCAGACAGCTGTTTAAAATATAGTGTGAAAACATACCCTCTACAATAAAATACTGAAAGACAATTGGAAATCAATCACTACACAAATACTTGATTTCTGTTTGCCCACACACAAAGGTCAAAATGTTATTATTTACACAAATTGATCTTTTTTTTTTATCTGGCTGTCTTGTTCTAGAATAAATTATTCATATGTGTCATTTAACTGTCACAATTAAAGTGGGTCTGAAAGTTCTGTGCATGTAAATCCACAGTCCTCTCTTTGGTTAGCTATGTAGAGAAGAAAATTCTAATCTAACATCAACTAACATATCAGTGCAATATTAAAAACGTTCTTGTTGTTTTGAGTTTTTGTTGTTGTTGGTTTTTTTTTTTTTTGAGTTTGTTTGTTTATCTTAGTAGAATAGGGTAGAAGGCAGTATTCAACCAGTCTTGTCAGCATGTTGCCTGCCACAAGAAAGTGACTCACATATACCAATTATAAAGCAAAATTTTACTTTCAAATACATTTTACTCACACCAAGGAACACTTCCTGAGTTGGAGATTGCTGACTGAGCAAAACAGGTACAGTTTTCTTGTAACTATTTATTTGTAAATCTCCTTTGAGTAATAAATATACACATAAAGATATGTCCATAAAGAAAACAAGTACAAACTTCATTCTGTGTCAGGAAAATTATTTGACAAATACATTTTATTCCCCTAGGCACTGAAATAGAGCAGAAGGCATGAAGATTTGTGCTTAAAAAGCAGTTCTGATTTTATAGATAAATGTGAATAATAATAATACTCTAAGTCTCTGCAGATTTTCTTACCTTTAAGTAACTTACAACCATTTAATGTCTTTAGCAAAACGAAGGAAAGACTACCTTCTTTAAGAAGTACTCTTAAATTCTTTTACTATGAGCACTTGGAAAATATCCTTTGGGGAAAAAATAATAAACAGCAACAACAAAACGCATGAATCTGTTATGTTTTAGAATTTACCACTTCGGCTCAAAAGAAAACATAAGATTAAAATATAATATTTCAGGAGACACAATGGCTCTTCAGGAAGCAGACTGAAAATAGACATCAAAAATAAATGCCTTAGCTGAATTACTGAATTGTAGTCTGTATACAGCTTTTGAATCATTACATGAAGTATACTATAATTCAGAACAAATGAGAGAGGACACATATACTTAAACCTGGTGATTTTTTTAAAAGATTTTTACATGTTCTAGACTGCAGTATACTTATGAATAATATTAAGTGTACACAAAAGCAAAATTCTGCAAGTATTTTATGCCAGTTTTTTAACTATAATTATTAATTATATAATTATCAATTTTGTCCTTTTTTTTTTTCTATTAAGTTTGACCTACTTTCAACCTATTGATAAGAAAGATATAGGATTTTCTTTTGCAATATGATAAAAAATATGTTAAAGACATATTCACTTTGGTAGATGAATAAGCTTTGTTCATGGTAAAAAATAAAAATACTTCATAGCATTGTACTAAAGTGAGCTGCATGTGGTCTGAAAGATTATTATACCTCGTTTCAGTGATGCAGCAAAATCTCTATGAACATTTAAAAAAACTGAAGTCATTAGTCTAGGGTTTTTTTCCTGCTACAAATGATATCTTCAACAGAATAAAATCTGTATGGATGTCGTATGTATATATGTGCGCTGTTGCTTGAGCAACCATATAAAAATTTATAGTGTACTCTTGTATGCTGTATAGTACATTGTGTTCTTATAATTGATAATTTAATGTTCTTACTATTAAAACTAGCAAATGAAGAAGACTCAGATCTGAAAAAAAAAATTGAATTTAAATAAATTCATGAAAAAATTATATAATTTTCTCAAAGTGTCAGCAATGGAAATAATTCTAAAACTGTTCTGAAACAGTGGAAGAAAGGACAAGATGCATTCAAGCTTTTTGAAAAGAGCAAGAGAACAACAACAACAAAAAGAAAACAACAACCCAAACAAAACAATCACAGAATCACAGAATCACACAGAATCACAGAATGGCCTAGGTTGGAAAGGACCTCAAGGATCATGAATCTCCAATCCTCCCACCACAGGCACTGAATGTGGTTTGACAAATCCTCCTAACATGTTTTAGCTTAAAACCATCCTCTTTGTCGTATAAAACTGCATAAAAAGTTTGTCTCCTGTTTATAAGTTCCCTTTAAATTTTGAAAGGCTGCAGTGATGTCTCCCAGGAGCCTTCTTTTCTCCTGGCTAACCAAGCCCAGCTGCCTCAAACTTTCTTCATAAAGGAGGTGTTCCAGTTCTCTGACCATCTTTGTGGCCGTCCTCTAGACCACCTCCAAAAGCTCCAAAAGCTTCTTATACTGGGGACCCCAGCCCGAGATGCAATATTCCATGTAGGGCCTCACAAGGGCACAGTAGAGGGGAAACTATCAGCTCCTTTGTTCTGCTGGCCACTCTTCTTTTGTACAGCCCAAGATATTGTTGGCCTTCTGGGCTGCAAGAGCACACTGCTGACTCAGCGTCAAGCTTTTCATCCACCAGAACCACCAAATCCTTCTTTTCAGTGCTGTTCTCAAGGAGCTCTTCTCCCAGTCTGTACTCCTTGTGCTTGGCCTATTTTAATCTCATTAGGTTCTTATGAGCCCACTTTTTGAGCCTGTCCAGGTCTCTTTGGATGGCATCCCTCTCTTCTACCAACTGCACCGCTTAGCTTAGCATCACCTGCAAACTTCCTGAGAGTACATTCAATTCCATTGTTTAGATCTATGATAAAGACATTGTAGAGCATTGGTCCCAAGACATCATTCATCACCGTCCTCCACCCAAGCATACAGCCATTGACCACAACCCTCTGGCTGCGAATGTCCACACAATTCCTTATCCACTTAATAGCCCAGTCTTCAAATCCATAGCTTTCCAATTGAGAGATAAGGACATGATGTTGGACCATATCAAAGGCCTTGTACAAATCCAAGTAGATGACATCAGTCATTCTTTCTTAGCTTACTTATGCTGTCACTCCATTGTGGAAAGCCATCTGATTAGTCAAGTACAATCCACCCTTGGTAAAGCTATGCTGACTGTTTCAGATCACCTCATATTGCATGTGCCTTAACATAGCTTCCAGGAGGATCTGTTCCATGATCTTCCCAGGCACAGACATGAGGCACACTGGCCTGTAGTTTCCCAGATCTTCCTTTCTCCCTTTCTTAAAAATGAGAGCAATGTTTCCCCTTTTTCCAGTCACCAAGGACTTCACCTGACAGCCATGACTTTTTGAATGAACTGAATCCCCATATTCTTCCCAGGCAACACATACCTCTTTACACTGTCTATACTTTTCCCTCTTTTCCCTCAGTTTGACCAGCAAATCCTTGCTCATCCTTGCCAGTTTCCTGCCTCTTCTGCTTGATTTCTCTTGCTAGGGGATGGAGAGTTCTTGTGCTTTCACAAAGGTGTCCTTAAAGAACTGCCAGCTCTGCTTTACTCCTTTGTCCCTAAGGACAGTTCCCCAGGAAATCTCATCCAATAATTCCTTAAACAACTAGAAGGACAAGGGGGAATGTTCTAGAAGTTAAAGAAGGGAGATTCAGATTACATTTTACGAGGAAATCTTTCACTTGGAGGTGGGTGAGACAGTGGAAGAGGATGCCCCAAGAAACTGGATACCCCATCCCTGGAGGCATTCAAGGCCCGCTGAATGGGGCCGTGGGCAATTTAGTGGGTAGCAGTCCTGCCCACAAAAGGGTGGTTGGAACTATTTGTTCTTTAATGTCCCTTCCATCCCAAGCCATTCTATGATTGTACAGCAAAGAGTAATAGCAAAGAGTTAAACATCTCAAAAACATTCCAGACAGAACCTGATCTTACATCAACCAATTTTAAATACCATAAGCATTTTTAGAAATTTAACCTGTTACAGACATCATGAGTTCATGATATCACTTCATCATGAGTTGAATCACTTATTATTAGTTTGCATTTCTCTCTCCAAGTGTACTGAGAGGCTAAGGAGACAAATCTGTTAAAGGAGGGATGAATCCTCACCAATATAGAATAATGGACATCTCTTGAGGATCTTGAAAAATGGTTCACTGTGAACACAGCAATTTCAGCAGAACAGTTTAGCAGAGTAAACCAAACTTATTATCCTTCCACTTGTAGTTCACTCAGAAGTTGCTCTCTTAACCTCTCCTACTTAACTGAAATTATTCATTCTGAACTGCTCAACCACTGTAAATTACAGACAAATTATAATACACTTTTTATATATGAGAAAAATTATCTAATATTTCCATATTTTCTTTTACTGTTCTTGGACTGTTCAGAGATCAAGTACACTATTTTTGAAGTAAAGAGGACAGAATTGGACACTCATTTTCAGACAAATCATATGCCTGAAAGACTGAGTTCTTTTATTTGTGTTTCAGCAAGTTCAAAACGGTGTTCAGTATTCTTCTACATTTTGCAATGGTACATAATCATAAACTGTTAGTCATTATAATGACTACAATTTCAAGCCATTGCATTTGAAAGGGTCAGTGATTGAAGAGCTGGTATTTGCAATAGTTCTGTATGCTCATTTGTGATTACTATTTCTGAAATATTGAGTGTACCTTCTACCATAACAGACTGTTATAAATGCATTTTACTGCCAAATAATTTTTAACTATTTTCTCTGTGGGTATATTTTCCTATCTTCACAAAATTTAGTTTTCCTGTTAGCTGACAAATTATTCTGCTGCCAAGAGTAATAGCCATTTTTTGTAAAATTTCCAAGATGTGTGCTGGGCTAGGTTTCACAACAGATGTCCATTCTCTGTTTCAGGGAATTAAATCATAGAATCATAGAATCATAGAATCATAGAATGGCCTGGGTTGAAAAGGACCTCAAAGATCATCCAGTTTCAAACCCCCTGCCACGGGCAGAGTTGCCAACCACTAGACTAGGGATGGGGCATCCACAGCCTCTCTGGACAACCTGTTCCAGTGCGTCACCACCCTATGTGTGAAAAACTTCCTCCTAATATCTAACCTAAACCTCTCCTGTCTCAGTTTAAAACCATTCCCCCTTGTCCTATCACTATCCACCCTCGTAAACAGTTGTTCCCCCTCCTGTTTATACACTCCCTTCAAGTACTGGAAGGCCAAAATTAGGTTTTCCTGGAGCCTTCTCTTCTCCAAGCTAAACAATCCCAGTTCCCTCAACCTTTCCTCACAGGAGAGGTGCTCCAGCCCTCTGATCATCTTAGTGATCCTCCACTGGACCCACTCCAAGAGCTCCGCGTCCTTCCTGTACTGGGGGCCCCAGGCCTGGACGCAGTACTCCAGATGGGGCCTCCCAAGAGCTGAGTAGAGGGGGACAATCACCTCCCTCTCCCTGCTGGCCACGCCTCTTTTAATGCAGCCCAGAACACAGTTGGCCTTCCGATCTGCTATCTATAAAACTTCCAATACTTCAGCAATATCATTTTACACACACTTAAAAATAAGCTTTTTTTCATATATAAAATGTTAATTTTTGGCATCCAATCTTCACCTCTAAGAAGTATTTAGGAATATTAATGTTGTATATCTACTTCATTTCAAATAAACTACTACCACTAGGCTGCCATGCTGTTATACATTTAAATATCTAGACTGCTGAACCTTCTCCTATTCATAGTTAGCCTTTGAATACAATGAGATTATTTAAATTATTAATTACATGATAAACTCAAAATAAATAGAATATAACAAATTATATGTTTTTTTGTTGTTGTTGTACAAGATGTATTTAAAGTGGAAATGGAAATATATTGTTAGAGTAGAAATTTTTACTATAAAGGACAAAATATGTGTTGGGAAAAGCAACATAATAGATGAGGCCAACAAACTCCATCCTAAATGTACCTTCATCTAGAAAGATAGGACTGCTAGTGCAACTACTGAGTCCATGTGATAGGACATATCTGGTAAAAGAACAGCAGAGAGAGGAAGAAATGAAGTGGTCTGAATCTAAGCAATACTTTTTTAATTCTGATGATAAAGAGACTCAGTGAGTGTAAAATAGCACAAAAGAGAGAAAATCCAGCTATCAGCAAAAAGCCAGCAGAACTGCTGGTGGTAAGGCATCACTTAATCGCATAAGTTATTTCAAAAAATTAAGCAGACCAGAACAGAAGCTTAAAAGCTAACACTGACAAAGTACCAAAGTTATCAGCAAACATTAAATTGCTTTCCAAAACAAAATCCACTTCAAAGTTCACTATGCAGTAAAGGGCTACTTCACCATAACATAGCAAGACAGATGTATCCATCAACAAAAATGCTGAGCCCCAGGACAGCGATTTCAAGAGCAAGACATTTTGTTTTGATAAAAGTCCTGTCATCATTTTGTTGTGCTAATGTTTACATTCAAAAAGAAGTACAGAAATACCGTCTTAAGGAAAATGACTTTTCTAAATGTTAGTGATTTACAGGAGCACAGAGTAGTTAATCTTTTACTAAATAACTTTAAATTTTTGGTTTACTTTGTAATTAGTTTGATTATTTCATTGGGAAGATTTTCCACTATTAGTAGCTTAAAATAACAGAAAAAGGTACCAAAGTATGTAGTTTACCTTCTAGCCAGAAGCATATTAACTATATCATTTCTGACAGATGCCTTTCTTACTTTTCTAACTTCCTTACACCCTTGTCTGAACAAACGTGTTTTTTTTTTTGTTCTGTTTTGTTGGGGTTTTGTTGTTGTTGTTGTTGTTTGTTTTGTTTTGTTTTATAATATGTAAAGCTTGTTTAATATAGTATTTGATTTAATTAACCTTATATAAAACTATAAACTTTAATTGTTTAATATTAATGATATCTAATTATTACATTTTCCCTCACTTTTAATTTTCTTAAGCTAATGCATCAATAAAACTTAAAAAGGAGTCTCTCATTTATTTTCATCAAATATTGAAGGTGGGAAAGAATGCAAATATCAATGTAAGAAAAAAAATATTCCTTTGAATAGCTATCTTAGTAAGTTTGAGAAGCTACCAAGTAAGTAATATGAAGAAACAGCTTAAGATGATACTCCATTAAGCAAGGACTATTTCAACTGCAGCAGAACAGCGAGAAATTAAATAAATAAATAAGTCCACATGTATTGTACATACTTTTTTCTTTTATTTGGCACCAGTATATCCATCTGTAGTAGAATGCGGTGCATTCAACTAACTCTTTAGGTATGTTCCTTGTAGCTGTGAAAGAAACGGCTGCAATGACAGAGTTAGAATTTTGGTGAGGTTCCTTGCTATTGACGATCTTTCTTAAACTTTTCTAAGAATCTGTGTGACAAAGGTTATTACAAAATTAATAAGAGTAAGAAATGCTTTTCCTTCCCTTTTATACTGAATAGGCTCTTATTTCAAATAAGAGAATTAATTTGGATCTGATTCAAAAAGGAACTACGAGTGAAATTATGGCTTCATTTACGTCACTTGACTTTTGTATAAGTAAAGCATTTAAGACATTCAAGATTTCATGCAAAATGAATGTCATGAGTTGCCAATACTCGTGAAAAAGGAGACAGGTTAAGTGGCTAAAGCAAAAGCACAGCCAATTAGGAAAAAGAAAATATAATTTCAAAATATCATGGATAGTAGAATTCCCATTAAATAGTATTTTAAGCACAGTCTTAAAAATGTCATTCAATTTATGACTGTTTTTGTTTCCAAAACTTGGATGATTTGTAATAATTATAACATTTTGGCACGTCCCAAGGAAGAAGCAGAGAATTAAGGACACAAACAATAAGAAAATTAAAAATTAAAATAAGCTGTGTAAATTGGGAAAAAATATTCTGAAAGAGAGGACATGAAATTCAGTAAAAAGCATTTATTTTACAAATAAACTTTACACAAACTATAGAAGGTATTGTCAGTTAGAGAAGATTGCTGGTCCTCCAAACTATCAAGCCAAATAAACTAGAAAGAAAATGAGAAAAGCTGACCTTGTGACAAAAAATATTCTACAGGCATTTAACCTAACTCATAAACAAGATTGAAGCAGTTTGAAGACATGTAGAAGTGAACGCAAAGTGAAGGTCAGCCATCTGTGGTAGATGCAATAAAGACTGTGACTGGATGGAAGAAATTCATTCCACGTATACTTAAAGGCCTATAATGCATGACTGATAGACATTGCAGAGGAAAGAACAACACAATAGAAAGAAGGTCCTGACCTAATAATGTGAAGGAACAGAACCAAAATCTGAGAAATAACACAAGAACCTGGAACTGATCAAATCTTATTCAACTGCAGTTTTACTTATTCACAGTAACTATAAATTGAACTCAGCATATTCCAAAGGACAACACCCCTTAAATGAGTAGCTAATCTGTTCATTTGTGCTTTTAAGCATCACAATGCACTGGAGCATAGACCCTTGCCCTCACTTCACTATCCTCTTCCCTTATTCTTTTTAGAGCCAAATTCTGGATGGGGATTGAAAGTACTCCTTTGATGAGTCAGCCTGACAGAGGAGTGGCATCAGCCTTCAGCTGATATACCTTCTAAATTTAAGCTCAGCTTTCATAGATGAACATAGGGGATGTTTTGATTTCTCTCAAAGCTATGATCCACTAAATGTACAGAGTTTATGAGCTCTCTTCAGCTTGAACTGAAGGGGAATATAAAAGTCATTCACCTTCTGAATGACTACTTTACCTCTGACATTGTCCCACACCATTTCCTTGTCTCTGTACTGGAAACATGTGGAGTTGAAGGCTGGACTATTCAATGAATAAAGAACTGATGGGATGTTTGTAGCCAGAGGGTTGTTGTCAGTGGCTTTAGGTCCAGGTAGAGGCAAGTCATGAGTAGTGTCCCTGAGGGGTCCATGTTTGGACCAGTGTTTTTCAATGTCTTTCTCAGTGACTCTGTGGGTTGAGTGTACTCTCAGAAATTTTGGTGTTAACACCAAGCTGAGTGGTGCAGTTGATAAAATAGAAGGAAGGGATACCATCCAGAGGGTCCTGGACAGGCTCAAAAAGCGGGCACACAAGAACTTAATGAGGTTTAAAAAGGACAAGTGAAAGGTGTTGCACTTGGGTTGAGGCAATCCCAGATGTGCATGCAGACCAGGAGAAGAGCTCCTTGAGAGCACCCCTGCAGAGAAGGATTCAGGAATCCTGGTAAATGAAAGAGGGACTTGAGCCAGCAGTGTGCTCTTAAACTTGAAAGGCCAACAGTATACTGAGCTGCATCAATAGAGGTGGTGGCCTGCAGGGTCAGGGAGGAGAATGTTTTCCTCTATACTGCCTTGGAGGCCCCATCTGCAGTACTTGTCCAGGCCTGAGGCCCCTAGTACAGAAGGAACGTGAAGCTGAGGAGCAGGTCTAGAGGAGGGCCACAAAGATCAATGAGCTGAAGCACCTCTCATATGTTGACACAATGAAAGGAAGGGATGCCACTCAGAGGGACCTCAACAGACTCGAAAAGTAGGCCCAGGTGAATCTAATGAGGTTCAACATAACAAAGTGCAAGGTTTTGCACTTGGGCTGGAGGAGTCCCAGGAATATATACAGACTGGGAGAATCAGTCCTTGAGAGTAGCCCTGCAGAGAAGGACCTGTGGGTCCTGGTGGATGAAAAACTGAACATGAGCCAGCAGTGTGCTCTTGCAGCTCAGAAAGCAAATGGTACCCTGGGCTCCATCAGAAGAGGGGTGGCCAGCAGGAAGAGGGAGGTGATTGTTCCTCTCTACTCTGGTGGCACTCTTGTGAGGACCCATTCAGAGTACTACGTCCAGGTCTGGGGCCCCCAATACAAGAAAGACAGGGAGCTGTTCGAGAGGGTCCACAAAGATGATCAGAGGGCTGGAGCACCTCCCCTACAAAGAAAGGCTGAGGGACCTGGGCTTGTTCAGCCTGGAGAAGAGAAGGATGCGGGGTGACCTCATTGCAGCCTTCCAATACCTAAAGTGAGCCTACAAACAGGAGGGGAGTCAACTCTTGACAAGGGCAGATAATGGCAGGACAAGGGGAAACGGTTTTAAGATGTTAGAGGGAAGATTTAGGCTGGATATTAGCGGAAAGTTCTTTACAGAGGGAGTGGTGAGGTGCTGGAACAGGCTGCCCAGAGAGGTTGTGGATGCCCCATCCCTGGAGGTGTTACAAGGCCAGGTTGAATAGGGCCCTGGGCAGCCTGGTCTAGTATTAGATATGGAGGTTTGGAGTTCACAACCAGTTACAGTATTTAGGACAATGAATAGTGTATTCACTTTTCCTATCAGAAGGAAAAAAACAAAACAAAACAAAACAAAACAAACAAACAAAAAACCAGCTTGATGTGCAGTGAAGAGGACATGCAAAGTAGTTGCTTAAAGCAGCTGGTAAACCAAGCTATCAACTGGGGTGAGAGCTGCTGAAGATGTAGCTCAGGTATGCGGAACAGCAGTTTGTGCAGTTGTAAGCAAATAAACTCTCTAACAGCAACACTAATAACTAACCTCAAAACCCCCATAGGAACAACAAAATCCATTCTTCCAGACATAATTTTCATTCCTTTCCCCTGACTTGAGTATACTCAATCATTTTCTGTTCCTGTTGCAATAGCAGGCTATACCTAACACTTCATATTTTCTCATGTTTCGGATAGAAAAATTCAGTTTGTCTACTTGGTTGCAAAGCCCCTGTGTCTGCTCTGTTGAATGGATAAATCAAGATAAGTAATACAGAAGAATCCTACTTACAGATGAAAGAAAACATATGTCTTATTAACAAAACAAAACAAACAAACAAAAAAGACTATATTTATTTATTGTCTAGGTTACAACCATAAAAGCTTGTACCTACAGGACAGAAAAAAAAAAAAAAAAGAAGAAAAAAAAAGATACCTATTCCAATCTACAAAAATGAAGGAGAGAAACACTAAGATTATTAGGTACTTCCTGATAATTGCTTCCTGTTATGCTAGATCCAGCTCAGCTGTGATGGTCAGGTGTCAAAGGTACAGCTATCATCAGTATGCAGAAGAAGAGGCTCTATGAATATTATTCTTTACTAATAATGTCCTGGAGAACTCTGAGATTTACTTCAAGCAAGAGTGCTAAAGAGGCAGAAGAAACGAAAGGTAATATAGAAGGATTTATGAAATCCGGTAGCAAAGTGGGAGTACCTAGAAGTGTTTTTCCCATCTTCCCAGTAGCAGTGTTTTACATCATTATTTTGAATGCTTTGTTCCAAAATAAATGGGAAGGCAGCACAATTTCCCAGATAGAGCAGTGCAGGGAGATTATGTTTTTTATTCAAAATAGTAATTGAGGATGTATTGATGTATTTATCTATCTTGTATTTTCTTTCATTTAGAGGGTTTTCTTGTTTTGTTGTTGTTGTGTGTGTAAATTTTTTGTTGTGGTTGGTTGGTTTGTTTTCCTGATCACATAACATTCAATCAGCAGAAATTCTGACATTCCTTACCCGCCCTCATGAATTACTATGACTGACCAGATTTGGTTCTTCTCCTAGCATCCCTTACTTGTCAGCCAGGTTTGTGCTCCTGCATGAACTTCCTCATGGCTTCCTTCTTTTCCTGTTATTCCTTGTTATGTTAAAATGTTTCTTGACTAAATTCAAGGAGCAGACACTCTCCTTTCACACACCCTTGCAGTACTATTAATTAAACCATATTTTTAACTTTCTAGTATAAGGTAGGTTGAATCTAGGTTTACCTGTTTATTGTGGTAACTGTTGAGCTATATAGTTGGTTATTATATGCAATTCTGGAATTGTCAACTTGTTGGAGAAGTAGCTGCAAAGAAAGGATATTTTCTTCTTCCCACACTGTTAATTATGAATCAATATCCGAAGAGGGTTTTATGCATCCATTTAACATAGCTGCTTTGTTAAACTTCTGTAGAGGATGATTAGTGTCATACTGTTTGTGACAACTATATAATGAGAAATAATCCTCCATCAGACGGGTTTCTTGTTATAAAGCTTCTCTTAGAGTGTCTTTTTTTCTTTTAATTTTCTTTTTTTTTTATAAAGGCTACCTGCTTATGTGTAAACACTTGAGTTAATCCTATTTTTTTCATCTGTAAATAAGGTTATTTATGTGTATATATATGTTAATATGACTATGTTAAAAATAAAGAATCACTGGGATTAGTTATGATGATTCTACTCAGGCAGGAAAATGGTAAGAATAACAGGCTACACACCCACTCCCCATTTTCTCTACAGCTAAAGGTAGCCTCGTGAACATTCAGAATATATGTATGTATTTACATATACACAGTTTTTGCTACTTATTGTAAATAAGAAATGCAGTAGATGCAGGTAGGAAGGGTATTATGAAACTACTTTAGAGTAGGTGGTACTCTTATGTCTTTCCTGTGTCTCTTAAATAATCTGCTTCTATGACTGTTCTCAGTGTTATGGAATGCAGAAACAATCATTTAAAATGATAAGAAGTTAAGGCGCAAGGTTAGCTTTCTGATCTATAAGCACTGCTGTAAGCTTTCCTATGGAATGCACTCTATACTCTTACCTGCAAGTTGGAACATAATTGGGGTGGCCTGCTTTTCCTGATTTGATCAAACTGCTCAGGGCTCTAGACGCTTGCCATGCTGCTATCATATACTTAGATGAAATCAAACTGTGGTTTCAAATACAGAAAAAGACCACCTGACCTATGTTATAGAACCACAGTGACAAACAAACAAACAAAAAAACCCTACTTTGTTTACTTGGAAAAATAAATGCTGTTTACAAGAAACTTGTGTAATTATGACTGAACAACAGGAACTGATATTTGAGTAAACAGATTTTTTTCTGTCAAAATCTTATTTTTGCAGTATCATACATGACTGGTATAAACTGATAAAATGCACGTTAATACGTAGTCTAGCTCTACCTCAAGAAAAAAAAAAAGAACAAAAATCTCTCAAGCTATCAAAAATGTTTAGAGATCAGACACTGAAAGGTTTAGCAATGTGCAGGATATTTTCAGTTTTAAGGATTTCTTTTGCTTGTTCTGTTCTTTGTTGTGATCTGCTAAGTTTGGTCAAAGCATGTCTAATATGCTTTAACTACATTAATTTCAGTCTACAAAAAAAAAGTAAATCCACAGGTTTTATTCATTATTTACCACGCACACCCTCCATGATAGCATGGTCAAATATAACTCACAATGGATTTATAAGACATCCTGAATGAGACTTTAGTGTAGGAATTCATGGATGTTATTTTTCTTGTTTCAGAAAACAATTTTTTTTTTTTCCTTTCTAAAGAGGGAATTTCTACTCAATGCTGGAAAAACTGGTAAAGTCCTACAAGACAGAGGTGGATTTTGAATTCAGGAAGACAAAACCCCAGTCATTATGAAGCAGCCTGTAATGCTGAAATAGAAGTTTTTGTTCTTTCCAGGAATTGAGATGAGAGATTACTCATTGCAGAGTGTGTGTGTTGGAGTGGGTTTGCACAGGAAGATAAGGGTTCTTGATCAATCCCAGACTAGGTTGATACCACCTTTTTAATAATTCTCTAAACATGTTGTATATCAAATTGGAACAGGCATTAGTAAAGTAAAGAGAAGCCTTCTACTGTGTAACTGACATGGAGTAATTTGGATGATGAAAGAAAAAGGCAGCATGTTGCTGTACCTAGACGTGATGCCAGTCCCCTGTAAAGGAAATGAAGAAAGCTAGTAGTTAAGAACTGTTTCTGCATTCTTCAAGATAAACAATTAAAGGATGGAAGGGCATATTATTTCCCTATCTTTTAGTCTCAAAAAATTGAATACAATAATAATAATAAAATAGTATTCAATTTAGTGGAAAAAAAAATCCCAATTGAAAGTGCTGTCAAAGTATTACCTAGGGAAAAATACCTTAACTTAAAACACCAGAGATTTTTAACTTTTACTGATATAAACAGAATCTGAGAAGATAATGCAGAAAGGTTAACCAAACTCCAAAATGGCAAATGTTATAAGAAATGCACGAGAGCATCTAAACACTCTCTCTCACTTTCCTCTCCCCTCCCCCACTTTCCTCCACACAGTATAAACTATATGTATATGATTTCTACACAATCTCATTTAAGGCAAAAAATAATATGCAATTTTTCCCCCATGTAAATGTTTTCCCTCTCAGTTTATTATCGCATGCATGAAATAAAGAAGTGAAGACTTAGATTTCACTGTTTTGGAGAGATAGTGTTTGCCTCCACCTCCTGCCAATAGTAAAACATAACCTGTTTTGCAAGTCCTGCCGTGAGATCACTTGGGCTTTCTTCTTTATTCATTCACTTTAAACATTCACATCTGCAGACTAATCTCCAAAAATACATTTTTTGTTTACTGTATTTTACATCCAAAGTGTTCTGAAACCTTTTCCTATTAATTAGAACATGTGAATAGTTGCTAAATAAATACTGTTAACTTTCAAACAGAATAGAAGAGATCAGATGGAAGGAACCGTCAAAGACTATCAAGTCCAACTGCTTGATCAACTTCAGGGATAAACAAAAGTTAAAGCATATTACTGAGGAGATTATATAAATGCTCCATAAGCACTGACAGGCATGGCACAACAACCATCCCACTAGAAATCCAGCTGCAGTGTTTGACAACCCTCACAGTGAAAATATTTTTCCTAATGTTCACTCTGAACCTCCCCTGCCACAGCCCTGTGCCACTCCTCTGTGTCCTAGGCTCACAGAATCTCCAGCCTGTCCAGGTCTTGCTGAATGGCAGCACAGCCTTCTGGTGTGTCAGCCACTCCTCCCAGCTTTGTATCATCAGCGTATTTACTGAAGGTGGACAAGGTCATCAGTGAAGATATTGAACAAGACCAGACCCAGCACCAACCCCTGGGGAACTGTGCTTGTCACAGGTCTCCAACCAGACTCTGCACTGCCAATCACAACCCTCTGAGCTCAGCCAGTCAGCCAGTTCTCAAACCACCTCACCGTCCCACACTTTCTCAGCTGCATTATCAGGATGTCATGGGAGACAGTATCAAAAGCCTAGCTGAAGTCAAGGTAAATGACATCCACTGCTCTCTCCTCATCTACCCAGCTGGTGATGCCATCGTAGAAGGCTACAAGATTGGCAGAGCATGAATTTCCCTTGGTGAATCCATACTGACTATTCCTGATTACCTTCTATTCTTCCAATTGCTTGGAGATGGCATCTAGAACAAGCTGTTCCATCACCTTTCCAGGGACAGAGGTGAGACTGACTGGAAAAAAAAAACAACACAACCCTTCTTATTATCCTTTAGCTCCTTCACTAGCTTCAGCTCCAGGTGAGCTTTAGCCTACCTTGTTGCTTCCCTGCAGGCCCTGACAACACTCCTATACTCCTCCCAAGAGGACAGGCCCTTTTTCCACATTTCATAAACCTTCTTCTTCCCTTTGATCTTATGCATGAGCTCCTTGCTCATCCAGACAGGTCTCCTGCCTCCCTTCCCCGAATTCCTACTCTTAGGGATGCATCAATCTTGAACTTGGAAGAAACGCTTTTTAAATGTTTCCCAGCTCTTATGGGCCTCCTTACCTTCAAGCACTCTAGCCCATGAGATACCTCCATGTAGGTCCCAGAAAAGGTCAAACTTGGCTCTCCAAAAGTCCAGGGTAGCAATCCTCTTTTTTTGCCTTACTTCTTCCACACAAGATCTTGAACTCCGCCATCTCATGATCGCTACATCCCAAGCTGCCCCCAACCTTCATATCCCTATCAAGCCCATCCCTGTTGGAAACAGCGAGGTCCAGAAGCACCCCCTGCCTTGTTGGCTTTTCCACCACCTGCGTCAGAAAATTATCTTCATTGCATTATAGGAACAGTCTGGACTGCATGTGCCTGGCTGTGTTGCTTACCCAACAGATACCTAGATGATTAAGGTCCCTCATGAGAACCAGGATTGTGGTGCTGCTTGTAGAAGGCCTCATTGACTTCATCCTCCTGATCTGGTAACCTGTAATACACCCCCACAATGATGTCAGCCATACCAGCCTGCCCCTTAATTCTCACTCACAAGCTCTCCACACATTCTTCACTCTCTTCCAGGTGAAGCTCGTTACATTCTAGTTGGTCTCTCACAGAAAGGGCAACTCCTCCACATCACTTCCCCAGCCTGTCTTTCCAAAAAAATACATAGCCCTCCATGACAGCATTCCAGTCATGTGAGCTGTCTCACCACACCTCTGTGATTGCAATGAGATCATGGCCCTGCGACCATACACACATCTCCAGCTCATCCTGTATGATATGCAGGCACTTAAGGGAAGCAGCAGGTGCAGTTACCTCTAGAGGGACACATGAAGATTTTGGATGGGGTATCAGCAACATGACCTTCTCTGAGGAGTCTTTGCATGATCCTATGGGACAACTCAGAGGTTTTCCCTTCAGTCTCCAGTAGTGACAACATCCCTCAGCCCTTCTCTTTCACAACCAACTCACCTCCCTTCCCCCTTCAGACCTAGTTTAAAGCTCTGGTAATCAATCCGTAGAGTTTGCTTCCCAGAACACTTGTGCCCCCCTTGCTCATTCAGAGTCCATAAGGAGCACACATACCCTGATTCTCAGAGGCCTGCCCAAGATCAAAATACCCAAAGCCTTGAGCAAGACACCACCCCCTCAGACAGTCATTTACCTGACACATTCTGCTCCATCTTCCTGAGTCCCAGCTACCCTTTGGAAGGACAGAGGAGAACACTACCTGCACCTCTGATCCCTTCAACTTCTTTCCAAGGAATGCAAAGTCCTTTTTAACATTCCTGAGTTTCCTCATTGCAGCATCCCAGGACCCAGCCTGAATGACAATAAAAGGATAGTAATCTTCTGGATCAATGAGCTGTGGTAGAGCCTTCCTAATGTTTCTAACATGTGCCCCTGCAAGACCGCAAACCTCTCAGGAGAGATTATCCAGGCAGCAAATGGGAGCCTCAGCGCCCCCCAGTAAGGAGTCCCAAATTATTAAGACTCTCCACCCTTTTTTGGTGGCACTGGTATTGATGCACTGCCCTGATTGGCCTCACTCCCTATGCTTGTTACTCCCTGTATTCTCAACGTGCTTCTCAGGGCATGGGTTTGGACTACTTTCCAGACCCTCATCCCTGTCTGGCCTGAGAGCCTTGAATCTATTACTCAGGGACACTGCAGGGGAACCTGCAGTGGTTGGTGGGACTGTGGGTGTTGGGGGCAGACCCCTCCTGCTTCGAGCAGACATGAGGGTCCAGCCCCTTTTCTCTCGCGAGTTGTCTAGCCCTGCAGCTGAGCAGCTGGATTGGCTATTTCCACTTGCAGGGACTTAGGAGGAGGCTGCATGTCTGCAGTGGGAGTAGATTCACACCTCCTCCTATCTGTCTCCCTCAGAGATTCCTGGGAGCCCTTCAGGCTGTTGATCTCTCGCTGCAGCCTGGCCATCTGCTCAAGCAGCTCCATGCAGCCATGACAGCACTCTCCTCCCTCGGGACCCAGGGGACCTCCAAATTACAGAACTCCCCACAGTCAGTAGGGGTTGTCCACCTGGGTGCATGCATGAGCCCAGAGAGGCTGTGTCCCCTTGGTCTGGGTCGCTGCCTCAGCCCACCCACTGCGATGGATGCCCACCACAATAATTAAAGAGGCAGTAACACCCTAGAGTTCTCAGAGGAGGAGAGAGAGAATAGCAGAGGACCCTCACTGCTTGCCCTCCCTGCCCTGTGTGAACTGCCTGTGCTAACTGCCAAGCACGCCCTTCGAATGAGCACACTCTATTCGCACATCCTGTTTTGCTGTGCTCCTTAAGGGCTGCTTTTATACAGGCAGGGGGTTGGCTAGCGTCACTCCCAGCTCTGCCCACACTGCATCAGTGCCCGCATCAGCACAAGTATGGCTCCTCCCTGCTCAGGGTGGGTTGGGGTTGCTGTGCTGACCAATCGGTTCTGCACAGTGGGTCAAGGCACAGTTTTGGGGGTTGGTTCTGATTTACCACTCTGCCAGGATCCCTCATTGCAGTCAATCCATGGAAGGTCCTTGCTAAAATGGTGGAAATGATGCTCTTGGTGGGCTTTAAAATGCTTCTCCAGTGCTAGAGAGAAGCATTTGGTACCTGCTTCCCTATTTCCCTGTGGGGAGTCAGAAAAATCAGTGAGGCCACCTCTTAGCCTCCTTTTCTCCAGATTAAACCCAAATGTCTTCTTCCCCTCCTCATAATTTTTTTCAACCTTTTCACTAGCTTTGCCCTTCTCTGGTTGCTTTCAAGGACCTTAACATCATTTTTATATTGTGAAGGCCCATAACTACAAGCAACATTCAAGGTGAGGCCACACCAACACTAAATATAATAGGAGAATTGCCTCTCTTGACCAGTTGTTCTATGTTTAATGCACCCCAAATATGTGGCTTGCCCTCTTGGCTGCTAGGGCAAACTGCTGGCTTATGCTGAGCTTGTTGTCAGTCATCAACCCCAAGTCTCCTTCTGCTGAGCTTCTTTCCAGCCATGAATTTCCCAGTCCCTACCTGTGTCTGGTATTACTACATCCCATGTACAGAACCTGGCAGAATTGTATACTTTCAAGATTACCAAAGTTATCCCAGTATAGATGTTTAAATTAACTAGCCTTGTCTGTTATAGTGATGTCTCCATTATATTAGTAAGTGCTCAATGGGATTAAGCAAAAATATATAAATTATTGAAGTTTCTTGAATCTGCTAGTTACTGTGAAAAAGAATGATTTGTTAGTACTAGTAAACATTAGCAGTACAAATACAGATATTTTATAAGATCATTTCCTATGAAATGTGATGCTTTAAAAAAAATATATATATTCATGATTATTCCATGCTGTGATTCATACTTCTTACTAATAAATATCACTAGAAAATATTACATACCATCAGGAGAGAGATACAGAAACTGAAATGGAAGAAGAAAAAAAAAATCATAAAGCAAAGCTTCAGGCAAACATGAAATGTTTCAGAAGAGATAGAAACAGCCAGAAGTAGTTCAAATAGAAATGTTATTCCTTTAAGAAGTAAGTAGAGTTAGTGAAATTTAAAAAGCAGAGGTAGGTTATTTTTTGATGTCAGAGATAAACATAAATGTGCAATAGATATGTGAGGAAGATGAAACAAAGCAACAGACTGCAATCAGTCAAAAAAAGAATATTGAACTCCTTTTAACTATCTCAGTTTTAAATAGAAAGACTGTAAATGCAGAAATTTCAATACAAGATGAGAATTGGGGAGTGAAGGGAAGATATTAATTCTTGCTTATCTACTTAAAAGTTATATAAAGGAATTGCTTTTTATTGTCTCTTAAAGCAGAAAGCAGTACTACAGGGAGCATAACAATAGGGGTGATTAGGATGGGTGAAAGAATGGAAGAAAAAAAGGAAAAAAATCAACTTCACCAAAACATGTAATTTTCACAATCAGGGAATCTTTATACCTATTTTAGAAGATTAAGATAGTAGTTTTTTCTTGTTGTTGTTGTTGTTTATTTAACCTCCTGGAAGAAATATATGGATTAATTTTAGATTCTCAGTGTTCAGAAATAGAATATTGAGACTACAGTTATGAAGAATTACCCTTGCACATATATTCTGAATACCTTTGATTATGACATACCATGGTAAACAGCAGTTTTTGTGTGTTTCAAAAGTAAAGCTTTTTCATAAATGCATCTGAGGTCTTATGTTCTGGTAGAAAATCATATTAATCTGATTAAAAAAGATATTCCAAACAACAAGGATGCCTAGTTTGAGTCCTCATAATTACAGGACATCCTCTTTTGCATTGGGAATTTAACTTATTAAGATGTTATTCACTAAGAAGCTTGAAGCTGGGCTTCAAAAATAGGAGAAAAATCAAATCTGTTATGATAAATAGACACAAAAATTACACTTGCTGCAGACATGGGACAAAGATTATGTGTTTGTGCATGTATGCTTCCATGTATGTAGATGCCATGTATTTACAACAAAACATAGATATGAAAAGTAAATCTTGAATTAGTTCATTTTAGCTTCAGAACATTAAATTTGTGAACAGGGTAGAGCTGCAGAAAAAATTGGAAACATCTTTTTCTTTTTCTTTTTTTTTTTTTTTACTTTTCATTGTGGAATAAAGTAAAGGCCAAGGTTCTTAATCTCTAAGATTCAGAAGAGACTAAAAAGACTCAGTGACTCATACTCATAATGCTTCATTAACCGTGACCGAAGAAGACAGTGATGCTCACTATAAGACACATGCAGTGTGGTCAAAATTTATTCTCTCTCTGACACAGATAAACTGTAATTGACCTTCAGTTAGTCCATGATGACTCCCCAGATTATCCGTTCCATAACCTTCCCTGGCACCAAGGTGAGACTGATAGGTCTGTAGCTACCAGGATCATCTTTCCGGCCCTTTCTGAAGATGGGTGTCATATCTGCCAGTCTCCAATCTGCTGGGACATCCCCGGTTAGCCAGGACTGCCAAAAAATGATGGAGAGTGGCTTGGCAACCACATCTGCCAATTCCCTAAGCACTCTAGGGTGCAATCCATCCGGCCCCATGGACTTGTGAGCATCCAGGTTTTGGACCAGGTCCAAAACTGTCTTATCATAGATCATGCAGGGCTTATTCTGTTCCCCATCCCTATCTACCAGCGCAGGGGGCTGTGTTACCAGGGAGTAACAAGTCTTACTATTAAAGACTGAGGCAAAGAAGGCATTAAGTGCCTCAGCCTTATCCTGATCCTTGGTCACCAAGTTGCCCTCAGCATCCAAGAAGGGATGGAGATTCTCCCTAGCCCTCCTCTTCCTGTTGATGTATTTATAAAAATATTTATTGTTGTCCATAACCTTAGTGGCCAAGTTCAGTTCTAGCTGGGCTTTGGCTTATCTAATCTTCTCCTTGCACAGCTTGACTACATACCTGTAATCATCGTAAGTAGCTTGCCCACTCTTCCAGAGACCATAAACTTTCCTTTTGTTCTTGAGTTCCAGCCAAAGATCTCTGTTCAGCCAGTCTGGCCTCCTTGCCCATCAGCTCGTCTTCCGTGACTTGGGGATGGTCAGCTCCTGCACCTTTAAAATAACTTCCTTAAAGTATTCCCAGCCTTCTTGGGCTCCCACGCTCTCCAAAACTACCTCCCAAGGGACCCTCTCCACCATGGTCCTAAAGAGGTTAAAGTCTGCCCTCTGGAAGTCCAGGGTGGCAGTTCTGCTGACTCCCCTCCGTGGTTCAACAAGGATCGAGAAATCGAGCATCTCATGATCACCATGCCCCAGACGGCCTCCAACCTTTACTCTAACCTCTCTGTTAACAAACAGCAGGTCCAAGATTTTGCTTCCCCTTGTTGGCTCCCTCACCAGCTGTGTCAGGAAGTTATCTCCCACGCAGTCTAGGAACCTCCAGGACTGTTCCCTACCTGCTGTATTATAATTCTAATTCCAGCAGATGTTGGTGAAGTTGAAGTCCCCCACAAGAACAAGGGGGAGTGACCTTGAGACCTCACTCAACTGTCTATAAAGTGTCTTGTCCACCTCTTCATCCTGGTTGGGTGGCTGCAGCAGACTCCCACAATAATATCAGTCTTATTGGCCTTCACTCTTATTCTGACCCATAAGCTCTCAACCCTATCATCACCATCATTAATTTGCACACATTCACATTCTTTCTTAACATAGAGGGCTACACCACCGCCTTTCCTCCCTAGTCTGTCTCTTTTGAAAAGTTGGTAGCCATCCATCACAGCACTCCAGCTGTGCGAGTCATTCCACCACGTTTCTGTGATGGCAACTATATCATAGCTTTCTGACCGCACAATGGCCTCCAGCTCCTCCTGTTTGTTACCCATGATGCGTGCATTTGTATAAAGGCACCCGAGCTGGGCTTCCTTCGGAGTGGCAGTAGCCCTAATACCCTCATTACCATACTCAGGTGTTTTCACAGACTGTGGGATCTTACTAGAACATCCCTCTCCTACAAGCACCGGAATGTTACATACAGGCTCGGTTCTAGTGATCCCAGTTACACCCCCACCCCCCTTTCATGCCTAGTGTAAAGCTCTATGAATGAACCTTCCCAGCTCCCATCTTAAGACCCCTTTCCACTGGTGGGAGAAGCTACTTGCCCTGGTCGCTCTGTCACCCGGTTGCTAGCCGCCCTGGTCTCGTGCAAACAGAGCAGAGGTCGAAAAACCCAAACCCCTCCCGGGCACACCAGGCTCGGAACCAGGTATTATTCCATTGGCCCATTATATTTAGTCCCTCATTATTCCCTATAGCTGGAGGGATAGAGGAGAACACAACTTGTGCTCCCATACCCTTTACCCGGCGCCCCAAGGCTCTGAAGTCCTTTTTCGTAGCCCTTAGTTCTTCCTATATCATCGCTGCCAACCTGAAACAACAACAGGGGATAGTAATCTGAGGGCTGAACTAGGGAAGGAAGTTTCTTCCTCACGTCTTTAACCCAGGCTCCCAGGAGGCAGCAGACCTCCCTGTGTAGAGGATCTGGTCTACTTATTGGCCCTTCTGCTCCCTTCAGCAGAGAATCACCAATGACAGTGACCTGTCGTTTTTTTCTTTGTCGATGAGGTTTTAATGCTAGGTGAGGACTGGTTAGACTTTGGTAACACCACCAACTAGGGAGAATCATCATCACCGCCATTGTCCAGTTGTCCCTGCAGAGCACTGCACCTGCTCCGCAGAGGCAGCTGGGGAGGCAGGGGAATCACTGGGAGGGTGCGCCTGCTTCACCGAGCAGGGACCTTTTGCCACTGCCTCACACCCCCCGATTCTTCACCGTTGTTCCTACGGGGGGGAGCGGATAGTGGGTTCACTGCAGCAGGAACGCTGTCTGCATGCTGGTTCCCCTCTGTCGCCTGTTTGCAAGGCAGCAGGGGGTGACGTACTGCATGTGGAGCCTCAGCTGACTGCCAAGATCTCGGGGCCTATATGGTTTGGCACCACCAATCAATCTCCCTCTCACATTCCTTTATGCTCCTCAGCCTATCCACCTCCTCCTTCAGGTCAACCACAAGGCTGAGTAAGTCATTTACCTGGTCACATCTTACACAAGTGCTGTCTCCCTCACCTAGCACTGCAAAGGCCAGGCTCTGGCACTCACTACAGCCAGAGACCTGCACACTAGCATGTTGTTTTGGGACCTCAGTCTGAGTGTCCTCATTTTTCTTGGCAGCAGCCTTCCTTTCATGCGTGCACGGGACCTCAGTCTGGGTCGCCACATTATTCTTGGCCGCCACTTTCCTTTTATGTGCACAGGGGACCTCTGTCTGGATCTCCACATTTTTCCTGGCAGTAGCCTTCCACGGGGGGCAGCCATGGCAAACATAAGACTCACCAGCACTATTCAGGAAGTCTTAATGGGGTGTGACTGATCAGCCCTCCCTGCTGCCAGTAGAGCTGGCACGGCCCTTGCCCCCTTACCAGGTCTTTAATGGGTGACCCTGCACTTATCAATCACTTCACAGTGATAACAATCCTCCTCACTGTGAAGTCCCTTGAATGGGTGGCTTACCGTTTCACCACGTTTGAACGGCCCATGTGATTCACACACCCCAACTCCTTCTATCCGAGGCTTTTTCAAGGCACAGGGGCGTGAATGCAGAGCCATTGCCCAGGCAACGCCCACACCACCTCAGCCGCATCAGCCGCTCTCGCGAGAGCTGCCGGTCTGCTTTGTTATCACGTGGTTCCCTCGATGAAGGAACCAACCAACATCCCCATGTACCTCACGGTCAGTCGCTGCTGTTCACTCCAGGACATCTCTGAAGCAGCTAACTTCGGCGATCAAGGACTTATTCCGGGTTTGCACCCGTTTGAATCCCCCACCATTGCCCAGGCAACGCCCACGCCACATCAGCCGCGTCAGCCGCTCTCGCGAGAGCTGCCGGTCTGCTTTGTTATCACAAACTTAACTGTTAACTGTTTAAATGCCCTTGTCAGAACCACTTTGCTTATACTAACTCTATAACTTGTCTAACTATGAATAATGATGAGTCAAGGGCTGGAGCTCTCTGAAAAATAATTTAATTATTTTTTCCCATTGATGTAAGGACCTAAGTTAATATTAGCAATGTTTTCTGTGGAATTCTGATTTTTACAAATACTCTTGCAGTGGCTCAATTTAATGTTGTGATAAATCTCTATCATTTCCAAAAACTTGTCAATATAGTTTATTATTTACTATTAATATTCTGAAATCTCCTTGAAAAGCATTTTATATTCTCATGTGATTGAAGTCTGCTACCCATAGCACTAACACATTCTGATGTTCTCTTGACTTCATCTTTCTATGAACTGTCCCATCCTTTGCAGTATTAATGGCATTCATCTACATGGAGATGGGAATGCCCTAGAACATATATTTAAGCCTTGGTTGTACCTGCAGAAATACATAATCTGTGCTCCTATGCAACATTTCATCTACATCTCTGTTAAGTAGGCCCTTGAATAATCTTCAGAAGAAAAAAGGGATATGTAGATATTTAGCAAACAAATAACTCTGTCTAGATACTCAGACTTAACTGAACTAGAAGGGTTTATAGGTGGAAGTTCTCCCCCAACTTCAGAACATTAAGCATCTATAGAGAAAATAATCTTGTGAATTCTTAATTATCTACTGTATTCCAAAGGAATAATCCAGTGAGCATTATGGAAATGTCTTCACAGTACTTAGCAAGCTCCTTGACAAAGATATTTTTATTCCATTTTCAAGCCCAGAAAAAACAGGTAGAATGCTACTGGTGTCACAATAGTTATGTAGCTACAAATGAAAAGACGAATATATAGTAGTTGCTTCTATTTATCCTGAAAAAAGAACAAAAACAAAAAACAAAAAACAAAAGAAACAAACAAACAAAAAACTAGCATTGCTTTAAATAGTATATCTCATTAGTTTTGCATTAAAAAGAACACCTTTTTGCGAGTTATATAAATAGATTGATCTACATTTCTTTGAAAGAAAAGCTGTTACACAAAACCACAATTAAATATTTTCCAATGATTTATATAGCTTGTAAATAGTTGGTGGCTTTTTTTTTTTAAATACATGTTTAACTTTAGAATTGTATAATATATTACACCAATGAAAGGAACTGACAATTATCTCATTCTATACAAATACGAGAACTAGAAAGAGCATAATTATCTTATTTGTTGTTATTACTACATGAATATTTACAAAACAAACAAGCCAAAATCTTGACAGCGGTGAAAGGTAGCAATTTTGGTAAGAGAAACAATCCAGAGAGGAGAGGATGTCGAACAGCCAGCGGAGACATACAGATACTCTATTCTGAAAGGTTTAAGAGAGATGTAACTTGTTATGTCATTACATGTTCTAAAGTCTTAGCTTTTTCTTTGTCTGTTAAGATATTTTTTTTTTTTCCCTGCGTTAGCAGAGGAAGGAAGTGTAATGGAAATGGAATTGGTATTATTGGTGTTGTCTTATTAGTGGCCTACCGGTACCTGAAAGGGGCCTACAGGAAAGCTGGGAAGGGACTTTCTGTAAGAGCATGTAGTGACAGGAAGAGGGGAAACGGCTTTAAACTGGAAGAGGGTAGATTTAGACTAGATATCAGGAGGAAATTCTTTACTGTGAGGGTGATGAGACACTGGAACAGGTTACCCAGTGAGGCTGTACATGCCCCCTCCCTGGAAGCATTCAAGGCCAGGCTGGAAGGGACTCTGAGCAATCTGGTCTACTGAGAGGTGTCCCTGCCTATAGCAAAGGAGTTAGAACTAGATGATCTCAAGGATCCCTTCCATCCCAAACTATTCTATGATGATTTTGTCATCAAATTGTATCCTACAGAAAGTTAAATAATTCCTGACATAGATATTTCTTGTATATCACAAATATGGAATACTTCATTGTTTCACTTCAGATTTCTGCAACCTACTTACCATTCACTGTTTGTGATCATCTACAAATAGTGAAAAGTTTGTGTTGAGATTATCATAATAACTGTCCAAGATGTGCTAAGATTTAAATCGAACAACAGCACTCTCTCTCTGTGTTTTGGTAAGAAAATGCCCATCTTGTCTTGGATATCCTGCATATGATGTGGACTTCTTGAAGAGATTCATGTAGATCTGGGCAAAAGCCAGGTAACTATATTAACACTGGTGCTATCAAAACAGTTCTTATATTCAAGTCAGTTGGAATTGGTGGTTTTCCTAGGCGGATAATACAGTTCCATTATAAAGGGACTAATATAGGAAGAAATATAACTTCTGGACATGACATTTTTTTATAACCACAATTATTGCCTCTTCATACTGCAGACCTCATTTAGCATGAATTCTGAGGAAAGAAAAAAAAAAAAAAGGAAGCACTGTTGAACATTTGCAAGAGCAAACATAATGGACTAAAATGAAAACAAACTTCTGAAGTTTTAACGTGTTTATTTCGCAATCCAAATGAAAAATATAAATGGCTATTAAGTATGTGAAGCTAGTAAGTACTTCACAGATGGGTAAAGACAACTTTTAAAACTAATTGATTTCAAAGGATTATAACCATATAAAGTCAGTATGAAACATAATAAAAATAGTCGGAGGGGCCACTTAGGGCAAGTCAGCCTACTCCCCTCTATCATGACGACCCCTTTGAGAAAAGAATATGGGTTATGGGTTATTGTTATAAGTCACATAAAAATATCTCCTGCCTCTATGGGGCCCAGATAAAAGGCATTACTAGAAAACTGACCAGCCTGGTACAGACCTCTGATTTTATCTGTTACTGTTTTTTTCATGTCAGCAATGATCCAAAGTAATTAAAAAGGACTCCAGGACCTTAAGGTGATTGGTTAAAGGATCACAGGCACAGGTACTGTTTTCCTCAATTCTTCCAGGCTCACTAGTGATAATATGTGGGACAGCTTGCCAGAATTAAGAGACTGCATGCTAGTCTACTCCACGAGGTTGTGGATTCAACCAAACATATTACAATGTTTCTACATCAATATTCAGAGAACTCTATCTCATGAGAAATGTAATATAAAGCTTTGAAAATTTCTGATAAACCTGTAATCCTTGATGGTGGTTGATGGTATTTTTGTATTTCTTGTTTCTTGGTACAGAATTCTAGGAATGTTTCCCTGCATAGAATTAAATTTACTTAGATGTCTGAATCTTGACCCAGTTACTGAGAATGGATGTGTGGGGGCCATAGATCTCCACTCACTTTTACAAGAATTTGGACACCTACAGTTTAATTCAGTTGCCTAAATATAAGTGAATCTGATTACACTTTTCATGTTCTACTGCCATTTGTCTAGTTTCCAGTTGCTTTTCCAGAGGAGTATGATTTCCTGCAGATCTACCACAGCTGCCATATCTATTATTCTGGAATATCTTAAATAGTGCTAACTGCCTTATGTTTAGGAAATTGAATCAAAACTGTGTCTGATATAGGTGCTTCTATGCAGATGTTTAGGTCTAAATGTCTTAACCTACAGCTTCCTACAATGAAAACATATATATTGCAGGAGATAGCAGATTGAAAGAGGTTTAAACTAGATCTGAAGGAGGTAAGGGATAAAACTATGCTTACCAGTGATAAGCTGTGAGATGGCATGCCAAAATTTGAGGGACTGTGTGCTGGCAAGATCTGTCATATTGGATGGTTGTCAATCATTAGTTGGATTCCCCAGGCCTCCATTTTTAGGGCCAGTTCTGTTCAATGCTTTTATAAATAATCTGGATACAGGACTCAAATGTGTATTAAGTAAGTTTGTGGCTGACTCCCAAGAGCGTGAAGAGGCCTTACTAAGAGATCTTGACAAATTACAAGGCTGGCCAATCACTAACCGCATGAAGCTTAAAAAGAACATGTGAGAAAAGGCAGTCTTAGATATACATGCATACTGGGCAGCTCTCCAGCCCAGCAGAAGTGGATCTGGGGTTCTAGTTTATATTAAGTGTGCCCTGGCAGCTAAAAGGTCCAACCGTACCCTGTGATCCATCAGGCGCAGCACTGCTAGCTAGCCAAGGGAAAGGCTCTGTCCTGCTGTACTGTGTGATGAGGAACAGCTGAAGTCACTTAGTTTGTTCAGCCTGGAGAAGAGACTGAGGGGCAATCTCGTCTCATACTACAGCTTTCTCTTCATAGGAGCAAAGGGGGAGGCACTGATCTCCTCTCTCTGGCACACCTAGAGACAAGACCTGATGGAAGCAGCATCAGGTTGGGTATCAGAAGAAGGTTTATCATTGAGAAAATGGTGAGGATCTGGAACAGCCTCCCCAGAGAAGTCATCATGGTACTACGTCTAACGGAGTTCAAAAAGCTTTTGAAAAATGGTCTCAAGACATATGGTTTACTTTTTGTGTAGTTCTACATGGAGCCAGCAGTTGATAATACCCATGCATCCCTTTTGACTGATTCTAGTTTGCTGCTTATCTCATCTACAATCTCCACATGTTCTATTACTAACTACTATATACACTCATCCACATCAGAGATATGTCCAACTCCAACCAAAACTAGGATTTTGTATTTTTCATACTTGATATTAACTCTTATTTCCATTTTATGTTCTTAATAGCCGTAAAGATACATTTTTATAGGTGTTATCCGTATTTCATTGAAACTGATACATCATCTGGAAAGGCTGACAAATACTGGATAAAACTGATACTTTGTTTTCAATTGAGGGTCATATATACTGAGCCTTTTTGCTCTTGATTGCTTTAAAAGTGGATTTCCTTAATAGCTACCTCTTGTGCTTATTTGTGTATACATATCTTTCCATGGGAAGCATACTTTCAATCTCCAGAGCCAGTGTATATGCATTAAGAGAGACATTTCAAATGCTTTCAGACTTAGTGAATATTCTATGTCAAAAAAGTTTTCACAGTATCCTGGCTTTCATAGTAATGTTCCATAGTTGCAAATACACATTTAAAAATGACCTGCAGCTCTCTCATTGGATCAGAATGCTGATGTGAACTTTGGAGGCACATAAATGTATACCAACTTCACTAGTATCCATTACACCTGTGAAAAACACATTTTTTGATGAACAAATACAAAGATAGAATTATGAACATCTACTATTGAAAAAATATGTTTTTTTACATTTGAATTTTGATTAAAAACATATAATTCTCTTGTCTTAACTACCAAATAAGAAATCTTCAGTTAATCACTAAAATGTAAGTGAGTTTCAAATGTTCATTAAAAGCCAGTGATTTCAAGTGAAGTAATATATTCATCAGAGGAAGAAGACGTACCATTTTCTTTCACACTGTTGTTCCAATATGCTTCAATTTTTTCATCTGAACATTTGTCTCAAATAGCCAGAATACTGTGTCTTTCCCGTTGTTAGCCTTTCTGCTTGAACTACCACCAACTGTGATATTTAAAGTTGGTGGCGATGGTGATTTGTAGAAAAAATTACTGTCTTCCATCAGCTACAGCAACTAATTCAAGACAATAACTTAATAATACATTCTATACCCCCTGCCCCCCACCCCNAAAAGCTATCCCACATATTCTGTGACATTAAATGTTGGCAATGCCAGTATTTTTATGTTAATAGTCAAATTTCTAGTATATTTGTTTGAATAGGGGACTGAGGAAAAAATGAAAAGTGAGCATCAGCTACAGTGTCATGACTTACATATCACTTGCTTCAGATCTTATGAGATTATGGACAGTTGGATGCAGGAACGACATCCATGTAGATCTGCAGGTGTCTGATTGATTTGGTGCACTACTTCTGTTTAGGATATTGTTACTAATATAACTATAAAGAAGGGAGCAATGGATAGAGTAATGAGGAAGTGGAACAGAGCTAACCATAGAAGAGAACTGAATCAAATCATGTAGAGGAAAGATGTAGAAAATTTGAAGTCCATAGCTGTTTTCTGAAAATGTATGCTAAGGCATAAGTGATCAAAATTATGTCTTTCAAGTGTTTCAAGTGATCAATAACATGGTAGAGATGAAAAATCAAGAGTTTTTATTCTTGCTGCTCAAATAAAAAATGAAAATAACTAAAAATGAGTTACCTGAAAAGAGTGGGTCAAGGCTCTTTAAAGGTGTTTTTAAATATTAGTATTATTTTTTAATGCAAGAGCAATATGACCGATGATTTAAAATATGGAGTCATAGAATGGTTTAGTGTGGAAGGTCCTTAAAGTTAATCCAGCTCCAAGCCTCTTGCCATGGACAGGACCAAGTTTCATTAGTCCAGATTGCTCAAAACCTTATCCAGCCTGGATTTAAACACTTCCAGGGATGGGGCATCCACATTTTGGACAACCTGTTCCAGTGCCTCACCACTCTCATAGTGAAGATTTTCTTCCTTAGATGTAATCTAGATCTATCACCTTTTAATGTAAAGCTGTTTTATCCTGTCACTATATTCCCTCATAAAGAGTCCTTCTCCAGCTTTTCTGTAAGCCACTCTTAGGTACTACAATGCCACTCTAAAGTCTACCCAGTTCCTTCTCTTCTCTAGGCTGAACATACAAACTCCTTCAGCCTTTCTTCATAGGAGAGGTGCTCCAGCACTTTGATCATGATCATGGCCTTCCTCTATATTTGCTCCAACAGATTCCTGTCTTTCTTATGCTGGAGGCTCCAGAAATGAACACAGTGCTCTAGGTGAGGTCTCACAAGAGCAGAGTAGGGGAGAATCACCTCCTTTGTTTCACTAGCTGCACTTCTTTTGCCACATTGCCAGATCATGTTGAAATTCTCATCCATTGATTCCCTCAAGTCCTTCTGTACAGGGCTGCTCTCAATCTATTCATCCCCCTAGTTTGTATTGATGTTTGCTGTTGACCCAACTCAAGATCTTTCTCTTGGCCACGTTGAATTTCATGATGTTTCCATAGGCGCACCACTCAAGCCTGTCAGGGGTCCTCTGGATGGCATCCCTTCCCTCCAGCATGTCAACAGCACCACTCAGCTTGGTGTCATCTTCCTTTGTGCTCATTCCCAGTACCAATTCCAATATCAATGCCTGAGGAATACCACTTGCCAATGGTCTCCACCTGGACATCAAGCTATTTACCACAGCTCTGAGTGTGACCATCCAGCCAATTCCTTAAACACTGAGTGGTCCATCTATCAAATCCACATCTCTCTAATTTAGAGATAAGGATGGCGTGCAGGACGGAGTCAAATGCTTTGTACAAGTCCAGACAGATTACATCAATTGCTTTTTCCCTTATCCATTTACACTGCAACCCCATTTCAGAAGGCCACCAGGTATTTCAGGGATGATCTACCCTTTGTGAAGGCACACTGACTGTTAACAATCACCTCTCTCTTTTTCCATGTACCTTAGCATAGTTTCCAGGAGGATCTGCTCTGCAATTTTGTCTGCCGATTCACTCAGGATCCACGGATGCATCACATATAGTCCCATAGGCCTGCATGCATTCATGTTCCTTAGATGGTCTTGAACCTGGTCTCCTACAATGGGTGGTACTTCATTCTCACAGAATGCCTTTTTCTTCTGTGACTTAGGCAGTGCAGCTAGAGAACTTGCTGATAATGAATGAGGCAAAAAAGTCATTGAGTACCTCACCCTTCCTCATATCCTGGATAATTAGTTCTCCTATTTCCTTCAGGGGAGAGCCCACATTTTTCCTAGTCTTCCTTTTATCACTAACATACCTATAAAATTTCTTGTTGCCCTTGATACACCTGCCAGATTTAATTACATCAGGGCTTTGCCTTTCCTAACCTTATCGCTGGCTACTCACGTAATTTTTCTGTATTCCTCCAAGGAATGTCCTTACTTTCATATATGTGTATGAAGACTATTTAATGAAGATACAATTGAGGATTGCTTAGTGTGAACGATGATAAGTTCCATGATTGCTAAATGCTGTCAGCAAATTAATTCAATGAAGCTTTGTTCTATTTGATGTAAGCAATGTTTGTGCCAGACATAACAGACCCATATAAAGTATCTTCAACATTTTCATTTCTACCTGAGAGTAGAACTTTCTTAAGGAGTTAAATACATGCAAAGTTAGAACATCTAAATTATTAAGCAACAATGATTTACAGTAGAAGCATGTTTCTCCAGGACTGCAAGATAGTAGAAGCCTTGAATGTTCAGAAACAAGGTGAAACCAGATAGCACAGAGCTAGACAGATCAACAAATAAATACTATTATTGTTGTACAAAAACTTAATGAAGTTGTTTTAACAGACAGGAAACTGAAGTTTTTTTTAAAAGTATATATAACACTACCAGAAAAACAAACAAACAAACAAACAAACAAAAACTTTCTGCATAGTAGTCACTGCTTCAGAGTCAGGTGTTCAGAACTAAGTATTATTTTATTATCATTAAAAGGAATTGCTTGAACTTGATTAAAGTTTTCCTTTTTTGCATTTCATTAGTTCGGCTATCTGCCTTTGAGAAATGGCTGTTAATGCATCTGTGGCAGCACCACTACATTTCTCATTGCTAAAACATCCTCTCGTTCCCTTTCTTGAGAGGTGAATATTCCATGCCCTCTGGAGAAGAGGGAGGAGATATGATATCACCTAATATGCCAGTTATTACAGTCTTCAAGTGGATCAACTCAGTTTCGGGGTAACTACACCTCAAGCAAGACACAGAGCTTTGAGCAGCTTGTATATTTCTTTGAGTACTAATGGGCTTCTGAAATCTTTGAAACAACTGGAGGAAAAAAAAAAAACAAAAAAAAAACCAACTTAGGAACAGGACTTTTATTTAAAAGCAGACAGACCTATAGCCTTTCTCTGTGGAAAAACAGTCCTAAGTCAGGAACTCCTCTGCTGCTCTCTTTGTAAGCCCTATTTGCTCCTAACTCAAAAAGACTAAAAAAGATATCATTCATGAAGAAAAGACTGAAGATTCCTATTGTATCCATTCCAGATAGATAGGATTTTTTTTTTTTTTTTTTT